>JAFEMH010000470.1:600000-761840 GCA_022495995.1 Adenophora triphylla var. japonica
CCAAAGATGGACGCCGACAAAGTGCACAAAAGAAGCAAAGGCAAACAAGAGATCTTGCGTCTCGACAAAGCTTTAAAAGTAAATCACAAATCACTAACGGTTACAACATTTCTTGATGAGTTCAAGCACGGTCTACTCTCAAGTTCACAACATGCTAAAAGACAAACTTTAATACATTTAACAAATAATGTGTTTGCAAATGCAATGAATGGATACCTAGGAGGTCATTCCGCGCCATCTCGCGCTTGTCCCCTCGCCATTCTTTCCTTTCTTCCTCGTCCCCGCGAGTCTTCTTTCGCTCCACGTGAACCAACTCGCGTCTCTCGCCCGAGATCCGGGGTCCTCCCCGTAGAGTCAAACAATCCAAGAGCTCTCGTGGCTTCATTCGCCCGTGCTTCGGCTCGGATCTCCTCCCCGCGAGTCCGTAAAAGAGGACCTCTCCCCGTCGCCGGTCAACTCTAGTCTCGTAGTCAAACAAAGTGTCTCCCGTCACATCCAAAGGGTCGACTGTGCTTCGCACTCCTAAGGCAATAGCTACTACGGCAACCGGTCCTGTAATCGCTACACGCCCGCTTTCCAAGACCACTTGGGACTCGCCCAACACGCCGCTCATACCAAAGCCAGGTACCGAGTCGTCAATACGACACTCTCCCGACGTCTAAGGAGTACCACAGAGGGAAAGCGGAATACTTCCATACCCTCGTAAAATACAAGAAGGCACCTGAAGCCGCCATACAAAGAGGAACTACCTCCGCAGAGCAAGGTCATCCCACCAACAAAGGCTCCCGCTTCATCCCAAACCGCCGGGAAACAAGCGACGGAATATAGAAGGAGGACCAAGACAAACCCGGAACTCGACAACGTAGGACCCTTCCCGCAAGATCCTCCTAGTCTCAATCCTCCAGCGGAACCCACCACGGATCCGATGCGTACCAAGCCGTGCCATCCATCTCTCCCAAGCGGATCGATCCATATCCAACACAAGAGGTCGCCGAGCAAATGACCACGGGCTAAACGACGCTGAGCCTCGGGCATGGCCCGAAGTCTCTCTCGCAGCCACAAGGTGAGCAAAGCGGGGCTTCCCCTCTCATGAACCGATCCCCGGCCGCCGACGGTCGATACCATGAAGAGTCTCCCCAAAGACTAACGGGACAATATCCTCTCCAGCCTCGCAGGCTCCTACCACATCTAGCAAAGCGCCATCACAAATGCCAAGGGAGCCGACCAGAAAAGCTGTCGCCATCACGCACAAGGCAAATGCGTCCCAAGAGACATCACTCTCATCATCAACCATGAACCGCTCCGGCAGCTCGTAAATGTCGATATGACCCGAATCAAGGATCATGCCCCGCACTTCTTCCAACGAAGTACGAAGAAAGCCTCGCAAGCTTCACGCTCACCGCAGACCACCAATCAAAGGAAGCGAGATGGCCTCCACCTCCTGGTCCTCCCATCAAAGCCCGAAAATCCTCAAAAGTGGGCACCATTTCATTATAGGAGAAACAAGACACATGCCTCCTAACATCCTGCAACTTCGCGGCAGCCCGCAACAAATCCCAATCAGAACCAACTCCTTAAAAGACCAAATCGAGCAAAGACGAAACCTTACCTCGAAAGCCCGTCTCCGATGCCTCATACGGCGCCGCATCCACGTTTTCAACCGCTCAAGGAAGTGTGCTTGCCTCTCCGCGAAAGCCTCGGCAAAATTCTAGGGACGTACGAAGAATCCATGGCAAAAATGGAGGTTCCTAGAGAAAATGGGGAAGAAAGCTTGAAAATGGCCGCAAATGGGGAAATGGGGAAGAACCAAGACACCGGAAAGCATTTATCTCCTTCCCAAAAGCAAGGTTGGTCCGTATGGACCTCTTTGCATGCTAGGTATGTCCGTACGGACCTCCTTGCAAAAGAACCCATTTCCCCAAAGAACAAGCATAACAACCACTGTCCTCACAGACCTTGCTCCAAATCGCCCAAACACCGGCCAAAGCCATTCCCGTCAAACATACACTACCCACAAACGCACTCTCACCACGTGGCATGCACAAAAATATAATAATAATAGCAACAATTTCTAGGACAAATCCTGAATCACAAAAATGACATTACATCTTAAAATAAAATGCCGTTTGCCGTGCAAATACGAGTGTTTTATTACAGTACATCAAATGTCTCGTTGCTAAACAAAAAAAAAGAGAAGATATGGAAAGAGGGAAAGCAAATGAATACTAATCCGACTCTTCAAAGATCATCATCCTCGCCGAGGTCCTCCAAAGAAAAGTCGGGCATCCCCGTGAACTCGCCCGTCACATCCTCGTCGTCGAGTAACGAGCACTCCGGAGGCTCCCACGAAAAGTAATCCGAAGGATCAAATCCGGCGAAAGGATCAAGAAGGAAGGCTCGACGAACCCTCACCCCGTGCGCCATGCGGAGGGAAGAACCGATAAAAGGGCCGCTCCTCGAAGGCCCCGAGCTCCCGAAGATGTCCCGCATCCATGCTATGCCGCCTCGAAGGTCCCTCCCGCTGCGGCTCCGCTCGGCTCTAGGCGGAGGAACGCCTGCTGTAATGCCTCGAAGGCATAGGCTCGTACGCCGGCACGCGTCGCGAAGACCGGCAAGATATCTTCGAAGCCATCTTCTTCGCAAACGACCTCATCGCCACGTAACGGCGAGTCAAGATATCATAGGCTCTCCCCTGACCTCGCACCAACAAGCAGCCTAAGGAAACGCTCAAGCAATATAGTTATACTCAACAACAAAAAGAGAAAAATACGTAAAAGATGCCAAGATGGAAAAGAGTCAAGACACTCACCGATCTATCTGGGATCCACTCAGATGCAAGCAGAGCTCGCTCAGAACGGCATGCACACCCTCCTCCTCGATCCGTCCCCGCGACATACGTGAAATCCGGCCCCGCATCGAACCTCCTGGGAGCCCGCGGCGCCCTCTCTCCTCGCCGCACTCGCGGCGTCCTCGCCTTCCTCCTCACGAAGGCCCCGTACTCCTCTCCATACAAGATGAACTCCTCGGCGCCCACACCGCCAAGGTACCTCTCAAAATCAAGCACATCCATGTCCCGGAATCAAGCATCCCAAAGGGAGGGTCCCTGAGCCACGGGAAGCACACCAGGCCATGCCGCGTAAGACCCGCTCTCCCAAATACATAACATCGCAAGTCAAGCCCCGCAAAGATCTTCCGCCGCGCCGTCACCTCGGAGCCCTCGAACTCATCACCCTCATACCGAGCCCACGGGAACAAAACGAACCCCTCCGGCTACCCTCTCCAGACGCTCCCGCACATCCCCGTAGGCGATGGTGAGCTTCCCCGCCGGTCCTCCTTCTTCCTCGCCGTATTTGAGCCCACCAAAGATAGCAGTGGTACGCAGCAATGCCCCGGATCTCTATCCCACGGAAGCACCGGAAAATCTCGTAGAACCACACCCGTGACAAAAACGTAAAAGGCTCAAGGTAAAAGAAAACGGAGAAAAGACAAGTTGCTAAATCAAAAACGGCAATAAACTCATACCTCCAAAGCAAAGTCAAAACAAAGCCAACGAATCCGCCACACCCCGCTAAACCGGTCCAAGGAGAAGTAGAGCTCGCCAAGCCTCGCTCGCCCCAAGCGATGTCACGTACCCTATCCAGTCAATCAAGCTCTCCAACAGAGCAAAGGAGCCGCGGTCGCGTGGTTCGAGAACAAAGTCTCTGACAAAGGCATACCACAAAAAGGAGCGCGCCAATCGCTCCGCCGACACCCGGCCGGTACTCCCGAACATAGGCCCCAATACCGGCCGTGATCTTCAGCCTCCACGTCGCTATATAGCATCCCTGTGCCCTCGCGAGGACGAGGCTCAAAGCCCAGCCTCGGCCAACACAACATCGGAGATCATATCTCTCCACCGTACCGGCCCTCCTTTGAAGGAAAGCTCCGTGTCGCAAAGCAAAGTCGGCCTCGGCGTCACCGTCACCTCTCCCCACTCGATGGAAGGTGTGGGTGGTATCCCACCAATACTCGTAAAGGCCGAGGAAGACGCTCTTGTTCTTCCTCGTGTCAAACCCCAGCCGTGTTCTCAACAAACACACCCCGCCGAAGCGTAGACCACCTCCCCGGGACTCGGCCTACCATCCACGGAAATATCGTGCATCCGCCGCCACAACTCAACAAATGCCTCGAGCGATCCCCGAGTCTTCATCCTCTTGGCCTTCCCGCCATAAGCCCCGCATCCTACAGTAAACACAAGAAAGGTACGTCAATCACAAGATTTAATATAAAACGAAAGGCGCAAAAGTCCGTCCCAACACGGAAAGCCATGAAAAATAACCCGTCACAAAACACGGCACACATTGCACATATTTTTCACCTATAACCCGTCACAAAACACGGCACATATTGCACATAATTTTCACATACATTATCCATATAATTTTTCCCATGCAAACCGTCACAAAACACGGCACACACTGCATACACATTTTCTCAAAAGAAAAAAAGGGGGATTAAACCCTACACGACACATTTTCAAAAAAAAAAGTCCGTCCCAACACGGCAAAGGCACATATAACCCGTCACAAAAACACGGCACATATTGCACATATTTTTCCCCACAAAGTCCGTCACCCAAAAACATGGCACACACGGCACGACACATATGCATAACACATTCTTCAAAAAATCCGTCCCTACACGGCACACACTTTCAGACAAAACCCGTCACAAAACACGGCACATGTCACATTTTTTCACAAAAATTGTCACTACACGACAAACTTTTCTCATAATGTACATACATAAATAGCATACGGTACAAAACACCAAAGCATGCATTTCATTAGAGAGGCACTTTATTTTCACAAATAAAAGCTAATCTACACATTTCTGCACAAAATACACATACCCACAATTTTTACATGTCCATTTTCAACAATTCATCAAGAATTTCGCAAAAGGCATAAAAAAAAAAATAACAAAAATTCAAAAATGCGAAAAACTAAAACCTAGTTCTAGCATTCAAAAATTCGAGCAGGGAATCAAAACGGAACGGATTTCATACCTCCCCGACGTTCATAGAACGACGATTGTGCACCTCCGGATTCGGATACAAGACATCCGGGTTTTTTGAAGATGGAACGAACGAGATCCAATTTCTTTGAAGCTCCATCCGTTGCTCGACCACCTCTTGACTGCGTTGACGACGACTCCTTCGAGATCCTTCAGCCATGGTAAGCAATTCAAGCAAAAAAAAATTGTTGATTTTGGTTAACAATGGAGGATTTTTTCTCTCTCTCTCTCTCTCGCCTGGTTCACGAACCGGAAATGGGAAATGAAGGGGATGCCTCGGTTTTAAACCCAGTCAAAACCTGGGAACTGTAAATTTCAACATTGGTCCGTACGGACCTCTTTGCAGCCAGGTTGGTCCGTACGGACCTCTTTGCAAGGGGTGGCCAAATTACTTTCCTGCCCTTATAATCTTTGCCCTCGGCCGTCCTAAGGCCTTTTCCAAAGCAAATCCAAGTGCAGAATGGTCCCTAACCCTTCAATTCAACCACCGGCCGTCAGTGTAAGACCGGTCCTTGCCCACTCCAACGGCAATTCAATCCCTGGCCGTCAGTGTAAGACCGGTCCTTGCCCACTCCAACGGCAATTCAATCCCCGGCCGTCAACGTAAGACCGGTCCTCGCCCACTTCAACGGCAATTCAACCACCGGCCGTCAACGTAAGACCGGTCTCGCCACTTCAACGGCATTCAATCCCCGGCCGTCGTTGTAAGACCGGTCCTCGCCCACTTCAACGGCAATTCAACCACCGGCCGTCAGTGTAAGACCGGTCCTCGCCCACTTCAACGGCAATTCAACCACCGGCCGTCAGTGTAAGACCGGTCCTTGCCCACTCCAACGGCAATTCAATCCCCGGCCGTCAGTGTAAGACCGGTCCTCGCCCACTTCAACGGCTATTCAACCACCGGCCAGTCGTAAGACCGGTCTCGCCACTTCAACGGCAATTCAACCACCGGCCGTAGACCGGTCCTCGCCACTTCAACGGCAATTCAACCACCGGCCGTCGGTAAGACCGGTCTCGCCCACTTCAACGGCAATTCAATCCCCGGCCGTCGGTAAGACCGGTCCTCGCCACTTCAACGACAATTCAACCACCGGCCACAGTGTAAGACCGGTCTCGCCCACTCCAACGGCAATTCAATCCCCGGCCGTCGAGTAAGACCGGTCTCGCCACTTCAACGGCAAATCAATCACCGGCCGTCGCTGTAAGACCGGTCCTCGCCCACTCCAACGGCAATTCAATCCCCGGCCAGCCGTAAGACCGGTCTCGCCCACTTCAACGGCAATTCAACCACCGGCCGCTGTAAGACCGGTCTCGCCCACTCCAACGGCAATTCAACCACCGGCCGTCAGTGTAAGACCGGTCCTCGCCCACTTCAACGGCAAATCAATCACCGGTCGTCAGTGTAAGACCGGTCCTCGCCCACTTCAACGGCAATTCAACCACCGGCCGCCAGTAAGACCGGTCCTCGCCCACTTCAACGGCAATTCAACCACCGGCCGTCAGTGTAAGACCGGTCCTCGCCCACTCCAACGGCAATTCAACCACCGGCCGTCAGTGTAAGACCGGTCCTCGCCCACTCCAACGGCAATTCAACCACCGACCGTCAGTGTAAAACCGGTCTTCGCCCACTTCAACGGCAATTCAATCCCCGGCCGTCAGTGTAAGACCGGTCCTCGCCCACTCCAACGGCAATTCAATCCCCGGCCGTCAGTGTAAGACCGGTCCTCGCCCACTCCAACGGCAATTCAACCACCGGCCGTCAGTGTAAGACCGGTCCTCGCCCACTCAACGGCAATTCAAGAAGGAGCCAACACCTCCCAGTACGAATATCAAGGCACGAGACGCCTCCAAAACGCCCGATGGCAATTCCAGAAGGAGCCAACACCTCCCAGCACGAATATCAAGGCACAAGATGCTTCCAAACGCTCAACGACAACTCAACCACTGGCCCTCAAAAGAGGTTCGAAGTCATCTTCCCAACAGAAAAGGGCCCCTACAAGGTCACGCATCCTCAAGCACCCAAGCACCGGCAATGCCCAGTTCAACTCGCCCCACACTTCAACGCAACGCAAGCACCGGCCATCAAAGTAAGCCCGAGCTCCTCCCCAACAAGTCAAAGGGAAGTCATACAAGACTCGCATATCCTCAAAGACCGACCATCATCCTTGCCCACTCAACGGCAAAACAAGCACAAGAAGGAGCCAATACCTCCGAGTACAAGTCCCAAGGCATGAAGCGCCTCCAAAATGCCAAATGGTGAAGCAATCACCGCCGTCATCCTTGCCCACTTCAACGGCAACGCAAGCACCGGCTAGCCATCGTAAGTCCAACCTTCTACTCAACATGCAAAAACACAAAGGCATCTACGCCTCTCGCAATCAAAGCACAAGGCGGCCATGCCTCCACAATCGCGGCTAGAAGACGATTCAAAGTCTCGCGCATAACATCAATCGCGGCTAGAAGACGATTCAAAGTCCTCGCGCATAACATCAATCACGGCTAGAAGACGATTCAAAGTCCTCGCGCATAACATCAATCGCGGCTAGAAGACGATTCAAAGTCCTTGCGCATAACATCAATCAAGTGCTAGAAGACGATTCAAAGTCTCGCGCATAACATCAATCGGCTAGAAGACGATTCAAGTCCTCACGCATGACATCAAACCTCGGCCAAGATGATTCAAAGTCTTCAAACATGGCGCAACCGCAATCGAAGACGATTCAAGTCCTCACAACTATCCCCGCCCGGAAGGCCTTAAACCACCCGATTAGGAAAATCGTAAAATTTCCATCCCAGACACCACCACGTCCTCACAATTGACCTCGGCGGTCACCACATCCCAGACACCACCACGTCCTCACAATCGACCTATGCGGTCACCCAGACACCACCACGTCCTCACCACCGACCTCGGCGGTCACACAACACTTCAGTGGCACCACCACGCCCGCACTCACGCATTTCACGACCTCCGAACTACGACTGTGCTTGATTCCCGCCTGTGGATACGTAGGAATCCTATCACAGGGTCCAGCCCATCGACCTATGCGGTCACCCAGACACCACCACGTCCTTACCATCGACCTCGGCGGTCACACAACACTTCGTGGCACCACCACGCCCGCATTCACAAAACACTCACCCCACACCCGAACTACGACAAGGCTTGATTCCCGCCAGGGATACGTAGGAATCCTATCACAGGTCCAGCTTACCGACCTAAGCGGTCATACAACAGGACACCACCACGTCCTCACACCGACCTCCCGGCCACTTTATCTCCCAAAGACGCGATCCGCATTAGGACCCTTATCTTATCGGCGACCCCACTTCTTTCATAAGTGACGTCGTCGAGGGGCTTCGTAAGTACCCCAACTGGATCACACCCCTTTCAAACACACGGGAAACACCGCAGACTCATCAACACAGCCTCGACGACCCCTCACACTCAAAACCCTCTCCAAAACCCCCAACCAAACCAAGGGAGGAGCCTTTCTCGAGATAAAAAGGGACAAAAGGACCTTTCGGGAATTTTCAGAAATTGGAAAAGCAATAATGGTCCGTACGGACCTCTTTGCTTTAATAATTACCGAATCTTCTTAAAGTCCACAATATTCCTCAAATCCCGGAAAATGATTACCCTCATGCTTAGTTGGTCCGTACGGACCTCTTTGCATGCAAGATGGTCCGTACGGACCTTATTGCATAGGTAACACCATAATTACATCATATTCACCATCATCACATATTCCCTCAAATCGAGGAAAACCAAAATTCTCGGATAACCGGTGAGGTCCGTACGGACCTCTTTGCAATTTTTTCCTACTATAAATAGAGGGCTCCCCCTCCCATTTTCAGACACACCTCCCTCTTCTCTCTTCCTCCCTTAGCCTTCTGGCTCCCCTCTAAGTCCTCTCGAGGCATTCCCGGCCCCTTTCGGATCCTTCCGAGGCCTTCCGAGCCCCCTCGTGGTGCTCCGAAGCCTCCCCGAGCGCTCCCGAGACGCTCCCGCGCTGCCCCGAGGCACTCTCGAGGTACTCTGAGGCCCCTCGTGGTACTCCGAGGCCTTGCCTGGTCTTTCCACGGTGTCCCGGCTCTTTCCGAGTCAAACCGGCAATCCCAAACCACGCCGAAACTCTGCCCGAGTGACTCCTGCCATCTCAACGCACGCCGAACCTCTGCCCGAGTGATCCCGACGATCCCCACGCACGCCGAACCTCTGCCCGAACGCAGCCTACAACCTCAACTCACGCCGAAACTCTGTCCGCAGACAACCGATCCCTCCCGAAGCAATCCCGATCCGTACCGGAACGCTACTCCGACCTCAAACACTATTCCTCAGTGGAAGACAGACACGAACCAACATTGGTAAGGCTTCCTTCCGTTACTAATTCAATACATTTCCATACATAGCATACAATGTAGACATCCGGTACAGCATGCATTTTTAAAAGCACACACACACACACATAACATTTAAAGGATATTAGGGGTATCTAAAAGACTCGTTTTACGAGGCGACTCGGGTGAGCTCTAATATTCTAATATTCTCTTCCCGAGGAGTCATCTGACCTCCGAACTCAAAATCTCATCACACAAAAACAGTTTAAAATTATCTTTAAACTGATGCCCTTTTTCAATGTTTTGGGCTTAATAAAAACGGCGTGGCGACTCTACAAAATGCGAAAGCAAAACGGCGAGAACGAACCGCTCCAACGCGAAAGATTGCCAGATGCCGGGGCTGCGAAGCCTGCTCGGATCCGGGCTATTTCAGACATACAAGGCAAATATATGGATCGGTACAAGAAGGTTTAACAAAGTCAACTAGATTAATAAGCATGTCTCCCAATGCGGGCTAGAACTTGTGCATCTAAGGTTACGAGTTAAATGCCTCCCAAATTGGGCTAAGGCATTGTTTACAAAAACAAAAGAAAAGATTGTTTTAGGACTTATTCACTACAAACTCAGATCGATATAATAAAAATTAGCCCTCTTGATCGTCGTGGTTTTGATCTTGTTGTTGTTGATTGTCGTGGTTTTCATCACCTTCAAATATCTCGTCATTATCTCGATTGGCGACCTCATCTAGCTCCTGGAGAATGGAATTAAAATTTATTTGCTCAGTAGGAGGAGCGACCCAAGGCTCTGCTCCATCTTCTTCATCTTCTTGGGCAATGGCAGCCAGATTGTTATCATTGTATGGCACCAGGGGATGACCGCTGCGGGCTAGCATATCATACTGGTCCTCTGAGGCCCACTTTGCCCGTTGATCAATGGTTAGGTCGGAGGAGGGGTCAACGATAGCTTGGCGGGCAATATGTCAACGGGCGACATCATAAAAATCCTTAGCTCGGATGATTATGATGTCGTAGAGCTCGTCGCTTTGCTTGAATGCCTCCACCGCGGCCTTCCCAGCTACCTCCTCAGCGACCTTCACCCTAGTATGGGTCTCCTCCTCATGCTTGGCTAGAACAGCCTTATGATCTTCTTCCATCTTCTTTATTCGAGAGTTGCGCTCCTGAACAAAGGCGTGGAGCCTACACTACAGGAAATAGCACTATATACTGCGGATTTTAACCGTCGTATATAGTACGCAAACCGCCGTATATGTCATTTACGGCGGACTATCCGCCGTATATAGTGCACCGTATAAAGTAGCGTCATATATAGTATTTACGGCGGGATATCCGCCGTAAATACTATTTACGGCGGAAATACAACTGCCGTATATAATCTAGTACAAATACACCGTATGTATAACAGGCGTATTTGAGGAAGCTTTATACGGCGGTAGATAACCGCCGTATAAAATGAAATTTTATATATATATAATGAAATTTTATATACGGCGGTGTAGATCCGCCGTATATAAGAGACGAGTCATCCAACAGAGCACGAATCATCCCATTTTCACCCCACTCTGATACCCTCGTCCCCCTTTGGGGATGAGTCGTCCATTATACTTATGTACGACGGATTTAGGGATCCGCCGTAAATAACTAGTTATGAGACGAGTCGTCCATTAGAGCACGAATTGTCCCATTTTCACCCCACTTTGATACCCTCGTCCCCCTTGGGATCACCTGAAAACTCCTCAACCCCATTCTCAAAAGATTCGCCATAGCCACATTCAGTTGGGCTGGCTCTCCATTTGCCAACCATGACATAGATAGCCCTCTGTAAAATAAATTCCAAGACGGGTAAGAAAGAGAGGAAGCCCTAAGGTGTTTCTTATTATAAGGCAATCCGGTGAACTTCGAAAAGAAAAAGCACCCCGCCCCATCAACTTCTAACCAATTTCCCCTCGGCTGATCCACACCAAAGACTTCCCTCAACTCATCATAGGTCACTCTATATGGTCTATCATCGAAATTAAACTGAATTGAATTTGCTTGTGACCCCTTACCTCTCTCCAAATTTGACAGGAACTCTAGGGATTATCTTAAATAAGTATCAGCCCTCTTCCCCAGGAAGTTACCTAACCCGACCTGCGTCATCAACTCCGTTACTAATGTGTCCAAACCTAAATCCTGCAAAACCGACATGTGAAGGAAAGTGGTGACTTGGAATTTCCTACCCTCCAAATTCTGCCATTTTTTTCTTTTGAGCAGAGGTCAACTGGGCCAAACCCATATAAGGTAATGATGCATTAGGGGGAGTGGGATCATTTGGGACTACGGGCGGCGGGTTTTGTCTACCCCTCTTGTTGCTACCCCCTCTAACGTCTCTCTCCTTAGGAGACATATTTTCAACACAAAAACCAACTACAAAACATCCACACAAAAATCACAAAGAAAGTGCAACAATAAACACACCACCACAATCAAATTATCCTTCCAATTCCCAATCGAACCACCACACTACAGTTTCAGCATAACCCACCTATATATAAGACGGAGAGACACAAATTTTAGTAATAACATTGTCTTAGTAAATAGTAAGAAAATAAGATCTAAACAAATACATATTACAAGTAACAATATTAATATTCAACCATACAAAAATAGCAAGTTTGATTGAAACATGAAACATAAGTAATAACATAGTCTTAGTAATAGTAAGCAAATAAGATCTAAACAAATACTACTCAAACTAATCATCATCATTATCGGCCATATCAACATCATCATTATCGGCCATATCAACATCAACATCAACATCATTGATATTAGTAGTTTCAATCTCGACCCCATCAACTCCCTCTCACACCCACGATGCTTCTTCGTTAGCAACATTTTCATCCAGATCTTGTGAGCAAAATGGTACCAATTGTGGAATCGAATCTGAAACTTGTTTATCATCATTTGAATATATGTAAAAACTATCTCTTGGTGTAATCCTCATCACAACTTTCCAATCACTTTCTATAGGATCTTTAACATACCAAACTTGCTCAGCTTGAGATGCAAATATGAATGGTTCATCACCAACTCGATTATCCTTATATAACTTGTGATTGAAGTTTACAAGAGTAAATTTTTGCTCATCTTCCATCTTGCCTGTCCGGTTATCAGCCCAATCACATTTAAACAATACAAATCTTATTGAGTTGCTATAACGAATTTCAAGGATCTCAATCAACTCCCCATAGAAGTTAGCATCCCCTAGAATGGGATTATTATCCTTTCGGCTTGCAAAACTTGTCACACTTGCATTTAGCATGACTCCACTATTTTGAGTTTTCCTCTGTCTATCGACATCCTTCACTCGAAATCGAAAACCATTTATTATGTAAGACTTAAACCGCCTCGCATCCATATGAGGACCCAATGCAAGACTTTTAATTCTTTCGGGCACTACATCTTTCGTCATGCATACCTTTTATAAAAAACAAAATTTAATAAGAAAATATTTAAACAATAAATTGAAAGTATCATATGAAAGTGGTTTCATACTTACATAATCCTTAAATCAGCTAACAAACTTATCATTATATTCTTTCTCTATAAGATGTCATTGATTACGAGGTAGTGTCTCAATCAAATGTGCACGATGCATTCTGAGCATATTGGAAATATGAATTAAGTATTAATTTAAAATATAAAAGATATAAGGAATGTAAGCCTCATGTAAGGAATCACTTACTCTAGGTATTGTTCAACATCTTCAGTATTGAAAAGTCATGCATTCTTCGGCCACAATTGACTTAGCTATGGAGGCCTCGGGGTGGGCTCGATTTCGAACATATAATTTTAATGTAATTAGAAACCTATAAAAAAATTACTTATGCTAAACCAAATGTAAAAATGAATTTAACTTTTTTCAAAGTAAATTTAATATGGATGTACCTCTCTACCAGATACATCCAACGAAATTGTATTGGGCCTGCTAGCAAAGCCTCCTTAGCTAAATGCACCAGCAAGTGCTCCATAACATCAAAGAAAGCTGGTGGGAATATTTTCTCGAAAGCGCATAGTTTGACAGCCATCCGATCTCGTATCTTTTCGAGATCAGCAAGTGTATTCACCTTTAAGGATAATTGCCTAAAGAAATTTGCCAAATTAATGATGGCTTTTACAACAGAAGTAGGCAATGCTTTTCGAACAGCTAAAGGGAGTAGTTGTTCGAGCAAAATATGACTATCATGGCTCTTAAGACCCCAAATAGTTCTTTCTTCTAGATTCTTTCCTCTAGATGTACACAACGAGATATGTTTGACGAGTAGCCATCAGGGACTTTGACTCCCTTTAGAACTTTCAAGAATGTGTCTTTATGCTTCTTACTCATTGTGAACTGAGCTAGAGGCATAATTTCTTTGCGGGATGGAAGCATTTGTAGATGCAATGGTTTCCAAATGTTCATCTCTTTTAGGTATCTTCTTGCTTTCTCATTATCTTTTGATTTTACCGCAGTACCTAACAGAGTATGTAGCACATTATCACACACATTTTTTTCAATGTGCATAACATCAAGATTATGATGAACATGATTATTTGCCCAATATGGCAACTCAAAGAAGATACTCCTCTTTTTCAAATTGTGATACAACTTAGGAACCTTTCTCTTCTCCAACTTGGCTTGTTGCTTCTCACCCTCTTCTCTTTTCCTCTTTTTAATAACATCTTCTGTTTTATACTCTGTTTCCATATTTTCAACTTGTTTAAGTAATTTTGTTCCAAACAATAACTTGGGCTTATCTCTCACTTCATGAGTACCATCAAAAGAGCTTTTATCCTTACGAAAAGCATGACTCCTAGGCAAGAAGCATCAATGACCAATATAACAATACTTGCCACCATATTCCAACCATCGTGCTTGAGGTCTCACATTGCAACAAGGGCAAGCATATTCACCTTTAGTGCTCCATCCAGACAACATTGTATATGCAGGAAAGTCATTTATTGTCCATAATAGTGAAGCTCGTAAAGTAAACAACTCGTTCCTTGATGCATCATAAGTTGATATACAATCTTCCCACAATTGCTTCACCTCATCAATTAACGGTTGGAGATACACATCTATCTTGTTGCCCGGCCCTTTTGGGCCTTGAGTAAGCACCGACAAGAAGAAATATGGTTGTTTCATGCATAACCAAGGTGGAAGATTGTATGGCATAAGCACAACCGGCCAATTACTATGAGATATAGTCATTGTTCTGAAAGGATTAAATCCGTCAGATGCTAATCCCAATCTAACATTCCGAATTTCACTTGAAAATAATGGATAACGTTCATCGAATCCATTCCACGCACGAGAGTCTGCAGAATGCCTCAGCACACCATCGTCTATTCTTTTCTCGGCATGCCATCTCATGAGTGTCGCGGTCTTAGATGAGCAATACAACCTTTGCAACCTTGGCTTTAAGGGAAAATACCATACTTTCTTCATTGCTACCTGCTTGGAGTTTATTCTTGCTACTTGTTTCCGCACCTTCACCGCTACCCCCTTCTTCTTGTTGCTTATATCTAGAGGCTCCACAAATTTCACATTTAGTAAGTTTTTCAGTTTGATTTCGAAACAACATACAATGATTAATGTATGCGTCCCATGTTTTATAAGCTGAAACCCAAATCTGCAGTCATCTTGTACACCTCACGATAGGAATTTGGCACTTTTGGCGAGGCAATGCCCTAATGAAATTTTTTAATAAAGAAGTAAATCCCTTATCGGCCACTCGATAATTAGCCTTCCGAGTGCATAAGTTCTACAATAAATGAGAGTCTTGTAAACTTATCACACCCTTCCCACAAGGCTTGATCAAGATCTCTCAAAAGTCTAAGAAACTTTGCGGTGGCTGCATCTGATTGTACGATTTCTTCAATTCCCTGTGGCCCAGTTTACTATCCGGCATACCCATCCCTTCATGTACCATTCGCCTCATACAATCTTGCACGCCCAATTCAATTTCAATGCCATCTTCAGTTGTCCTATCATTATTATCATTCTTATACGCCGAAATGTACTCTTCCCCATGCCTAGTCCAATTCTTGTAATCTGTTTGAAATCTCACTTCGATACAATGTGATTTCACGGTTGCACGGTCTTTTTGGTAATGATTTGAGCATTTTTTACAAGGACAATATATTTCTTTAGCACCAAGAGACTTTTTTGAGAATGCAAAATCGAGGAAGTTGTCAATCCCAGACATATACTCATTTTAAATCCGATTACCCAAATCAATCCAACTTTTGTCCATATATGACTTGATATTTTTAACGTTTAAATACAACCTATATAGACAAAAGTGGTGGCACAAATCAGAGAAAGATCAATAAAGGCTTTTATTTACTTACAGAAAGAACCAAACTCGTTCGAACTAACGAACGAGCCAAACCTGAGCCGGCTCGTTAAAAAAAACTAGCCTGAAAAGTCTATTCGAGCTCGAGCTCGAATTCACACCTCTCTCTATCTCTCTCTCTCTCTCTCACACACACACACACACAAACATATAACAATTCAGAGAAGTCCACAAATTGGGCAAAATTGGACTCGTTTCGGACTTCATAAAATTTCTCAGTAAAAGAATTATAAGTTGGGTTAGACAGCACCACTTTCAATCAAATTAGTTTAAGTACCACTTTCAATAATGATATTTACCCTTCTCTACCATTGAAATGTCATCAATATCTTTTGGAGGACCAATCCCAAAGACAAGTCCTAATATTTCATCAAACTAAAATCAGGACCAATGGACCATTATCCAGGAGTGGCAAGAGAAAGAAAATAAAGAAACCAAATATAACTAAAATTATGACAAAAGCAAATGAATCGATTCAACATAATATAGCACTCTGAGCACAATAACTGAATCTGGAAAACATAATATAGCTTACCTTGGAAAGTAGTGTTTTCCCCTGCCCCGGTGTGCTCAGGTCATAAGAATCCCCTGATTAATGAAGAGACTTAGTTATTAATTTTATTACTAATATGTGTGCATATTGCATAGCATGCAAATGAGAAGCATAATAATCAGATTGGGTCGAGGCATAAGAACTCAACTGCCAGCTATAATGTACCAAAGGCAGAGCATGGAAGCAAAACAAAAACAAACAAAAAAAACAAAAAACGAAAACGGAAATGAAAATGAAATCGAAAACGGAAGCAAAAAATAAAAACAAAAACAAATTAAACATGTCAAAAGTACACAAATTGGGCAAACCCCCACTTAAGAGTACAAATCAATGATAAAATTCCCAGTAAAAGACTCCCCCTCACTGGATTGAGCAGTCCATCAACCAGGATCATCATATCATCAACCAGGAATGAGGTAGTCTTACATTTTATAAATGCCTTTCGTATATTAATAAAGTACGGAGTATGAGCCATTCCTAAGACAAATTAAACTCAAATGCAACTAAGATAAAATAAAACAAACTTAGATTCTTGATATATAGTATTAACAAAATCTAATACAAATAAACAAACAAAGCCAGCTAAAAATAAAACACTATCGCCCAATCAAACAAGTAGCAGAAACCAAAACTCAAATCAGGAGAAAGCAAAAGCAGAATTAGCAACTCAATCAAAGAATTTAATGGACTACTCAATCCAGTGAGGGGGAGTCTTTTACATTCATTATTATCGAGAACCAAAAGTACACAAATTGGGCAAAATTGGACTCGTTTTGGACGGACTAACCTGGAATTTGGGTAAGGCCGTTGAATCGAGCTTATCCGGTGGTAGTGGTGGTGGTTATGGCGAGTTACAGGCTTCGTCTTCCTCGTCAATGGCGGATTCGTTCCTGGTCACCGGCGTCGTCTTTACTAGTCACAGGCTTCGTCTTTCTCGTCATCGTCGTCTTCACCGGTCACCGTCGTCTTCACAGTCACCGGACGGAGTAGCAGTAGGGTAGCAGTAGGGTTTGAGAAATTTGGGAGAGAGAGAAGATTTTCGTTTTTTGTGCGAACTGAGAGAGGGAATTTTGGGGAAATTAATTTCACTGTATATATTCCTATTTACATCGACCTTATATATCCGTCGTATATAATTAGTTATATACGACGGACGCGTGTCACTCGCCATATATAACTAATTATATACGGCGGATGTATAAGGCCGCCATATATAACTATGATATTTTTATACGATATACGTATATAAGTATATACGGCGTTGTGCGTCCGCCGTATATAGTAGTTATTTACGGCGGTGACAAGTGTCCGCCGTATATAGTCATATATATACGGCGGCTACCTATATCCGCCGTATATAACTACTATATACGGCGGACGCGTGTCACTCGCTGTAAATAGGTGTCGTATATAAACAACTTTCTTGTAGTGCTACCCAGATCATCCTTTAACTTGCTCCTTATTGATTAGGCTTCAACGGCCTCCTCCTTCAAACTATTTACTTTCTCTTGGAGAGGGGCGAGCTCCGCCTTAGCAGTAGTGAGGCCGACCAGCACTTCATCCCTTTGCCTTTCAGCATCATCCTTGACTAGCTTGAGAGAGTCATAGGTTGAGTCAAGATCACCCAACTTCTCCCTCAGCTCGGTAACTTCATGGGATTTCCGGAGCATATTGGGCCGTAGCTATCTTCTCCCCCTCTTCAGTCGCCCTCCAGCTACTCTTTACTTGCTAGATCAAAGCAAGAGACTGCATAAAACAAAAGAGAAGGATTAGATCGACAAACTATCACAACTAAAAAGAAAAATGCAAGTTATGGAACAAGGTTACCTCAGAATGGACCAGGCGGACCTGTCACTAAACTCCTCAGCCGTCAGCCCCTTCTCAGCAAATTTGGCGAGCAAGTCTCTATCCGCTGCCCGCCTCACTATAACTTGGCCAAATCCCAGCTCGGGATATTGGCGGCATAAGCTATCCACTCCAGTGAGGGGAGGGACCTCACTTAGCCTGGCCACTTCGGCCTGCACGAACTTCGTGCTTGAAATTGGAGGAGTCTGGAGTGGGAGTTGGTCAAAAGAAGAACCTGACGCCCTTGAAGTACCAGCTCCCTCAGGTCATTGGTCGAACCTCGATCTTTTCTTTGGCTTGGTAAGGGGAAGGACATCCTCCTCTTCATCTTCCAGGTCGACGACGTCGACATCAGCAGTAGTCTGGGGCGGCCCAGATTAGCTCAATCTTGGATCGAGTCCGAACTTGGCTTGAGTCGAAGTGTCGACCTCATCCTTGTCAACCCCAGCAACTTGAGCTTGGCTATCGCTCTCCATGGGATCCACTGACCCAGAGTCATCAATGGGGACCATCCACATACCCTCCTTAGGCAGCAGCTTGTTCCTGGCTTCAACTTCTTTCTCTCTACTAGCCCAGGCATTGGCAGCACCAGGGCTTTCTTGCTTTTCTTTTTATCGTTGGCACTGAGAACGCGATCCAAGTTGGCTAGCTACTCATTGGTGAGAACTGCACAAACAAAAAAAAGGAACAGTTAGTAGTGAATTTTTTTACAAAAAGTTATATAAAAAAGTAGAATTTTTCAAGAAATGAAAGTATATAATAGAAAAAAGAGGGACGGACAATAGCATTTACTTTTTTAATTTTTTTGGGTAAATAAAACTATTTGAGATGTTAGTTAGTAGTGAAATTTTTTACAAAATGTTATATAAAAAAAGTTAAGAATTTTTAAAGAAATGAAAGTATATAATAGAAAAAAAGAGGGACGGACAATAGCATTTAATTTTTTATTTAAAAAAAAAATTTGGGTAAATAAAACTATTTGATATGTTAGTTAGTAGTGAAATTTTTTACAAAAAGTTATATAAAAAGGCTAAGAATTTCTAAAGAAATGAAAGTATATAATAGAAAAGAAGAGGGACGGACAATAGCATTTACTTTTTAATTTTTTTTGGATAAATAAAACTATTTGAGATATTAGTTAGTAGTGAATTTTTTTACAAAAAGTTATATAAAAAAGTATAATTTTTAAAGATATAAAAGTATATAATAGAAAAAAGAGGGACGTACATAAGGATTTACTTTTTTAATTTTTTTTTTTTTTGATAAATAAAACTATTTGAGATGTTAGTTAGTAGTGAAATTTTTAACAAAAAGTTATGTAAAAAAAGTTAAGAATTTTTAAGGAAATGAAAGTATATAATAGAAAAAAAGAGGGACGGACAATAGCATTTACTTTTTTAATTTTTTAATTTTTTGGATAAATAAAACTATTTGAGATGATAGTTAGTAGTGAAATTTTTTACAAAAAGTTATATAAAAAGAGTTAAAATTTTTTAAAGAAATGAAAGTGTATAATAGAAAAAAAGAGGAAAGGACAATAGCATTTAATTTTTTAATTTTTTTTTGGATAAATAAAACTATTGGAGATGTTTGTTCGTAGTGAATTTTTTTATAAAAAAGTTATAAAAAAAATTAAGAATTTTTAAAGAAATGAAAGTATATAATAGAAATAAAAGGGACGGACAATAGCATTTACTCTTCTAATTTTTTTTTGGATAAATAAAACTATTTGAGATGTTAGTTAGTAGTGAATTTTTTTATAAAAAGTTATATAAAAAAAGTTAAGTTTTTTTAAAGAAATGAAAGTATATAATAGAAAAAAAGAGGGCAAACAATAGTATTTAATTTTTTAATTTAAAAAAAAATTGGTAAATAAAACTATTTGATATGTTAGTTAGTAGTGAAATTTTTTACAAAAAGTTATATAAAAAAGTTAAGAATTTTTAAAGAAATGAAAGTATATAATAGAAAAAAAGAGGGACGGACAATAGCATTTACTTTTTTTTTTTTTTTGATAAATAAAACTATTTGAGATATTAGTTAGTAGTGAATTTTTTTACAAAAATTTATATAAAAATGTTGAATTTTTGAAGAAATGACGAACAATAGCATTTACTTTTTTAATTTTTTTTTGGGTAAATAAAATTACTTGAGATGTTAGTTAGTAGTGAAAGTTTATACAAAAAGTTATCTAAAAAAAGATAAGAATTTTTAAAGAAATGAAAGCATATAATAGAAATAAAGAGGGACGGACAATAGCATTTTCTTTTTTAACTTTTTTTTTTTTTTTTTTTTTTTAGGATAAATAAAACAATTTGAGACGTTAGTTAGTAGTGAAATTTTTAATAAAAAGTTATATAAAAAAAGTTAAGAATTTTTAAAGAAAGAAAAGTATATAATAGAAAGAGGACAATAGGGTATGTGTTATATTTTAGGGTATAGGTTAAGGTTTAGGGTATTTGTATATGTGTTATGATTTAGAGTATATGGTACGTGTATATGATACGGAGTATATGATTTAGGTTATAAGATATGGATATTTAGTGTCTGGTGTATATGGTATATGATATAGGATATGAGTTATGGTTTAGGGTATAGGGTACATGTGTCTGGTATATGGGTATATAATATATGTTTAAGGGATTTGATATATTAACAATTATTTTATTTAATTTTTATGTGTATGAGTTATATGGTGTTTAGGCATATGATTTATGGTTTAGGGTATGGGGTACGATTTAGGGTTTAGGGATTAGGTATATAATTTTTTTTTTTATTTTTATTTTTTGAATAAATAAAACTATTTGAGATGTTAGTTAGTAGTGAATTTTTTTACAAAAAGATATTAAAAAAAAAGTTAAGATTTTTTACAGAAATGAAAGTATATAATAGAAAAAAGTTTAGGGTATGGGATATGATTTAGGGTTTAGGGATTAGGGTTTAGGTTAAGGTTTATGGTATATGTATATGTGTTATGATTTAGAGTATATGGGTATATAATATATATTTAAGGGATTGGGTATATTAAAAATTCTTTTATTTAAATTATTATTTTTATACTATTTTTTTTTTTACTAATTATTATAATATAGAAATGTGGGTTTAGGTGTAGAAATATGATTTAAGGAAAGATGAAAAATGCCAATTATACAATAAATCATATTTTTAGGGTTTGAGGTATATGTATATGATTTAGGATTTAGAGTTTGGGGTATAAGTATATGAGATTTGGGATATAGTAATAAGCATTATTAATATTTTTTTTAAGATTAAATTATTATTATTGTTAAATAATATTTTAACTATTTTTTATAATCATCAAGAAAATATGTATATTATTATTATGATATATTATTATTTAATTATTATTATTATAAAATATTATTTTATATTTTAAATTATTTTTGATATTACTAATTATTATGGTCATTAAGAGATTTTTGTGATAAACAAATAAACATAAGAGGTGGCAATAAATCACTAGAACACATATATTCACATGGATCTCTAAACAAGAAAGATCATCTTAGCCATTAAATACATCACAAATAATAAAATCCAATGGTCCAAATTCATTTAGCAAAAACATGACACCCTTTTTTTTAATTGACTTACAAATGTTCATATGGATTGATCCCTTAATCAATCTGGACCATTAATCATAAACATCTAATGGTCCAAATTCATCAAAACAAAACCATTTCACATTCTTAATTTTCTATTTATCCTCCACTTTTCTCGGCGCACACACGCTCTCTCTCACACTCTCTTTCTCTCTCTCCTACCAGATTCGGCCACCCCTACCAGATCCTGCCACCCCTACCATATCCGGCGCCCACACCCAACCCTCCTCTTCTCTCTCTCCCTATCATCTCTCTCCTCTCAAGGCCGCCTCATGCCCTCTTCCCTCATCCCACCGTCACCCCCCGGTAGATCCCAAGTGGCCGCCAAACTTCCCCACCTTCATTAATTTCGGCGAGCATGACGATAGCGAAATTATCGCCAAACAGACCCTTCTCCTCCTCTCAGTCACCTCACACCCCTCCTTGCCCTCCCCGCCTCACAGTCGTTATCCTCCGCTCCCCTTTTTCGAGATCTGGTTTGTGTGCATGTGTATTGATGTGTGTGTGTGTGTATGGGTGTATGTTTTTCTGGTAGTGATTGTCGGTGGGGGAAGGTGGTGGAAGGTAGTTGACGATGGTTGACGGTGGTTAGCGGTGGTTGAAGGTGGTTGAAGGTGGTGGTGGTGGTGGTATTTTTTAAAAAAAATCCATTAATAATTCTAAATACATATTTCTTTAATTATTTTTAATATTTTTTAATTACTAATTTAAATAATTTTTGAATAAATATTTATTTAATTATACAAATATATTTAATATATTAATCATATATATAATATTTTATTTATACCAAGGAAATTATTCGTCAGTAATTTCGTAGCAAAAAATTTCCAAGGAAAACCTTTTTTTTTTTTGAGTAATATATCATTAATTATCAAGGAAAAACTCCTAGTTGTAATATTTACTGAACATGTTTGTAGCAATTTCTATCATTTTTCATGCATTATTTTTTTCGTAGTGGCACTTGTGACATATAATTAGATATGCTTCCAAACAGTTGAAAATTGCATTCCTAAAAGGTGAATTAGATGAAAAAAAATAATACATGCATAAACTGAAGGATTTGTTGCCAAATTTGACTTTACACATATAATGAATATGTCTAAAATTCAAGTCTCTTATGGAAATTATAAAATTTTATTTGCCTTTTAATTTTAATTTAATTTGCTTTTTCCTCCGTCAAAATATTTTCAAATTTAATTGAAAAAAAATAAGAGAAAGATAGAAAACAAAAACTTATCACATACCATATACAATGTTTTTTTTTTACGATTTTACACGTCAGTGAAGGTCTGACTTTATCACTGTGCCACTACTTTGGAGACTCATATCACAAACAATAGACATTACTAGACCATGGAATATTTGAATCGTTCTTTCAGTGATTATAACGAAACAGTGTCCCTAGCAAGCAGTTGACATGTTATTGTCTACTATTTGACTCATTCTAAATTTCACCTTTTTTTAACTGGTCTCTTATGAAATTAATTAGAATCAAGACCCTATAAATAGATATGTTACTTCCTTTGATGCAAGAAGGCTTCCCCGAGCTGGGCTTGGTGAGAAAAGATTGTACTGAAGTGAGTTGGGTACAATCTGCGATGGTAATTTCAGCTTTCTCTAGTCAAGCTCCACCACAAACATTGCTTAATCGGACCGCTTCCCCTAAGTTCTCTGTAAAAGGAAAATCTGACTTTGCGAAGAAGCCAATTCCTATAGAAGGCCTTGAAGGGCTGTGGAGATTGTTCCTCAAAATTGATGTTGGGACACCAAACTTTGTATTGAGCCCTTATGGTGGAAGGATGAACGAGTTCTCCGAGTCAGCCATTCCATTTCCTCATAGAGCTGGAAACTTGTACATACTTCTTGAATGGGCTAATTGTGATATGACAAGACCAGCATCCGCAAATCGACGCATTAACTGGCTGCGAAGCGTGTATAGTTACTTGGGTCGTTATGTTTCAAATTCTCCAAGAAGTTCATACATGAACTATAAGGATCTCGACCTGGGCGTGAGCACCAAAACTTACGCAGAAGCAAGCATTTGGGGTAGAAAATACTTTGGTGATAATTTTGAGAGATTGGTTCGAGTGAAGAGCAAGGTTGATCCAAAAAATTTCTTTAGTCAACCACAGAGTATTCCTCCTTTCCCTTCATTGTTATAAGTCAAGCTGGGCTCTTTTGGTCCCTCGGACCTGAATAATTTGTAAATGATGATTTTATTCATTCATTCATTCGTTTGTTTAATTATTTACTTTACCTAATGAAATACACACATTATATAAATTCAGCGTAGTTGGTGATTAGCGAACACGTCTCAGTCCAAAATTAAAGTTAAAATTGTTTGTAAGGGAGTTTGAATTTAAGCTTCTACAAATATAAATTCAGCGTAGTGTTTGCTTTCTTTATTATGTATCTCATTTAAAAATTGAACGGAATAATTTGTGACGGGCCAAGCCCAAACCATTCCCTCACAAACGGGCTCAACAGGCCACTAAAGGATTAAGCCCGAAGGATTGACGCAAGAGTTGGGTCGTAGCCCGTCGAACAATGGATGACCGTCGTCGCCATTGAGCGACCAAGACCATCCAGCGAGGTATCTCGCCACGCACTCGCTCGTCGATTCATCCATTAAGTGACGACCATACTGGACATACAGCTCCAGGTCGTCGATTCCAAGGAGTGGTGAGTGTACACGCCATGTATCTCCAAAATAGACTCTTTGGAATGGTGAGCGTTTATTTCTATCATTTTTACTTTTCTTCTCCTTTTCCTGCATCAAGTTTGGTATCAGAGCTTAAGTTCAGATCATGCCACCTCATCGCCATTGATCCCGAGATTCCTGGCCTAAGGGATAGGCTCGAACAGCGAAGAGAGTAAGAGGTCGAGTCAGCCTTGAGGAGACAGCAGGAGGCCGTGAGAAATAGGCATAGGTCACCAGCCAGGACTGAAAGATCACAGTCTCATAGAAAAAGGAGAGGGAGAGAAGTAACCCCCCCCCCCAAGAAACGAGAGACAGAGGGCCCACACTAGAAGGGATCCTCGCCAAGATGAGAGGCAAAGATCCAACTCTGTCTCCCATCATAGGAGAGACCTGGATGCTAGGGAGCTCCTAAATCTGAAGAGGAGGATAGACAGTATGGGGGCTGATAGAAAAGAGAAAGGTGGGAAGGTCGAACGAAACTACAGTACTCTTCGACCCTTGGCCCAAGATTTTCACGACGAACGTCCTCCATCAGGTTTTAAGTTGCCCGTCTTAGACAAATACTCTGGCACGACCAATGCCTTGAACCAAATGCAACATTTCGAGGCCACAATGTGTCTGTTCTCCTCCAGTGATGACGTGCTATGCAAGGCGTTGACCAGCACCTTCGTAGGTGCAGCACTGACTTGGTTCCGTGGTTTGACCGCTGGTTGCATCACCTCGTGGGAGTACACGAGGAAGAAATTTTTAGATCAATTTTCTATAGCTAGGGCTAGAAAAAAGACGGTCACCGATTTGAACAACTTGAATCAAGGCAAGACAGAAAGCTACATGGGTTATTTCACACGGTTCAAGGAAATGGTCGACCAAATAGAAGAAGACCTAACAGACATAAAGGTGATAAACTGCTTCAGAAACGGAGTGTCCTCTCCCGACCTGGACTACGAGCTCCAAGTAAGGAGGGCGACCACGAGGCAAGATTAGTATGAAAGGGATTAAGATGTGGCCGTGGCTGAATAGAAAAAGGAAAGAAAGAAAGACAAGAGCTTGAAACATTCTGAAGGTGGAGAGTCGGCTAAAGAGGGTTAGGCCAAGCACAATGACAACCATAACAAGGGAAAGAACAGAACGAGGGCGACCGAAAGAGTCCCTGACAGTTTCACCCCCTAAATGTGAGTCGGACTGAAATAATGAACACAATCGACTTGGGGCCACATGCTCCGATGAACGCCCAAAACAAATTCAAAAGGGACAGCAGTAGGTAATGTGAGTTCCATAAAGATACTGGGCACACTACTGAGGAATGCATGAGTCTAAAACGGATCATCCATAAGTGGGTTGATAGTGGAAGGCTGGATTGGTTTGTGAAAGGAGCTCGACCTACCGAAGGCGAGCGAGCAGCTAATGCTGTCCCAGAGCCAAGACAGCCAAGGTTGAACTTGGGTTGATCAAGACACTATGGTCGAAGCAGATACAGTTATGGTTGATCAAGCCATTATGGATGACCTAAGCCTCCAGATCAAACATAACTCGGGGACTACAAGTGAGGAAATTGCAGCTAAGTTATTAAATATGATTGTCAAGGAAGTTCCTAATTAGATACTACTTTTGGAGCAAACTCTACGTAAATGCATTTACTTCTTCAATAATATGGAATGTTCTATCTTACAAGTCGTGTTACTTTTATGCTCTATTCAACTCAGATCCATCTCTTAGTCGATCTAGACATAGTAAATAGACCCGACTAATGTCCTTAGTCGACCTCGTTCTTAAACAGGTCTGACTGAAGACTTAGGTAGTCTCGTTCCTTAACAGACTCGACTAATGTCCTAAGTCGACCTCGTTCTTAAACAGGTCCGACCGAAGACTGAGGCCAGTCTCGTTCCTTAACAGACTCGACTAATGCCTTAAGTTGACCTCGTTCTTAAACAGGTCCGACTAAAGACTTAGGTCAGTCTCATTCCTTAACAGACTCGACTAATGTCCTAAGTCAACCTCGTTCTTAAATAGGTCCGACTGAAGACTTAGATCAGTCTCGTTCCTTAACAAACTCGACTAATGACCTAAGTCGACCTCATTCTTAAACAGGTCCGACGAAGACTTAGGTCAGTCTCGTTCTTAAATAAGCTCAACTAAAACCTTGGCCAGCTTCGTTAATTTGCCAACTGCTCTAAATCAAGACTTTGGCCGATCTCCTACTTAATCTAGTTCGACATACAAGGCAAATATATGGATCGGTACAAGAAGGTTTAACAAAGTCAACTAGATTAATAAGCAAGTCCCCCAATGCGGGCTAGAACTTGTGCATCTAAGATTACGAGTTAAATGCCTCCCAAATTGGGCTAAGGCATTGTTTACAAAAACAAAGGAAAAGATTGTTTTGGGACTTATTCACTACAAACTCAAATCGATACAATAAAAATTAGCCCTCTTGATCGTCGTGGTTTTGATCTTGTTGTTGTTGATCGTCGTGGTTTTCATCACCTTCAAATATCTCGTCATTATCTCGATTGGCGACCTCATCTAGCTCCTGGAGAATGGAATTAAAATTTCTTTGCTCAGTAGGAGGAGCGACCCAAGGCTCTGCTCCATCTTCTTCATCTTCTTGGGCAATGGCAACCAGTTTGTTATCATTGTATGGCACCAGGGGATGACCGCTGCAGGGCTAGCATATCATACTGGTCCTTTGAGGCCCACTTTGCCTGTTGATCAATGGTTAGGTCGGAGGAGGGGTCAACGATAGCTCGGCGGGTAATATGTCGACGGGCGACATCATAAAAATCCTTTGCTCGGATGATTATGATGTCGTAGAGCTCGTCGCTTTGCTTGAATGCCTCCACCGAGGCCTTCCCAGCTACCTCCTCAGCGACCTTCACCCTAGTATGGGTCTCCTCCTCATGCTTGGCTAGAACATCCTTATGATCTTCTTCCATCTTCTTTATTCGAGAGTTGCGCTCCTGAACAAAGGCGTGGAGCCTACACTACAGGAAATAGCACTATATACTGCGGATTTTAACCGTTGTATATAGTACGCGAACCGCCGTATATATCATTTATGTCCGACTATCCGCCGTATATAGTGCACCGTATAAAGTAGCGTCATATATAGTATTTACGGCGGGATATCCGTCGTAAATACTATTTACGGCAGAAATACAACTGCCGTATATAATCTAGTACAAATACACCGTATGTATAACAGGCGTATTTGAGGAAGCTTTATACGGCGGTAGATAACCGCCGTATAAAATGAAATTTTATATATATATAATGAAATTTTATATACGGCGGTGTAGATCCGCCGTATATAAGAGACGAGTCATCCAACAGAGCACGAATCATCCCATTTTCACCCCACTCTGATACCCTCGTCCCCCTTTGGGGATGAGTCATCCATTATACTTATATACGACGGATTTAGGGATCCGCCGTAAATAACTAGTTATGAGACGAGTCGTCCATTAGAGCACGAATTGTCCCATTTTCACCCCACTCTGATACCCTCGTCCCCCTTGGGATCACCTGAAAACTCCTCAACCCCATTCTCAAAAGATTCACCATAGCCACATTCAGTTGGGCTGGCTCTCCATTTGCCAACCATGACATAGATAGCCCTCTGTAAAATAAATTCCAAGACGGGTAAGAAAGAGAGGAAGCCCTAAGGTGTTTCTTATTATAAGGCAATCCGGTGAACTCCGAAAAGAAAAAGCACCCCGCCCCATCAACTTCTAACCAATTTCCCCTCGGCTGATCCACACCAAAGACTTCCCTCAACTCATCATAGGTCACTCTATATGGTCTATCATCCAAATTAAACTGAATTGAATTTGCTTGTGACCCCTTACCTCTCTCCAAAGTTGACAGGAACTCTAGGGAGTATCTTAAATAAGTATCAGCCCTCTTCCCCAGGAAGTTACCTAACCCGGCCTGCATCATCAACTCCGTTACTAATGTGTCCAAACCTAAATCCTGCAAAACCGACATGTGAAGGAAAGTGGTGACTTGGAATTTCCTACCCTCCAAATTCTGCCATTTTTTCTTTTGAGCAGAGGTCAACTGGGCCAAACCCATATAAGGTAATGATGCATTAGGGGGAGTGGGATCATTTGGGACTACGGGCGGCGGGTTTTGTCTACCCCTCTTGTTGCTACCCCCTCTAACGTCTCTCTCCTTAGGAGGCATATTTTCAACACAAAAACCAACTACAAAACCTCCACACAAAAATCACAAAGAAAGTGCAACAATAAACACACCACTACAATCAAATTCTCCTTCCAATTCCCAATCGAACCACCACACTACAGTTTCAGCATAACCCACCTATATATAAGACGGAGAGACACAAATTTTAGTAATAACATTGTCTTAGTAAATAGTAAGCAAATAAGATCTAAACAAATACATATTACAAGTAACAATATTAATATTCAACCATACAAAAATAGCAAGTTTGATTGAAACATGAAACATAAGTAATAACATAGTCTTAGTAATAGTAAGCAAATAAGATCTAAACAAATACTACTCAAACTAATCATCATCATTATCGGCCATATCAACATCATCATTATCGGCCATATCAACATCAACATCATTGATATTAGTAGTTTCAATCTCGACCCCATCAACTCCCTCTCGCACCCACGATGCTTCTTCGTTAGCAACATTTTCATCCAGATCTTGTGAGCAAAATGGTACCAATTGTGGAATCGAATCTGAAACTTGTTTATCATCATTTGAATATATGTCAAAACTATCTCTTGGTGTAATCCTCATCACAACTTTCCAATCACTTTCTATAGGATCTTTAACATACCAAACTTGCTCAGCTTGAGATGCAAATATGAATGGTTCATCACCAACTCGATTATCCTTATACAACTTGTGATTGAAGTTTACAAGAGTAAATTTTTGCTCATCTTCCATCTTGCCTGTCCGGTTATCAGCCCAATCACATTTAAACAATACAAATCTTATTGAGTTGCTATAACGAATTTCAAGGATCTCAATCAACTCCCCATAGAAGTTAACATCCCCTACAATGGGATTATTATCCTTTCGGCTTGCAAAACTTGTCACACTTGCATTTAGCATGACTCTACTATTTTGAGTTTTCCTCTGTCTATCGACATCCTTCACTCGAAATCGAAAACCATTTATTATGTAAGAATTAAACAGCCTCGCATCCATATGAGGACCCAATGCAAGACTTTTAATTCTTTCGGGCACTACATCTTCCGTCATGCATACCTTTTATAAAAAACAAAATTTAATAAGAAAATATTTAAACAATAAATTGAAAGTATCATATGAAAGTGATTTCATACTTACATAATCCTTAAATCAGCTAACAAACTTATCATTATATTCTTTCTCTAAAATAGACTCTCCAAAATAGACTCTTTGGAATGGTGAGCGTTTATTTCTATCATTTTTACTTTTCTTCTCCTTTTCCTGCATCAAGTTTGGTATCAGAGCTTAAGTTCAGATCATGCCACCTCATCGCCGTCAATAAAACGCAGAAATTATGATGGGTGGGATGAACAGGTTCAAGAAGATGCGGAAGTGGAGAATCGCAGCAGTGATGATGATATAGGTGAAAATCCATTCTACCATTCTTCAGGTTCAAATTCCAGATCGTCTCACAGTAATCTCGTGTTGGAATATTTGATATATATGGTATGAAAGTTCATAGCCTATGACCTTGGAGCGTCTTGGCTTGAACTGAATTTGGCAAAGGGGAAAAATTCGTCGGAGGAACTGCCAGGGAGGGCGGCCGCGCTAAGGCCAAGGGCTGCCGCGCTTGTCTCCAATAACTCGACGGGAATTGCTTGTTGCTCAGGGCGGTCGCGCAATTGACTAGAGTGGCCGCGCTTGTGACGGGCTTGGTGTTTCCTGGGCCGAATTGCTGAAGGTTTTAGGTCATATTAATAAGACTTTAAAACCTAATTACCACATGTATAAATACTAACTTCCTCCAGCCGTTTTTGGTAGATGAAATATTGAAGAGAAAATTAAATCTCTTGATTTATTTCATTGCTAAATTACTCCCGGTTCATAGAGATTTGTTCGTGAGATTCAAGGCGACTGAGATAGGACCGCCGGTGATTACCTACCTGTGTGCTGATTTGTGGTACGTAGTCCGTAATCGTTTTATCCTCGGAGAAATTTGCCTGTACCTGAGTTGCACCAATTGGGGGCAATATTTTCTCTTAGGACAGTCTTCCTAAGGCGACTCGATCAAATCACGATAAGTCTTTCTAATCGTTTGTTTACTTGTTTTTGTCTGTTTTCCTGATCCTGTTTCCTTACTGTCGTTTTGCTATTGGCTTCTTGATTGGTACGTTTTGACTTGATCAATAAATCCCCTACTGTTGATTAAATTATTTGTTTAATCTGTGGTGCTGTTAAATTAATTTCCAACATCTCGGACCAGAAATTATGATAGGCGGGATGTTGACTTTAAAGTTAATATTCCAGAATTTGAAGGGAAGATGGAACCCGATGATTTTCTTGACTGGTTACATACAGTGATGATTTTCTTGACTGGTTACATTTTTTATATGTGCAGATAGAAGCGAAGTACTAGACTATAATTTGTAGGACTTTAATTATTATTTTTCAGAAAAAAAAAAAAAGAATATGTATATTATTTATCATTATTATTTCTAAGGTTTGTAGTCATTTTTTTTTCTACACATTTTGCTCTTTGATAGTAATCAGTAAATTGTTCGGATGACCGTTACAATTCCATTGAGTATTTTTCATAAAGTAGTTGTTATATTTACTGAACATTTTTGTATAATTACTATCATTTTCCATACATTATTTTGTGCTTTATTTAATATCCAAACATGCTAGACATATATTTAATGAGTGTTTTTTTCTTTAGAAATCCGCTATAAGGAATGATGTTTCATTAAAATTTACTATAAATAGAGTCATGTTTTGGTGCACGATTTCCATTTTTAGTAAGTGTGTTATTCTGCACCTGTGTCTTTATATAGTTATAGATGGGAGCAATAAGAAATGATAAACTCAAAATCAACCAAAAGCAGCGCAAGAGATGGAGTAATCTTCACATCATTGGAAGGTTTTTATTTTCTATTTTCGTGTCAACCTCACCTTAATTAACCAATCTGATCTTCCCTTTCGAATGTCCTTGAAGAGAGTAGTGGTAAAGGTCTTTTTTTTTTCCTTAAGCTATTTTGATACTTTCTGAGTGTAGGAGAATGCTTGCAACGAATGAAAAAGAAAGAAGTGGAAGGGAAAATGGTTTCTAGAGTGAAAGAAGAAAACTTTTCATATTCTCATATATTAATGGGTTGTCATGTTTCATTAATTTGATTAATTTATCATTTTGTCAATATAAGGTTACTAACATTTTTTGTATGTGCAGATACAAGCGAAGTCCTAGGACTATAAATTTGTAAAACTTTAATTATTTTTTTTCCGAAAAAAAAAAGAATATGTATATTTTTATCATAATTATTTCTAAGCATTGTAGTCATTTTTTATTTCCACACATTTTGCTCTTTGATAGTAATCAATAAATTGTTCGGATGACTGTTACAATTTCATTTGGTATTTTTCAGAAAGTAGTTGTAATATTTACTGAACATGTTTGTAATAATTACTATCATTTCCCATACATTATTTTGTGACTCTATTTAATATACAAACATGCTAGACATATATTTAATGAATGTTTTTTTTTCTTTAGAAATCCACTATAAGGAATGTTGCATGTTTCATTAAAAGTTAGTATAAATAGAGTCATGTTTTGGCGCATGATTCCATTTTTAGTAAGTGTGCTATTCTCCACTTGTGTCATTATATAGTTATAGATGGGAGCAAAAAGAAATGATAACCTAACATCAACCAAAAGCAACTCAAGAAATGGAGGAATCTTTACATCATTGCCGGGTTTTATTTTCCATTTTCGTGTCAACCTCACCTTAATTAACTAATCTGATCTTCCCTTTCGAATGTCCTTCAAGAGAGTAGTGGTAAAGGTCTTGAACGGAATAAAAGTGATGGGCTAGGCCCAACATACGAAGCGCAATTATTCAGGCGTTATTGCAACAGCGTCATCAAGTGGACCGGCCCAGTTATTATAAGGCCCATGGCCCAACAACAAATATTAGTCGACCTAGCTCATTGTCCAACAATCATTGGTCCCAACCTAGCTTAGTACGACATACGATCAGCTTCTTATATAAATCCTATCTGGTATAATACAAATTCAGGTCGACCTTGATCTATTCGGGCGACATCGACCTACAGAGACGTAGCGCGACTAGAACTCTTTCCGTAACGGCTTTCTACAAACACCGAGTTAGTTACGCCCACGATTCTCTCCACGAATTATGGGATTCAATGCAATCCTACTACAATTCTATTTCTTATATAAAGACCTCACAACATCAGTCGTTAGGTAATGTCTTATTTAATGATCAATTGATTTCAATTCAGTTTATAAGCTAAACACGTGATACTTACTCTCACGCCGGAGGGTCTTAGCCAGAGACCACCCCGGCTAGTCATTTGTTCACTGGTTTCAGGTCAATAAAGCTAGGAGACAATCCTAATTGCTGGACGTTTGCTGATCAACACGTTCCTTGCAGCATCAGTTTGGGTCTATCGCTGGGAACGAAGCTTATTTGATCTTGAAACTTTAATCAAACCTTCAAACATGGTTTCTGATGGAAATACAGCCTCTATCTCCGGTGATCCCACCGTCAGCAGGACGGTGAGAAATATAGAAACATGCACTGGCTATAGAATGGCAAATCTGCCTCCTCCCCCACCAGGCAATCCCTCGACGAGAGCTACTCGCTCCAACAATGTGGCTGACTGTGAAGGTCTACAGGATGGAAAAAGGCAGAAAAGGCCTATGCCTAATCAGAGGACGAATGAGCCAGTTAAGAGGGCTCAAGTGTGTTGGACAGTTGCAGGCGACAATCCAGGTCCTTCAACTACTCACCCCAGTAAGAAGGAAATTCTGATGGAGCGGGATAGATTGCTCCAAAGTTTACTAGAGGTTCATGAGGAGTTGATCGACATGCCCGAATCTCCTAAGGATGACAAAAGATCACATCGACCTTCTCCTTCACTTACCTCCCATAGACGAACTAACGGGGGTACTAGACTGAGTGGGGAGAAAATGAGGATCGAGATGCCTGTCTGCTCTCGCATCTCCATTGATCCCGAGATTCCTGGCCTAAGGGATAGGCTCGAACAGCGAAGAGAGTAAGAGGTCGAGTCAGCCTTGAGGAGACAGCAGGAGGCCGAGTGAAATAGGCATAGGTCACCAGCCAAGACTGAAAGATCACAGTCTCATAGAGAAAGGAGAGGGAGAGAAGTAACACCCCCAAGAAACGAGAGACAGAGGGCCCACACTAGAAGGGATCCTCGCCAAGATGAGAGGCAAAGATCCAACTCTGTCTCCCATCATAGGAGAGACCTGGATGCTAGGGAGCTCCTAAATCTGAAGAGGAGGATAGACAGTATGGAGGCTGATAGAAAAGAGAAAGGTGGGAAGGTCGAATGAAACTACAGTACTCTTCGACCCTTGGCCCAAGATTTTCACGACGAACGTCCTCCATCAGGTTTTAAGTTGCCCGCCTTAGACAAATACTCAGGCACGACCAATACCTTGAACCAAATGCAACATTTCTAGGCCACAATATGTCTGTTCTCCTCCAGTGATGACGTGCTATGCAAGGCGTTGACCAGTACCTTCGTAGGTGCAGCACTGACTTGGTTCCGTGGTTTGACCGCTGGTTGCATCACCTCGTGGGAGTACACGAGGAAGAAATTTTTAGATCGATTTTCTATAGCTGGGGCTAGAAAAAAGACGGTCATCGATTTGAACAACTTGACTCAAGGCAAGACAGAAAGCTACATGGGTTGTTTCACACGGTTCAAGGAAATGGTCGACCAAATAGTAGAAGACCTAACAGACATAGAGGTGAAATGGTGATAAACTGCTTCAGAAACGGAGTGTCCTCTCCCGACCTGGACTACGAGCTCCAAGTAAGGAAGGAGACCACGAGGCAAGATTTGTATGAAAGGGCTTAAGATGTGGCCGTGGCTGAATAGAGAAAGGAAAGAAAGAAAGACAAGAGCTCGAAACATTCTGAAGGTGGAGAGTCAGCTAAAGAGGGTTAGGCCAAGCACAATGATAACCATAACAAGGGAAAGAACAGAACGAGGGCGACCGAAAGAGTCCCTGAGAGTTTCAACCCCCTAAATGTGAGTCGGACGGAAATAATGAACACAATCGACTTGGGGCCACATGCTCCGATGAACGCCAAAAACAAATTCAAAAGGGACAGCATGCAGTAGGTAATGTGAGTTCCATAAAGATACTGGGCTCACTACTGAGGAATGCATGAGTCTAAAATGGATCATCCATAAGTGGGTTGATAGTGGAAGGCTGGATTGATTTGTGAAAGGAGCTCGACCTACTGAAGGCGAGCGAGTAGCCAATGCTGTCCCAGAGCCAAAACAGCCAAGATTGAACTTGGGTTGATCAAGACACTATGGTCGAAGCAGATACAGTTATGGTTGATCAAGCCATTATGGATGACCTAAGCCTCCAGATCAAACATAACTCGGGGGCTACCAGTGAGGAAATTGCAGCTAAGTTATCAAATATGATTGTCAAGGAAGTTCCAAATTAGATACTACTTTTGGAGCAAACTCTCTGTGTAACCGATTTACTTCTTCAATAATATGGAATGTTCTATCTTACAAGTCGTGTTACTTTTATGCTCTATTCAACTCAGATCCATCTCTTAGTCGATCTAGACATAGTAAATAGACCCGACTAATGTCCTAAGTGTAGGGTTTCGAGGGTCCATGCGCAGCGGAATAAGCAATAACTCGAAAAACCCCAAGCCCTAGAATCCGTTCTAGATGAATAATTAAGAGAGATGAAAGAGAATTACCAACCTTGAATGCTTTTGCCTTTGATAAACTTGACCCAACTCCAGATTGAATGATCTTGTTAATCCTTGATGAACGAACGGGAATCACGAACCAAAGATCTTGATGAACGAAGATCCTCTATGTTTATCCACGCGCGGAACGAACCCTAGAACTCTTCTAGGAGGATTGCTAGATCCAATTGATTGAAACACCTTTCAATCAATGAAGAACAATGGATTTGGTGGTGTTTGATTCTCAATTCACAATTGAAATCTCCCACTCTAAGTGTTTCTCTCAAGCCAAAACGTTCTAATGACGGCTAGGGCAACCAGGGGTAAGTATTTATACGTTATAAAACTTTTCCTCGCGAAAACCCTAGTTTTAAGTCAATTCCGTCGCCCAGTGCCTGTGGGACGAGTCGTCCCCCTGGGACGAGTCGTCCCCCGGCACCCGGCCTTCGAATCTGGCGTCCCCCTTAAGGGGAATAGTTGGTTCTGCCCTGGGGACGAGTCGTCCCCTGAGAACAAAAACTCCATATTCTTCATTTTTGACAATTCGTTCGATGCGTGTGACCCCATAGGACTATATTATGTTGGCAATGAGTTCGATCACATCGATCCTCATAAGACATGAGCGGACTCTAGCAAGCCATCATGCCTACCCAAATAATATAATATCAAGTTCGATTTCCTATATAGAACATATCACAATCCCATTGTCACACGATGTTATATTGAACATGAGTCATGGTCCACGTCAACTCATATTGTTCAATGCTTTCTCGTTATCAAGTAAATTGATTTAATCGAATGACATTAATCACATTAATTCATTCGGGCATGGCCATGCACTACATCAATCTTACTTACGAGTGGTCTAGCAAACATCTCTCTTTACGAGGGACAATTTCCATCTTGACTTATCATTCTTCCCAACAAGAATCATACCATGCCAATGATAGCCCTTATTGTTATCCGGTTAAAGACAACGTTAAACTATATCAAACATGATATTCATCGAGCGGAAGACGATGATAATCTCGTGTCAAAGGATATCAATGATATGACTATATGAGATCTAATTATGACATTTGACCATGACATAGATCTCATAATGGGTCAAGTCCAAGACCTTGTTCTCTAACAAGTACCCATGAATCTAATGTGCATCTCCATGCATATAATCATCACATGATTATACATTAGACTTCATACTAGTGCTTCATAAGTACTAGGGACACGATTATTATAATAAAACATTCAAACATATATAACAATCAAAGAAACAATCTCATATATAAATGAACAATGACATTACATAAAGGTATATCTCTATAGGCCTAGGGCACTAACACCTACAGCCTCCCACTTGCACTAGGCCCAATCATTCATGTATCTTATACCCATGGACCTAACATGACATTCATGTTTAGCTTGTGGCAAAGGCTTGGTGAGAGGGTCCGAAATGTTGTCATCCGTTGGTACCTTTTGCATATCTTAACGTCTTCCCTTTCACGCATTTCTCGAATGAGGTGGAAACGTCTCAAGATGTGTTTGGATCGTTGATGTGACCTTGGTTCTTTTGCTTGCACAAATGACACCACAATTGTCACAACAAAGCTCCACCGGATTAGTGATACTTGGAACAATTCCAAAACACTAATGAACTTTTGATCCAAACCGCCTTTTCTAGCTACATCATATGTTGCTAAAATTAAGCCTTAGAAGTAGAATCGGCTACGATTTTCGCTTGGAACTCTTCCAATAAAATCGCACCTCCAATAAGCATAAACACAAATCCTAATTGCGATTTTAATTAACTTTGTCAGTTTGGAAGTTAGCATCCGTGTAACCTTTACAACAAGATTAACTTCCAATCTTTCAAATACCAAGAACGTATCCTTAGTTCTTCTTAAGTACTTTAAGGATCGTCTTGACCGCCATCCAATGGTTCTCACTAGGATCAGTATTGGTATCGACTCGTCATGCTCAAAGCATACGAGACATCGGGTCTAGTACAAATCATGGCATACATGACAAATCCAAATGCCTGAGCATATGGAACTTCATTCATTCTCTTTTGCTCATCGCTGTCATTGGACACCGAGTCTCGCTAAGAGTAATACCATGACCCATTGACAGTTACCTTTCTTAGAATCATCTAAGAACCTTATCAATACGAGTATTTTGACTCAAACCAACTTATCCTTTTAGATCTATCTCTATAGATCTTGATACCAAGGATGTAAGCGGCTTCACCCATATCTTTCATTGAGAAACCTTTCCTTGACCAAGACTTGACAGCCTTAAGTGTCGGAACTTTGTTTTCAATGAGTAAGATATCATTGTCATATAACAATAGAAATAATACTACGCTCCCACCGAATTTCATGTATACACAAAGTTCATCTTCGTACTTGATGATGTCAAACTCTTTGACCGATTCATCAAAATGAAGATTCCAACCCCTCGAAGCTTGCTTCAACCCATCTTATGGATCTTTGCAACATGCATACTTTATTAGAATTTCTTGGATCGACAAACCCTTCAGCCGTATCCGTATACATCCTCAAGTAGGTTTCCGTTAAGAAACGCCGTTTTGACATCCATTTGCCATATCTCATATTCACAATATGCGATAATGGCAATTGAAACTCTAATAGACTTCGGCATTGTAATGGGCAAAAAGGTTTCAACATAGTCAACACTATGAATTTTCCTAAATCCCTTTGCTACAATCCTTAGTCATGAAAGTATACACCTTCCATCCATGTCGGTTTTCTTCTTGAAAACCCATTTACACCCTTATGGTTTTTACACCTTCAGTGGACCAATCAAGTTCAAAACTTGATCATCAAACATGGATTACAATTCGGATTCCATGGTTCATAACCATTTATCCGAATTAGGAGTGGACATCGTCTCTAGATAGGAAATAGGTCCGTCATTCTCAATGACTCCCACTTGATTACTTTCCGATATGAGAAATCCATATCTCTCAAAGTTCGCATCGTATTCTATCGATCTCGCGAAGAACTTGTGTATCTTGAACCGGTTCCACAACTCCTTGTGAACTTGGTTCCGTCTCTACTCTTGGTTCCACGTTATTTTCGTGTTCTTGAACTCTTCAAGATCAATTTTACTCCCACTAGATCCTTTATTGAGAAACCGTTTCTCAAGAAACGAATCATATAGAGCAACAAACAATTTGTTCTCATTGCGGTTGTAAAACTAATATCTCGAAATTAACCCTGTCGATTTGGTGCTAACTTATGAGAGACAAGTCTCTTTACATAAGATTCGCAACCCCAAATCTTTATGAAAGACATTCTTTCATGCCACATCTCATGTGGGGACTTAGGAATCGATTTAGTAGGGACACAATTCAGTGTAACCGCATTATTTCTAATGCATATCCTCAAAAGAAAATAGGAAAGTCAACTTGACACATCATCGAACGAACCATGTCATACAAGGTTCAATTCCTCCTCTCAAACACACCATACAATGTGGTGTTCCGGTGGAGTCAACTCGAAACGATTTCACAGTTTTGAGATGATTGTCAACCTCTTGGCTCAAATATTCATTACCTCGATCTAATCGAAGTACTTTAATAGTTTTGCCATGATTGGTTTTTGTACTTCATCTTGAAATATTCGAAATATCTCAAACGATTCACCTTTGGACTTCATCAGATAGACATAGTCATATCTAGATAAGTAACCGGTGAATGTGATGAAATACCGAATTCCTCCCCTAGCAATGCTACTTAATAGTCCATATACATCTCATGTATAAGGGCCAATAAGCCACTACCCTCCCACTACTCTTAGTGTAGGGTGGTTTGGTCATTTTACCAAATAAACGAGATTCTCATACCTCAAATGATTCATAATCATATGAGTCTAAATGTCCATGTTAATGGAGTTTAGATTATACGTTTCTCATTTATATGACCAAGCCGGCAATGCCATGTGAACGTGTTGTTCACATCATTCGGTTTAGATTTCACGCTTATATTATAGATATCTTCAATATTATTTTGTATCTTAACATCAAGGATATGAAGACCATTCAATGATATATGCATTACAATAATACATATCATTAAATAAATATAAAGCTTCTTATTCTCAATAAGAAAATATATATCCTTCATCATCCTCATAAGAAACAAAATGATACTCCTACTCAAATTAGGAACGTAGTCACACTTGTTCAAAACAAGTACTAGTCCACAAGGTAAAGTGACTTCATAAGTCCCTACGGCTAATGCAAAGAACTCTTGCTTCATTACTACGCATAGGTTTAATTCACCTTCTTTGAGTAGCTTTCTATTCTTTATTTCTTGCACATTTAAACAAATGTGGGATCTATATCCGGTATCATATACCCAAGAACAAGAAGTCGAAAGGAAAATATCTATCATATAAATATTTGAAGTAGTAGCAATCAAATTGCCCTTCTTCACCTTTTAGGCCTTCCTTATTAGCCTTGCAACTTTGCTTCTAATGACAATCTCATTGCAGCGGTAGCAAACTGCATCCTTTTGAGACACTTTGGGTTTAGCCTCTTCGGCTTTGGCAACTTTTGCTCTAGGTTTAGCAACCTTTGCTTTACCTTCTTGCCTTCCCTTTTGAACCCCTTTCTTGTGTTAACCATTAACACACTTGCGGATTGCTCCTTTTGCATCTCATGCATTAAAAGCCTTCACCACAACATATATCTTTTGTCTAGCTTGCACTTGGAACATTTCCTTTTGTGCGTTGTGCTAGAACAAAAGCAATTTCCACGTGTTCAAGGTTCTTCTTAAGAGCCTTTAAACATGGTGGCAAGTATAGGGCAAACAACATCATAGGAATCATCTAAATGTTTCTTATGTTGCTCCTTACCTGTCCTTTGCAACGTTTGCAGTGGGTTCAAGAGAATAGATTCGTCAAGAACGTACAATTTTGCTTAAGAACTCTTCTTGAGCATCTCGATCAAATCATAATAACTTGTACCGTTCTTTTCGAACTTGTCCTTCATAAGGACGAATCGCAATAATAAGGATTAATTATAGTTTAATGCTATTTCTACAACAAAATATGCAACACATATGAACACATATAAGTACCGATTTCATTTAAGAGATTAAATAACGTATTTCATAAATACTCCCACTAAATTATATAACCTTCTTATGCAAATATGCATAATATAATTTAATAGGCTAAGACCCAACTTTAATTTAATTTCAAGTCGGCTATGGCACGATCAAGCTCAAAATTAAACTAAAAAGGTAGATAACATTTATCAATCATATCTATATATGACTCTTAGATCATTATGAGATTATAGACATCATATGTCACATGTTTCAATCTCATCTTATGCCTTAGGCCCAAAACCGTTTTGATAGCCTAATTGAGTTCAACCATGTTAAACGTATAGCAACCACTATTTGCTCATCTTGATCATACAAAGATAGAATTAATGCACCTCGCTATGGCGAGCCCACATAAAACTACCCGTGTACTCACAAGTGTTTAAACATGGGTGGCATAAAACAAACTCAAATTACAAAGAAGGTTCAATTTTTCATGCTTATCAATTACATCCCAAGGTTGATTCATGAAAACTATATGAACATAATTATGAACATGGAATGATGCAACACATATTACATTTGATCGCAATTACTAGTACGCGGCCACGTGCTCCAAGATTATCCCACACTTCCATCGAAGTGCCCGTGGGGAAGGTTTTGGTGTCCACCAATATACCAAGTAATACATCACAAATATCCTAGATTAATCACATTAATCATATCAATGAAATTGACATCCCATAATCTAGATTAATCATATTAATCATATATATTACAATTTCATAATCATGGTATATCTATATATACTATTACTTCTCAAGTAAAACTCATACAATTTCATATTCTAGATCATGCACATCATGAAAATTCATATAATCATATTACATAATTATCATGATTATCTAACTAAGCATCATGAACGGGGCTCTGATACCACTGTAGGGTTTCGAGGGTCCATGCGCAGCGGAATAAGCAATAACTCGAAAAACCCCAAGCCCTGGAATCCGTTCTAGATGAATAATTAAGAGAGATGAAATAGAATTACCAACCTTGAATGCTTTTGCCTTTGATAAACTTGACCCAACTCCAGATTGAATGATCTTGTTAATCCTTGATGAACGAACGGGAATCACGAACCAAAGATCTTGATGAACGAAGATCCTCTATGTTTATTCACGCGCGGAACAAACCCTAGAACTCTTCTAGGAGGATTGCTAGATCCAATTGATTGAAACACCTTTCAATCAATGAAGAACAATGGATTTGGTGGTGTTTGATTCTCAATTCACAATTGAAATCTCCCACTCTAAGTGTTTCTCTCAAGCCAAAACGTTCTAATGACGGCTAGGGCAACCAGGTAAGTATTTATACGTTATAAAACTTTTCCTCGCGAAAACCCTAGTTTTAAGTCAATTCCGCGTCGCCCAGCGCCTGTGGACGAGTCGTCCCTGTGGGACGAGCCGTCCTCGGCACCCAGCCTTCGACCGGCGTCCCCTTAAGGGGAATAGTTGGAAGCCCGCCTCGGGGACGAGTCGTCCCCGAGAACAAAAACTCCATATTCTTCATTTTTGACAATTCGTTCGATGCGTGTGACCCCATAGGACTATATTATGTTGGCAATGAGTTCGATCACATCGATCCTCATAAGACATGAGCGGACTCTAGCAAGCCATCATGCCTACCCAAATAATATAATATCAAGTTCGATTTCCTATATAGAACATATCACAATCCCATTGTCACACGATGTTATATTGAACATGAGTCATGGTCCACGTCAACTCATATTGTTCAATGCTTTCTCGTTATCAAGTAAATTGATTTAATCGAATGACATTAATCACATTAATTCATTCGGGCATGGCCATGCACTACATCAATCTTACTTACGAGTGGCCTAGCAAACATCTCTCTTTACGAGGGACAATTTCCATCTTGACTTATCATTCTTCCCAACAAGAATCATACCATGCCAATGATAGCCCTTATTGTTATCCGGTTAAAGACAACGTTAAACTATATCAAACATGATATTCATCGAGCGGAAGACGATGATAATCTCAGGTCAAAGGATATCAATGATATGACTATATGAGATCTAATTATGACATTTGACCATGACATAGATCTCATAATGGGTCAAGTCCAGTACCTTGTTCTCTAACAAGTACCCATGAATCTAATGTGCATCTCCATGCATATAATCATCACATGATTATCCATTAGACTTCATACTAGTGCTTCATAAGTACTAGGGACACGATTATTATAATAAAACATGCAAACATATATAACAATCAAAGAAACAATCTCATATATAAATGAACAATGACATTACATAAAGGTCTATCTCTATAGGCCTAGGGCACTAACACCTACACTAAGTCGACCTCGTTCTTAAACAGGTCCGACTGAAGACTTAGGTAGTCTCGTTCCTTAACAGACTCGACTAATGTCCTAAGTCGACCTCGTTCTTAAACAGGTCCGACTGAAGACTTAGGTCAGTCTCGTTCCTTAACAGACTCGACTAATGTCCTAAGTCGACCTCGTTCTTAAACAGGTCCGACTGAAGACTTAGGTCAGTCTCGTTCCTTAACAGACTCGACTAATGTCCTAAGTCGACCTCGTTCTTAAACAGGTCCGACTGAAGACTTAGGTCAGTCTCATTTTAACAGACTCGACTAATGTCCTAAGTCGACCTCGTTCTTAAATAGGTTCGACTGAAGACTTAGGTCAGTCTCATTCCTTAACAGACTCGACTAATGTCCTGAGTTGACCTCATTCTTAAATAGGTCCGACGAAGACTTAGGTCAGTCTCGTTCTTAAATAAGCTCAACTAAAACCTTGGTCAGCTTCGTTAATTCACCAACTGCTCTAAATCAAGACTTTGTCCGATCTCCTACTTAATCTAGTTCGATATACAAGGCAAATATATGGATCGGTACAAGAAGGTTTAACAAAGTAAACTAGATTAATAAGAAAGTCCCCCAATGCGGGCTAGAACTTATGCATCTAAGATTACGAGTTAAATGCCTCCCAATTTGGGCTAAGGCATTGTTTACAAAAACAAAAGAAAAGATTGTTTTGGGACTTATTCACTACAAACTCAGATCGATACAATAAAAATTAACCCTCTTGATCGTCGTGGATTTGATCTTGTTGTTGTTGATCGTCGTGGTTTTCATCACCTTCAAATATCTCATCATCATCTCGATTGGCAACCTCATCTAGCTCCTGGAGAATGGAATTAAAATTTCTTTGCTCAGTAGGAGGAGCGACCCAAGGCTCTGTTCCATCTTCTTCATCTTCTTGGGCGATGGCAGCCAGATTGTTATCATTGTATGGCACCAGGGGATGGCCGCTGCGGGCTAGCATATCATACTGGTCCTCTGAGGCCCACTTTGCCCGTTGATCAATGGTTAGGTCGGAAGCTCGACGGGCAATATGTCGATGAGCGACATCATAAAAAGCCTTAGCTCGGATGATTATGATGTCGTAGAGCTCGTCGCTTTGCTTGAATGCCTCCACCGCGGCCTTCCCAGCTACCTCCTCAGCGACCTTCACCCTAGTATGGGTCTCCTCCTCATGCTTGGCTAGAACAGCCTTATGATCTTCTTCCATCTTCTTTATTCGAGAGTTGCGCTCCTGAACAAAGGCGTGGAGCCTACACTACAGGAAACAGCACTATATACTGCGGATTTTAACCGCCGTATATAGTACGCGAACCGCCTTATATATCATTTACGGCGGACTATCCGCCGTATATAGTGCACCATATAAAGTAGCGTCATATATAGTATTTACGGCGGGATATCCGCCGTAAATACTATTTACAACGGAAATACAACTGTCGTATATAATCTAGTACAAATACATCGTATGTATAACAGGCGTATTTGAGGAAGCTTTATATGGCGGTAGATAACCGCCGTATATAATGAAATTTTATATACGGCGGTGTAGATCCGCCGTATATAAGAGACGAGTCATCCAACAGAGCACGAATCTTCCCATTTTCACCCCACTCTGATACCCTCGTCCCTCTTTGGGGATGAGTCGTCCATTATACTTATATACGACGGATTTAGGGATCCGCCGTAAATAACTAGTTATGATACGAGTCGTCCATTAGAGCACCCCACTTCGATACCACCCCCCACTCGTCGTCCCCTTTTGGGGACGACCATATTACGGCGGTCGATTCAAAAATCCGCCGTAAATAACTAGATTTTATTTTTCCAGTCATCTCTGTATAATTTACTTTCCCCAAAAATACACCTGCAGAAATCAAATTCAACCTGTACACACACAAATGCAACCTGTATATAACCAAAAATACACACGCAAAAACCAAATTAAACCTATATATAAAATAACTAGGCTTCGTAAATGTATATACAACACAATATCAAGATAACCAATAACACAAAAAAGATATTTGCATGAATACAAAACTCAATATATACAACACAATATTAATGTTTACAATCAACAAGTTGTATCCTGATACAAATATTCCATCATCAGCTAAAACTTAGTCACCAATGGATAAGTGCACAACATCTCCAACAACCAAGTCATCAAGTGTATGGACTGTTGATCCAAAAAGGGTAGTCAAAAATGTTAGATGTGCACTACTTGTTAAAAATACAAGGGAAGGGAGCAAATTGCAAGAAACACAACAGCGATAGTTCATCATGGATAGAATCGGATCAAGAACTTTGAGAAAACATACCACCGCCTATCCATTACTGCCATTTCCATTCTATTGCATAAAAATACGTTTAAAATCTTCTATCATTTGGCGTTGATCCTCAAGTTGCTTTTGCATTAATGACATCGTCGTCTCAAGTTCGATACACGGGCGCGAAGCACTTTGAGAAGTTGAGGCTTTACCAAACACACTAGTTTTGGTAAGACCTTGTCACATACAGCGCGCTCTCCCATGGTCATCATTTCCCATAAGATTTGTGAATATCTGTTCTCGCTTGCTGGGAGAGTTTTGTTCCTCCTCTGGTAGATCTTCAATTGCATCATTTAACGTTAACTGTAACAAAAAACAACATGTTCAATATAATTGTTTTAACTTTAATTAATATTATGAAAATGAAGTTAGAAATGGAAAAAGTATTCTATACAAAAACAAAACTGAAACAGAAAAAGTTAAAACATTAACTTACGATCATACGAGAGGTGGTTTCGTCTGCAGCCTGACTACTTTTGTCCGTGCGCGTAGCTATGAACATGCTAACGCGATCAGTGGGTAATCCCTCGTCTCCTGTCTACCATTTATAATAGAATCATTTGACAAAAAAATATTTATATACGATACAAAAAGAAGCATTAATTGACAACTGAGAACTAAATTGAACGATGATAAACCTCTTATATGAGAGTGCAATGCGACTTTTTTCCAGTCCTGTTAAGGCACTCTTGCTTTGATCGATTTGCTTGATTTATTTGTGATAATTCCTAGAAAAAAAAAGAAGATAATATTAGTAATAACTTGACTACTTATATAAGACATTCACGATAATAGATTTAGATTTATTTGAAATATACCTAAGCCTTTTCTGAACTCCACATTGCAACAAGTTCAACCCATTGATTTGCAACACACGCATGGGGTGGGTGAGCCAATCGCTCCTCGTCGGATTCATACATATTATACATACATTTCACCTGACATTTCCATATTACAAAGTCATAATCATAAATGTGAGTAAAATTGCATAGTAAGCAAATGAGATCTAAACAAATACATATTACAAGTAAATAAAAGTCGTCTCATTTGCATACTTATTATATGCTTGTCTCACCTGATATTTCCAGTCTCTCCATTGTTTATTGAGAGCTAGATGCATAATTTGCTCATACTCGGGAGGCGCATTGGTATTATCCTATATACAATTCAACAAAGAAAAAGAACAGTTGTTAGAGAATCATAAGACTTTTGACTACTTACTAGAATACAAAACTAAATCCAAGAAAAAATAATCAAGTAAACGTGAGATTTATGTAAGGAATATGGATTACAACTTACATGAACATCTCTCCATACGTGATCTAGAACTGCACGTCTCTCCATACGTGATCTAAAAAATAAATATTACTTAACAATATTAATATTCAACCATACAAAAATAACAAGTTTGATTAAAACATGAAACATAAGTAATAACATTGTCTTAGCAATAGTAAGCAAATAAGATTTAAACAAATACTACTCAAACTAATCATCATCATATTATTGGCCATATCAACATCATCATTATCGGCCATATCAACATCAACATCATTGATATTAGTAGTTTCAATCTCGACCCCATCAACTCCCTCTCGCACCCAAATGTCACTGTTGAAAGTGATAAGCCGGTTGTTAACTCCTCTACAACAAGCTCGAGAAAATGCTTCAAGTGTCAAGGTTATGGGCATATTGCTTCCGAGTGTCCTAACCGAAAAATAGTCTCTTTAGTAGAAGAAGAAATTGAAGAAATCTTCGAGGAGAACTCTGTGGAGGAAGAGGCTGCTCTTAATGTGGAAGTTGTACACCCTGATGATGAAGGGGAAGCATTAGTTATTCGTAGAAATCTGAACATGGATCAAATACGCGACATAAAGTGGTTGTGGGAAAACATCTTCCATACACGATGTACATGTCTTGGGAAGGTTTGTAATGTCATAATTGATGGTGGAAGCTGCTCTAACGTTGTTGCGGAGAAGATGGCTGACAAGGCTGATTAAATACAGAGGAGCATCCATATCCATATAAAATTCAGTGGTTTCGAATGGGAAATGAAATAAAGGTTAGTAAAAGGTGTCTAATTCAGTTTTCTATTGGAAATAATTACAAAGCCGAAGTTTGGTGTGATGTGGTTCCCATGGACGCTGCTCATTTATTATTGGGGAGACCGTGGCAGTATGATAGGAGAGTCACTCATGATGGTTTCAAAAATACATATTCCTTTGTAAAGGATGGGCTTCGTATTGTTCTTGCTCCGCTAAGGCAACATTCTTTTCCCAAGACTTCAAGAGATAAAGGAAGCTTCACATAAGTGTCAGGTTTTATTTTCCATTTTTGTGTCAACCTCACCTAAATTAACCAATCTGGTCTTCCCTTTCAAATGTCATTCAAAAGAGTAGTTGTAAAGGTTATTTTTTTCCTTCGGCTATATTGATGCTTGCTGTGTGACGGAGAATGCTTGCAGAATGAAGGAAAGAGAACGAAGTTGGAAGGAAAAGTTGTTTATATAGTGAAGGAAGACAACTCTTCTTATTCTCATATATTAATGGGTTGTCATGTTTCATTAATTTGATTAATTTATCATTTTTTCAATTGAAAGTTACTATTTTGTTTTACATATGCAGATATAAGCGAAGTCCTAGAACTATAAATTTGTAGGACTTTGATTATTTTTTTTTCGAAAAAAAAAGAATATGTATATTTTTTATCATAATTATTTCTAAAATTTGAAGTCATTTTTTATTTCCACACATTTTGCTCTTTGATAGCAATCAATAAATTGTTCAAATGACCGTTAGAATTCCATTGGGTATTTTTCAGAAAGTAGTTGTAATATTTATTGAAAATGTTTGTAATAATTACTGTCATTTTCCATACATTATTTTTATGACTCTATTTAAAATTCAAGTATGACAGACGTATATTTAATGAGTGTTTTTTTTTTAGAAATCTGTTATATTAAAGGTCTTTTTTTCCTTCGGATATTTTGATGCTTGCTGAGTGTAGGAAAAAGAAAGAAGTTGGAAGGAAATATGGTTTATAAAGTGAAGAAAGACAACTCTTCCTATTCTAATCATATATTAATGGGTTGTTATATTTCATTAATTTAATTAATTTATCATTTTGCCAATTTAAAGTTACTAACATTTTTTATATGTGCAGATACAAGCGAAGTACTATATAAATACATCATGCTTGTCGAGGACCTCTCTCGGGCTGTGATACATTCGGGAAAAGTGGCTTCTTCCTTGGTGATCCTGACGTGGATTGTTACTTTGCCTCCGGGCGGGCTTGATCTGACAATGGTTACTTTTTCAAAGCCAAATTTTATCATGTGGGGGTTTACTAAATGGCAGTGTTGAGCCGTGTCCAAGTTTTATTTGGAGAAACATTTGATCACATTTTATAGTTTCCAAGGACATTTATTGGAGATTTGTTTCGGGTTGGCAATCAATAGTCGAGATGTGAGATGTGTTAGGCTATTTAGGTGTAGATTTTAATTGTAACACAATGTAAAATATTTCCCGATATGTCAAAATACAAAAATATTTAGTAGTACAAAAAGGTGTTTTACAAAGCGATGAAAATATTTTACATTATGTTGAACGCCCTTTATATTTGTTGTCTGGTTTTCATTTTGCAGGAGCACTGAAAAAAAAAAAAAAAAAAGAAAAAAAAGAGCAGGGTTGTAAAGAAAATATTGGGATAATATAGAAGGCAAAACTCATATTTTGGTCACTTAAGAATGTCTGTTTTTCAAATTTTCTTACTAATGTTTATTTTTTGCAATGTCCTTATCCAAGTACCAATTTTTTGCAATGTCTTCACTCCATTAACAGAGCTGTCAAATTTTTAACGAAATAAGGTCACGCGATAGCACGTGATTATAACCCGTTAAATCATTCACAGTCTCGTCAATGGCGTTAACCCAAACTAACGAAAAAACTGGATTGCAAATGGCCGATGTGCCTTCATCATCAACCTCTATTCATACCTAGAAAGAAAAATAAATATTTCAAGTCTCCAAAATCAATCTGTCTCACGTCCTTCCTCTATGCTCAAAATCCCTCTACAAACCTTCATGTTTCAGAATTTTGGGGATCTGCAGAATCGAACCCAGAATTCTCCATTTTGGATTGATCCAAAATGGGAATCTGCAGTATCATCATCACCAACTCACGAGCACTTTCTCAAATCAACCAAGGAAAATTCAACCAAACCCATGAAATCTGGAACTCCATCCCCCCTTCAGACCCCTTTTCACAGTCCAGGGCAATTTCCAAAAGTCCAAGCCCTAGATGATTTCCTTCATCTCCTCTTCGACTCCGGCGAAGAAGTTCATCAATCTGATTAATTAGTGATGGAAAAATTATGCCTTTCGCACGATCTAGAGCACACCGGATGCTACAGGATTATGCCTTTCGCACTCAATTTCCTAAAGCTCTAGTTCTGTATATTTTTTTTCTTTAGAAATCCGCTATAAGGAATGATGTTTCATTAAAATTTACAATAAATAGAGTCATGTTTTGGCGCACAATTTCCATTTTTAGTAAGTGTGCTATTCTGTACTTGTGTCATTGTATAGTTATAGATGGGAGTAATATGAAATGATAACCTCAACATCAACCAAAAGCAGCTCAAGAGATGGAGGATCTTCACATCATTGCCAGGTTTTATTTTCCATTTTCGTGTCAACCTCATCTTAATTAACCAATCTGATCTTTCCTTTCGAATGTCATTCAAGAGAGTAGTGGTAAAGGTCTTTTTTTTTCCTTTAGCTATTTTGATGCTTGGTGATTGTAGGAGAAATGAGAATGCTTGTAGAACGAAGGAAAAAGAAAGAAGGTGGAAGGAAAAATGGGTTCTAGAGTGAAAGAAGAAAACTCTTCCTATTCTTATATATTAATGGGTTGTCATGTTTCATTAATTTGATTAATTTATCATTTTGTCAATTTAAAGTTACTAACATTTTTTATATGTGCAGATACAAGCGAAGTCCTAGAATTATAAATTTGTAGGACTTTAATTTTTTTTTCCGAAAAAAAACGAATATGTATATTTTATCATAATTATTTCTTAGCTTTGTAGTCATTTTTTATTTCCACACATTTTGTTCTTTGATATTAATCAGTAAATTTTTCGGATACCCCGTTAGAATTTCATTGGATATTTTTGAGAGAGTAGTTGTAGAACATGTTTGTAATAATTACTGTCATTTTTCATACATTATTTTTGGGCTCTATTTAATATTCAAGCATGCCAGACATATATTTAATGAGTGTTTTTTTCTTTAAAAATCTGCTGTAAGTAATGATGTTTCATTAAAAGTTACTATTAATAGAGTCATGTTTTAGCGCCCGATTTCCATTTTTATTAAGTATGCTATTCTACACTTATGTCATTATATAGTTATAGATGAAACCAAGAAGAAATGATAACCTCAACATCAACCAAAAGCAGCTCAAGATATGGAGGAAGCTTCACATCATTGCCAGGTTTTATTTTCCATTTTCGTGTCAAACTCACCTTAATTAACCAATCTAATCTTCCCTTTCGAAAGCTTGATGCTTGCTGAATGTAGGAGAATGCATGCAGAATGAAGGAAAAAGAAAGAAGTTGGAAAGAAAAATACTTTATAAAGTGAAGGAAGACAACTCTTCCTATTCTCATATATTAATGGGTTGTCATGTTTCATTAATTTGATTAATTTATTATTTTATTATTTTTTCAATATAAAGTTACTAACATTTTCTATATGTACAGATACAAGCGAAGTCCTAGAACTATAAATTTGTAAGACTTTAATTATTATTTTTCCAAAAAAAAAAGAATATGTATATTTTTTTAATCATAATTATACTACAAGAAAACAGGGCAACTGAAACGAATTTTTTTGTTGCAATTCAGGAAAATCGGTTGCAAATTGATGTTTGCAACCGAAAATTTCCGTTGCAAAGGCAGTCGCAGGAAGCCTCGTCGCTATTTATGCGACCGCTTTCTATGGTTGCAAAATCCTTGTAACGAAAAAATTAGTTGCAAGATACAGTCTTGCAAATGTGTTTCCTAGGACAATTTTTTTATATGCAAAAGCCAATAAGAGATCATCAATTACTCACTTCAACTATAAATACTCAATAGAACGAATATCAGTAGGTTCAATTGCTTTCGAACAGATTCAATTTCGTAACTGTTAGTTCTATTTTGCAATTCAGCTATAAATCATTTCTCCGTCTGACTCCAATCGAACAAATTGAATACCTAGGAATCGAAATTCAACAAATTCAATAGCTATCAGAAAAAAATCTTAGAAAAATTGGGCAACATTGAATAGCAACCGGAATGGAATTAGGTCATCAAACATGAACTAGGTTTTCCCAAATTAAATTCCAAATAATCAGCTCTACACTGCCAAAACAGAGCAATTAGTTGAATGTTACAAATGCAAAGATTTCTTACAGAAAGAGCGAGAGATCAACAATCATGGAACCTTACCTAGAGAGAGAATCAGAAAAATGTTAGAGAGAGAATCAGAAAAAGGGTTATCAATACCTTGTTCAATTCGGCGGAGAGGGAAGGAGATGTATTTGGGCATCGTAGGAGACGCCGGCACGACGAATTTCGCCGGAAGGAGACGCCAGCAACACGAGAAGTCGCAGTAGTGGGGAGAGAGAGTGAGAGTGAGAGCGAGGGCGAGAAGAGAAGAGAGAGAAGAGAAAGGGCGTGTTTGCGGGTTGTATGGGTCAGTTTAGGTCGTAAATAAGCAAGGTAAAAAAGTTAAGAATTTTTAAAGAAATGAAAGTATATAATAGAAAAAAAGAGGGACGGACAATAGCATTTACTTTTTAATTTTTTTGGACAAATAAAACTATTTGAAATGTTAGTTAGTAGTGAATTTTTTTACAAAAAGTTATATAAAAAAGTAGAATTTTTAAAGAAACGAAAGTATATAATAGAAAAAAGAGGGACGTACAATAGCATTTACTTTTTTAATTTTTTTTTTTGGATAAATAAATATATTTGAGATGTTAATTAGTAGTGAAATTTTTTACAAAAAGTTATATAAAAAAAAGTTAATAATTTTTAAAGAAATGAAAGTATATATAATAGAAAAAAAGAGGGACGGACAATAGCATTTAATTTTTTAATTTTTTAATTTTTTTTTGGGTAAATAAAACTATTTGACATGTTAGTAAGTAGTTAAATTTTTAACAAAAAGTTATATAAAAAAGTTTAGAATTTCTAAAGAAATGAAAGTATATAATAGAAAAAAAAGAGGGACGGATAATAGCATTTACTTTTTAATTTTTTTTGGATAAATAAAACTATTTGAGATGTTAGTTAGTAGTGAAATTGTTTACCAAAAGTTATATTAAAGAAGTTAAGAATTTTTAAAGAAATGAAAGTATATAATAGAAAAAAAGAGGGAGGGACAATAGCATTTACTTTTTAATTTTTTTAGATAAATAAAACTATTTGAGATATTAGTTAGTAGTGATTTTTTTACCAAAAGTTATATAAAAAAGTAGAATTTTTAAAGAAATGAAAGTATATAATAGAAAAAAGAGGGACGGACAATAGCATTTACTTTTTTAATTTTTTTTTTATTTTTTTGGATAAATAAAACTATTTGAGATGTTAGTTAGTAGTGAATTTTTTTTACAAAAAGTTATATAAAAAAATTTAAGAATTTTTAAAGAAATGAAAGTATATAATAGAAAAAAAAGAGGGACGGACAATAGTATTTACTTTTTTTTTTTATTTTATTTTTAGATAAATAAAACTATTTGAGATGTTATTTAGTAGTGAATTTTTTTACAAAAAGTTATATAAAAAAAGTTAAGAATTTTTAAAGAAATGAAAGATATAATAGAAAAAAATAGGGACGGACAATTGTTGGTGTTATGCCCTAGGCCTATGATTGATAGACTTATGTGTTGACATTATTTATTATTATATGAGATGTTTATCATTTGATTATTATATGTTTTGTATATTTGTTTATAATAATCTCCGTCCCTAATTATTAAGAGAATGATTAGTATAATTGTCAATGGATAATCATGTGATGATTATATGCATAGAGATGCACATTGAAATTATGAGTACTTGTTAGAGAACAAGTGACTGGACATGACCCGCATGAGATTTATGACATGGTCAAGTGTCATAAGTAAATCTCATAAGGTTACTTCATTTAGTCCCTAGACCTGAGATTATCGTGACCTTACATATGATGAAAGTCATGTTTGATTTTATTCAAACGATATCTTAACACGATATCTATAAAGGCTATCTTGGGCATAATTGGATTCATGATGGAAAGGATGATAAGTCAAGATGGAATTTGTCCCTCGAAAGAGAGATGTTTTGCTTGGGCCCCTCGATGAGTGATAATGATGAAAGTGTATGGCCATATCCCAATATGATTGGAATTGTCATTATACTCAAAGAATTGAGAAAGCATTGAACAAAGACAAGTTGACAAGGACCATGACTTGTGTTCAATATAACATCGTGAGACAAAGGGAGAAATGGAAGTACACCATTGGAAACGTGAACTCTTACGTTATATTATTTGGGTAGACATAATGGCTTGCTAGAGTCCGCTTATATCTTATGAGGTTCGATATGATCGAACTCATTGCCAACATAATGTAATCCTATTGGGTCACACACAACTAGAATGAATTGGTTAAACCAGAGGAAGAATGATTGAGAGTTTCTGCATCTGGCTACATATGTCACGCGACATACTTAGCTATGGGCTTAGTATACCGCGCGACATATTAAGCCTCTGACGCGTTTTTGACAGCCTGTTCTCCTAATACGATTAGGAGACGTATTTATGCCAATGTAGTATAAATATGAGAGGCCTGTCAACCCTAATTTTCTAGCCGAAATTTTCAAGCAAAATTCACAACAAAATACTCTCAATATTCTTCAAGGTTTAGATCTAGCAATCATCAAGAAATCGTTCTTGAATTCATTCAAAGGTGTGGATACCGAAAGAGGGTCTTCGCTCGTTCATCGATCAAGACCTAGAGTTCAAGCAAGTTGAAGAACGAAGTTTGTGATTCGATATCACATAATCAAATCGTTCGATAGCTCAAGAACGGAAAGCGTTCAAGGTTGGTATAATTCTATCTCATAGGAATTTAAATTAATTGTATAGAACGGATCCTAGGGCTTCTTGGGTTTTATGTTTTTAATGCTTAATTCGCCGCGCATGGACCCGTAAAAAGCCCCGTTCGTATGATTATGTTTGAATTAACATGCTAGACTTAAGATATAAATTGTTTATATGCTTATTGCATGTTCATGTATGCGATAGAATTTTGATTGTTTATGTGAAACAATATGAAAATCGTTTTCGAATTATGTTGAATTAAATCTGTAAAAGGGTTGTTTTATGTGATTTAATTGCATGTGATCTGAATTGATTTGAATCTGGAAATCCTGTAATCTGGCTGCTTAGGTCGCGCGACATAGCGAGCCTCATATGGAAATCTGGTAATCTGGCTAGTTATGTCACGCGACAAACCTAGCCTCTGGCTGATGTTGTCACGCGACATAATAAGCCAAATCTGGGCAGAATCAGTTTGTTCAATTTTTCTGCTATTTTGTGATTGAGTTTACAATCTGTTAAATATGATAATCTGGATGTTATAAAATTATGTTTATAAAACCATGCTAGATTGATTCATTGTTTATGCATGCTTAATTGATTAAAATGTGATTTTAATAATTATTGTGATGCATGTTTTATTTGTTCTTACATGCTAAGAATTTTTTAATTAGATGTTTAGTTGAAACATGATATTTTTGTTTCCTAATATGTTTAGATTTAGACAATGTAAATTTTGGATCTTATGATTGTTTATGGAAACAAGTCATAAATACGCGAAATTTAAAAGGAAACTGATTGTTTATAAAAGGAAGTGATTATGTTGCTAAATCAGAGTTGATTTTTGATTGTGCATGTCTAGGAGAGTTCTGTCTAAGGAAGAGTTGGTACTTAAGAAGTCCTTGTGGCTCACCTATCTTCCTGGGAACTTACCTGGTGCACGATTATGACTATCTTTCTGATATGCTTATAATCTACCTTTAAAGAACCTTCATTTAACTTTTAAGTTCTTTATGCCAATTCATGATTAAAACACTTGAGACCATTCGGATAGTTTTGGGTAGGCTTGCCATAGCAAGGTGCTTTGATTATATTCGAATGCGAGCAAGATGAGGAAATGGTGGTTCCTATAAGTTTAAAGTGAATGAACTTAATTGGGTTATCAAAATGGTTTTGGACCCAAGGCATAAGATGAGATTAAAATATGCCTAGACATATGATGTCTTGAATTAATCTCATAAAAAGATCTAAGAGTCATATATGTGATATGATTGATGTTTTCTACCTAATTAATTTAATTTTGAGTGGTTTGCCATAGCAAACTCGAAATTGAATTAAAGTTGGATCTTAGCCCATTAAATGTATATTATGCTTATTTGCATTTGAAGGTGTATAATTTAGTGGGAGCATTTTAAATAAATGCATTATACTTTTCATATAATATGTTTACTTATATGTGTTCATATTTTATGTATATCTTTTGTAGAATAAATGGCATCAAACAATAATCACACTTTTTGCGATCTCTCTCCTTGAGAAGGAGAAGTTGGAAGAGAATGGTACAAACTATATGGATTGGATCCGTAGCCTAAGAATTGTTCTAAGGCAAGAGGAAAAACTGTACGTTCTCGAGGAACCTATTCCACCTGAACCTGCTGCCAATGCTGCTAGGGCAATAAGGGAACAATATCTGAAGCACAAGCGTGACTCTACAGATGTTGGTTGTCTTATGCTCTCCGCCATGTGCAAGAACCTTCAGAAGGATCTTGAGCACTTGGGGACAGTCGACTTAAACAATCGACTGATGGAAATGTTCCAAGTTCAAGCTAGGCAAGAAAGGTACAACACAGTTGCAGTCTTGACCTCATGCAAGATGAGTGAAGGACAAGCTGTTGCTCCCCATGCTCTCAAGTTGAAGGGCCACATTGAGCATCTTGAAAGGCTCGGTTTTCCAATTAGCCAAGAGTTGGCTACCGACATAATATTGAATTCATTACCTAAAAGTTTTAGTCATTTCATAATGCACTATAACATGGGTGGAATGAATAAAAACCTTTCCGAGTTAGTTCAAATGTTGAACACTGCGGAAACCAATATTGTCGAGAAGAAAACCGACCAAGTGCTAATGGTTAACAAGGGGAAGGGTTTCAAGGGTAAAGGAAAGGCAAAGGTTTCTAATCCTAAGGCAAAAGTTGCCAAAACCAAAGAGGCTCCCAAGCCTAAAGAGGCTAAGCCTAAGTCCCAAGAGGACGCAGTCTGCTTCCATTGCAATGAGATTGGACATTGGAGGAGAAACTGCGCAAAATACAAGGAAGCACTGAAGAAGGGCAAAGGAGTTGCTTCGACTTCAGGTATCTTTGTTATAGATATATTCCTATCTACTTCTAGTTCTTGGGTATTGGATACCGGATGTGGAACTCACATTTGTTTAAATGTGCAGGGTCTAAAGAACAGAAGGATGCTTAAGGAAGGCAAAGTGGACCTACGTGGGGGGAATGGAGCAAGAGTTGCTGCATTAGCCGTAGGAACATATGAAGTTACTTTACCTAGTGGACTAATACTTGTTTTGAAAAATTGTTATTACGTTCCAGCTTTAAGTAGGAATATTATTTCGATTTCAGCTTTGGATAATGAAGGTTTTAATTTTCTTATATGTGATAAGAAATTTTCTATTTACAAGAGTGATATGCATTATTGTACTGCTGTTTCATTCAATGGCCTTTATATTCTTGATGTTGAAAATCGTGATAATGATATCTATAATATTAACAAGAAATCTAAACCCAATGATGTAAACCACACTTACTTATGGCATTGTCGTCTTGGCCATATAAACGAGAAACGCATTTCTAAACTCCGCAAAGATGGATTTTTGGACTCACATGATTATGAATCATATGAGACATGCGAATCTTGTTTACTTGGCAAGATGACCAAGGACCCATTTGAGACAAAGGGAGAAATGGAAGTACACCATTGGAAACGTGAACTCTTACGTTATATTATTTGGGTAGACATAATGGCTTGCTAGAGTCCGCTTATGTCTTATGAGGTTCGATATGATCGAACTCATTGCCAACATAATGTAATCCTATTGGGTCACACACAACTAGAATGAATTGGTTAAACCAGAGGAAGAATGATTGAGAGTTTCTGCATCTGGCTACATATGTCACGCGACATACTTAGCCATGGGCTTAGTATACCGCGCGACATATTAAGCCTCTGACGCGTTTTTGACAGCCTGTTCTCCTAATACGATTAGGAGACGTATTTATGCCAATGTAGTATAAATATGAGAGGCCTGTCAACCCTAATTGTCTAGCCGAAATTTTCAAGCAAAATTCACAACAAAATACTCTCAATATTCTTCAAGGTTTAGATCTAGCAATCATCAAGAAATCGTTCTTGAATTCATTCAAAGGTGTGGATACCGAAAGAGGGTCTTCGCTCGTTCATCGATCAAGACCTAGAGTTCAAGCAAGTTGAAGAACGAAGTTTGTGATTCGATATCACATAATCAAATCGTTCGATAGCTCAAGAACGGAAAGCGTTCAAGGTTGGTATAATTCTATCTCATAGGAATTTAAATTAATTGTATAGAACGGATCCTAGGGCTTCTTGGGTTTTATGTTTTTAATGCTTAATTCTGCTGCGCATGGACCCGTAAAACCCAACAACAATAGCATTTAATTTTAATTTTTTTTTGATAAATAAAACTATTTGAGATGTTAGTTAGTAGTGAAATTTTATAAAAAAAGTTAAGTATTTTTAATGAAATTATAAAATAGAAAAAAGAGGGACAAACAATAGCATTTACTTTTTTAATTTTTTTTTTTTGGATAAATAAAATTATTTGAGATGTTAGTTAGTAGTGAAATTGTTTACAAAAAGTTATATATAAAAAAAGTTAAGAATTTTTAAAGAAATGAAAGTATATAAAAGAAAGAAAGAGGGACGGACAATAACATTTACTTTTTAATTTTTTTTGGATAAATAAAACTATTTGAGATATTTGTTAGTAGTGAATTTTTTTACAAAAAGTTATATAAAAAATTAGAATTTTTAAAGAAATGAAAGTATATAATAGAAAAAAGAGGGACGGACAATAGCATTTACTTTTTTAATTTTTTTTGGGTAAATAAAACTATTTGAGATGTTAGTTAGTAGTGATAATTTTTACAAAATGTTATATAAAAAAAGTTAAGAATTTTTAAAGAATGAAAGTATTTAATAGAAAAAAAGAGGGACGGACAATAGCATTTAATTTTTTATTTTAAAAAAAAAATTGGGTAAATAAAACTATTTGATATGTTAGTTAGTAGTGAAATTTTTTACAAAAAGTTATATAAAAAGGTTAAGAATTTCTAAAGAAATGAAAGTATATAATAGAAAAAAAGAGGGACGGACAATAGCATTTACTTTTTAATTTTTTTTGATAAATAAAACTATTTGAGATATTAGTTAGTAGTGAATTTTTTACAAAAAGTTATATAAAAAAGTATAATTTTTAAAGAAATAAAAGTATATAATAGAAAAAAGAGGGACGCGCATAAGGATTTACTTTTTTAATTTTATTTTTTTTGGATAAATAAAACTATTTGAGATGTTAGTTAGTAGTGAAATTTTTTTAAAAAAAAGTTATATAAAAAAAAGTTAAGAATTTTTAAGGAAATGAAAGTATATAATAGAAAAAAAGAGGGACGGACAATAGCATTTACTTTTTTAATTTTTTAATTTTTTTTTTTTGATAAATAAAACTATTTGAGATGATAGTTAGTAGTGAAATTTTTTACAAAAAGTTATATAAAAAGAGTTAAGAATTTTTAAAGAAATGAAAGTATATAATAGAAAAAAAAAAAGAGGAAAGGACAATAGCATTCAATTTTTAATATTTTTTTTGATAAATAAAACTATTTGAGATGTTTGTTAGTAGTGAATTTTTTTATAAAAAGTTATAAAAAAAGTTAAGAATTTTTAAAGAAATGAAAGTATATAATAGAAATAAGAGGGACGGACAATAGCATTTACTCTTCTATTTTTTTGGATAAATAAAACTATTTGAGATGTTAGTTAGTTGTGAATTTTTTTACAAAAAGTTATATAAAAAAAGTTAAGTTTTTTTAAAGAAATGAAAGTATATAATAGAAAAAAAGAGGGACGGACAATATTATTTAATTTTTTAATTTTAAAAAAAATTTGGTAAATAAAACTATTTGATATGTTAGTTAGTAGTGAAATTTTTTACAAAAAGTTATATAAAAAAGTTAAGAATTTTTAAAGAAATGAAAGTATATAATAGAAAAAAAGAGGGACGGACAATAGCATTTACTTTTTAATTTTTTTTTTGATAAATAAAACTATTTGAGATATTAGTTAGTAGTGAATTTTTTTTACAAAAATTTATATAAAAATGTAGAATTTTTAAAGAAATGACGGACAATAGCATTTACTTTTTTAATTTTTTTTGGGGTAAATAAAATTACTTGAGATGTTAGTTAGTAGTGAAAGTTTTTACAAAAAGTTATCTAAAAAAAGTTAAGAATTTTTAAAGAAATGAAAGTATATAATAGAAATAAAGAGGGACGGACAATAGCATTTTCTTTTTTAATTTTTTTTTTTTGGATAAATAAACAATTTGAGATGTTAGTTAGTAGTGAAATTTTTAGCAAAAAGTTATATAAAAAAAAGTTAAGAATTTTTAAAGAAATAAAAGTATATAATAGAAAGAGGACAATAGGGTATGTGTTATATTTTAGGGTATAGGTTAAGATTTAGGGTATTTGTATATGTGTTATGATTTAGAGTATATGTTACGTGTATATGATACGGAGTATATGATTTAGGGTATAAGGTATGGATTTTAGTGTCTGGTGTATGGGGTATATGGTATAGGATATGAGTTATGGTTTAGGGTATAGGGTACATGTGTCTGGTGTATGGGTATATAATATATGTTTAAGGGATTTGATATATTAACAATTATTTTATTTAATTTTTATGTGTATGAGTTATATGGTGTTTAGGCATATGATTTATGGTTTAGGGTATGGGGTACGATTTAGGGTTTAGGGATTAGGTATATAATTTTTTTTAATTTTTTTTTTGAATAAATAAAACTATTTGAGATGTTAGTTAATAGTGAATTTTTTTACAAAAAGTTATTTAAAAAAAGTTAAGATTTTTTACAGAAATGAAAGTATATAATAGAAAAAAGTATAGGGTATGGGGTATGATTTAGGGTTTAGGGATTAGGGTGTAGGTTAAGGTTTATAGTATATGTATATGTGTTATGATTTAGAGTATATGGGTATATAATATATATTTAAGGGATTGGGTATATTAAAAATTCTTTTATTTAAATTATTATTTTTATAATATTTTTTTACTAATTATTATAATATAGAAATGTGGGTTTAGGTGTAGAAATATGATTTAAGGAAAGATGAAAAATGCCAATTATATATTACTTATTAACAATAAATCATATTTTTAGGGTTTGAGGTATATGTATATGATTTAGGATTTAGAATTTGGGGTATAAGTATATGAGATTTGGGATGTAGTTGTTAGTGTAATCTGCAGGTGATATCGCAGATGATTTCCCAAAAGTCCAGGTGATATCGCAGATGATTTCCTGGACTGAAAATTATATAGTTGTATATTTCTTGTTTGTTATTTAATGGACTAACGTGCTAATATGGTCTGTATAGTCTATGATTTATGGTTATATTTCAGGGTGCAATAGCATCAAAGAAGGAGCTAGACACGTGTGGAAATTGGAAGAAAAGAATTAATACATTTTATGTATTAATTCGTAACTTTGGCAAACAACAACAACTCTTATGGAGACTTTGTCAAAGGTTGTTGCTGAGTTATAGAAGAAGTACAAGGATGATAAAGCAAAGGAGTACAAGGCGTGGAAGCATGGCTTGAGGATTAAACAACTCGGTTGCTACAAAATAGGAAGTGGGAGCTAGAATTGTGGAAACAAATTAACCCACTCTCCCTATACTTCCTCCACGTGCAAGACCAGCCCCAAGGCTGTTATTGGAGTAGCCTTCAAGTAATTGAAGACTATAAATAAGCTTGGAAGGTTTATTTGAAGACATGCCAATTATTTCATCACATTCACACCTTCGAAAAGCTTAGAGATAGAGTTCTTTGTTTGGTTCTTTTTAATCCTTTCTCCCTTGTAATTTCGCACTTGATTACTTTGGTATCAAGGTGTGTGAAGGCTAGGATTGGATTCCGTTCTTTATCTCTTGTTCCATAGAGCGTAAAATAGATATAGCTATAGGGAACTTTCGGCTTTGTAACTTCATTCATAGTGATTATAAAGTCTTGCCTAAGAGGCACTCTCAAGTTATATTTATATAACTTGAGAAAAACAATTTTGGTGTTTTTATTCCGCTGCAAACTCTTTTACAAAATTGTTTTATTTTCGAAGTGTGTGTGTGTGCCATCCCAAGTGCTATCGTTGGTGCTGTTATCACCTTGGATATCACTTGTGATTCAAGCCGTGACAATTTCAATTGGTATCAGAGCCTCTCACTTGACGATACAAAGTGTTTGGTCCTTTTTGTCATGGCTTTTGATCCTGCAAATCCAAACCAAAAACGTCTTCCTGTTTTAGATGGTTCGAATTATGCATATTGGAAAATTCGCCTCCGCTCGCATATCAAATCAATTGATCTTCGAGCATGGCGATCTATAGTTCATGGGTACTCTCTTCCACTGTTACCTCCTGATGAGGATGGTGATATTCAGGTTAAACCTGAAGGCGAGTGGACTAATGAAGAGATCACCCTAGCTAACTATAATGAGAAAGCTCTTAATGCTATCTTTGAGTGGGTTGACATGCATATTTTTAAACTTATTCAAAATAGTTCCACAGCTCAAGAAGCTTGGGATATTTTACAAAGGTTTTGTGAAGGTGATTCTAGTGTGCGTGAAAACAAACTTAGAGGTCTTACTGGCAAATTTGAAAGGTTGAGAATGGGTAAAAGTGATACCATTTCCTCGTATTTTGAAAAATTGTTTGACATTGCTAATGAGTGTCAACTTTTAGGTGAACCTTTTACAAACAAACAATTGGTTTCAAAGGCTATTAGAACTCTCCCTGAGCGTTTTAATATAAAGGTTTCATCTATAGAAGAGGCTCACAATCTTTCTACTATGAACATCAATTCCTTAATGAGCATTTTAAAAAATTTTGAGTCAAACCTTGCTGAGCAAAGTGAAGCTTCTAAAGGCAAGAGTGTTGCTTTAAAAGTTCAATCCTCTAGTGGTTCAACTAATGAGGATGACGAAATTTTTGAGGAATTAGGTGAAGATGCCAGTGTTGCCTTACTTACTAGGAAGTATAACTCAATGGTGAGAAAATTTAACAAAGAAAATGTGCAGGTAAAGGCTAAAGAGCAACAATCCAAGGTGTACAATTCAATGCCCAAGAGGACATTTCCATCTACTCAGAAAGGTGGTCCCATAAGGAGAGCATCATCAGATCAATCCAGATCTGATCCAAAATACCTTGAATCAATCCAATGTCATGCTTGCTCTGGATGGGGTCATTACTCAAATGAGTGTGCTAAAACTCTAAGGAAGATGGGAAAGAACCTATGGGTTTCTCTCAGTGACAATGAGGATGAGGAGACCAATCAATCTGAAGATTCAGATCAAACAGCAATGGTGGTCACAAATTGTGACTCGGATTCTGTCAGTGATACCCCAGGTGATATCCAAAGTGGGATAGCACCTGAGATGTCATCCAACAGGTATACAGATTTTAATTTGATTAATGCTGTTTGTTTTGTGGGTTCTGTTAACATGGATGCAGGTAGTTCACAAGAGGATGAACAAAGTAAGGAGTTCAGCAAGGATGAACTCATTTGTGTTCTTAAAAACCTATGCAAAGAATTGGTGGACGAATGGAAGAAAGAGAACAAGAAGGTGATCTCTCTGTCCAAAGAGTTTCAAGACCTAACTGATGGCTTGACTAGATTGTAAGTTCAACTCACAAAGAAGGATGTGGAGCTGGACAAAGTCAAGAGAAAACTTACTCCTACCGAGACAACATTCAAGAAACTCAATACGAGTTCTACCAATTTAGATGCAATTCTTGGGTTGTCCAAACCACTCAAGGCAGGTATGGGTTTTCAAGAGTCTTTAAATGCTATTACATCTACTTTGTCTAATACAGAAGATAAGTTAATTTTTGTTAAAGAAAGAGATCATTTTGAACCAATATCTTCTGATAAGTCTTCTGACAAGGTAAAAATATGTAACTACTGTTACTCTACTGGACATTTGAAAAATGATTGTAAAACTATCTTAAAGAAACAAATTAGCCTCGTGTGATACCCGAAGTGCTACCTAGCATGTCGATATCACTGTCGCCGAAGAAAAATTATCAAAGTAGAAAAGTGTGGAAACCTAAGTCTAATCTGATATGTGATGTTGTATGCACTGCCTTAAAAACTAATGTTGAAGGTTCATGGTATTTTGATAGTGGTTGTTCTCGTCATATGACTGGAACAAAAATGTTTTTAAAGGAATATGAACCTATTCAAGGTGGTAGTGTAACATATGGTGGTGGTGGCAAGAGTAATATAGTAGGAAAAGGCGTATTAAATGTACCTGGATTTCCTGCTTTGAAAAATGTTTTGCATGTTGATGGACTCGGTAACTAATTTAATTAGTATTAGCCAACTTTGTGATGACAACCTTGAAGTAAAATTCAATAAAAACACTTGTGAAGTTTTTGATTGTACCAATAACTGTGTTATGACTGGTACTAGGTCAAGTAATAACTGTTATCTTGTTGAGGATAAACAAGTGTGTCATTCTGTGAGAGTTGATGATGCTACCTTATGGCATCAAAAGTTGGGTCATGTCCATTTTCGTAACATTGTGAAACTCATTAATGCTGAAGCTATAAGAGGTATACCTAGTCTGGACATAAGTACGAAAATCATATGTGAAGATTGTTTAAAGGGTAAACAAACACGTGCTACCCATAGTGCTACCCAACATAATGAGGAGTATTCTGGGACAACGACCGTTTTCAATTAATGCATATGGATTTAATGGGTCCAAATGAGGTAGACAGCTTAGGAGGTAAGAAATATACTTTTGTAATAGTTGATGATTTTTCTAGATTTACTTGGGTATATTTTTTAAAAGAAAAATCGAAACTTTTGAAAAGTTTAAAGTCTTACATGCTAAAATCAAAAACATGTTTTCTCGCTTCTTATCATGCGAATAAGGTCTCGATCATGGAACGGAGTTTGATAATTCATTGTTCTTTACTTTTTGTGAATTAAAAGGAATTAAACATGAGTTTTCTCGCTCCTAAAACACCTCAACAAAATGGGGTGGCCGAAAGGAAAAATAGGACCTTACTTGAGATGGCACGTGTGATGTTGTTTTCAAAAAGAATTTCAAAGAGATTTTGGGCCGAGGCCTTAAACACAAACTTTGCCACACGGCCAATAGGGTTTTTCTAAGACCTGGTACTAGAATGACACCTTATGAAATTTTGAATGGTAGGATACCAAAGGTTCATTATTTTCATACATTTGGGTGTGTGTGTTATGTTCTAAATGATCGGAATTACTTAGCTAAATTTGACTCTAAAAGTGATAAGGCTATATTTCTTGGGTATGCTCAGGACAGTCGAGCATATAGGGTTTATAACCTTAGGTTAAAAACCATTCAGGAATCAATTAACGTTGTTTTTGATGATTTAGCAAGTGTTGCAGGTGATGGAGTACAGGAATCACCATTGCTATTGCTGGAAGAACTGGATGATCAAAATCAGGTAAATGATACCCCAGGTGCTGGCCCAAGTGTTGCCACTGATGGGATAGCATCTCCGGTATCACCCAAGACCAATCCAAAGAATCGAAAAGGATGAACAGTCAGATGATGATCATGTGCATGAAGACTTGAGAAGTGATCAACCAGCTAGGATCAGAAGAGACCATCCTTCCTCTCAAATTATTGGAGAAGCTAGTGAAGGGGTACGAACAAGGAATAAAGGACATTTTAGTGACCGTGAAATGGCAAGGTATGTGTGTATGTCCACCACATACCACAAGGTAAAATATTCCTGTTTTGTCTCTTCTTTAGAACCCAAAAATATTTCTGAAGCTTTAAAAGATAATTTTTGGATACATGCCATGCAAGAGGAACTTGACCAATTTGCTCGTAATGAAGTTTGGTGTTTGGTACCACGTCCTAGTAATACAAATGTTATTGGTACTAAATGGATTTTCAAAAACAAATCAGATGAGCAAGGAAATATTGTTAGGAACAAAGCTCGTCTCGTAGCACAAGGTTACACCCAAATTGAAGGTGTTGACTTTGATGAGACCTTTGCTCCCGTTGCTAGAATAGAATCTATAAGACTCCTCTTGGCTATAGCTTGTTTTCTAAAAATTACTTTGTTTCAAATGGATGTTAAAGCTGCCTTTTTAAATGGTTATTTAAAAGAAGAAGTTTTTGTTGAACAACCAAAAGGATTTGAAGATCCTCATCTACCAAACCATGTATATAGACTTGATAAAGCCTTATATGGCTTGAAACAAGCTCCACGTGCATGGTATGGTCGCTTAACCTCTTTTTTACTTGAATATGGCTTTACAAGAGGTGAAGCAGATAGGACCTTATTTATCCTAAGGTATGGCAAAGAAATAGTCATTGTTCAAATCTATGTTGATGACATAGTCTATGGCTCTACTTCTCAAACATGTTTAAAAGATTTTGTAGAAGCTATGACATCAACATTTGAAATGAGTATGATTGGAGAGTTAACATTCTTTCTAGGCTTGCAGGTGAAACAATCAAATGAAGGAAAATTCATTTCACAAAGCAAGTATGCAAAGAGCCTAGTAAAAAGGTTTGGGTTGGAAGGAGCAAAAAGTTCAAAAATCCCCATGTGTTCTTCTCTCAAACTTGGTAGAGATCAAGTAGGTGAGGATGTTGATCCTACTCTTTATCGTTCTATGATAGGTAGTCTTCTCTATCTCACTTCTAGTCGTCCTGATATCATGTTCAGCGTGTGTGTTTGTGCACGTTATCAAGCCAATCCTAAAGTCTCTCACCTTAATTCTGTCAAAAAGATAATTAAATATGTTTCAGGAACAAGTGAATTAGGGATTTGGTTTAGTAAGGATACTAATACAAATTTGGTTGGCTTTAGTGACTCGGATTGGGCGGGGGATATGGATGATAGGAAGAGTACTAGTGGGGGGTGTTTTTACTTGGGCAACAATTTGGTTTCATGGTATAGTCGTAAACAAAATTGTGTTTCTCTTTCCACAAACAGTCCGAGTATGTTGTACGGTAGTTGTTGTTCACAACTTATTTGGCTAAAACATATGTTAGATGACTATGGCCTAGAGAGTAATTCTCTAACTATGTACTGTGATAACCTGAGTGCTATCAACATTTCAAAAAACCCAGTTCAACATTCCCGTACTAAACACATAGACATACGTCATCATTTTCTTAGAGATATGGTAGATAAAGGCCTAATTAACATTGATCATATTGATACTAAGTATCAACTGGCTGACATCTTTACCAAGGCCTTAGACCATGAGAGATTTTCTAGCTTGAAAATATCTCTTGGTCTTTGTAATCTCTGAGTCTGTTCGTCTGTGCTACCCCAGGTGATGTTATCACTCAGGGTAACACTTGTATATTAGTGTACTTTTTTCTTTGGTTATTTACTTAAAAAAAAAATGTTTTATGATTGGTTTAAATCTGGTTAGCTTAGTTCTAACAGTGGCACATGCTGATCTTTTTGTTATGGTAGGTTATTATTTAGGTTAGCACGTCTGATATCATTCCCCTTCATATGCTTAAAGTGACAAAGTCACTAATCTTTTCTTTTTGATAAATAAAAGGCAAAGGCATTTTTTCATACTTTTCTCTCGAGCTCGGAGCACGGTGTTCGCTGCAACGATGTACTCTTGCCAATGAGAAGGTATGAGGTGATTTATGCTAAGTATTAGGGACATGGAGTTCGCTACTACAGTGTACCCTACTTGAAAGGCATAGATCACTTGGTCTCTACACTTGAAATATAACTTGAAGCACGGAGCTCGTTACTACGATGCTTTCTTGTTTAAAGAAGTGTATTGAGACGTGTTTAACAAGCAATGTACTTAAAAAATATATATAGGCATATAATGCCTAAAGTGCATTTAAAATGCTCAGCTTGTTATGCCTGAAGTGTCTAAAAAGGCTAAGCTTATTATGCCTCAAATGTTTGAAACTGAAAATTATTTATCAAGGGGTTTTATATCATATGTGTTATCCTACGTGTTGCCATCATTGCCTTAACACATTAGTGTGTGCTATATTAGTTTTTTTAATTTCTTATTTTCGAAATATTGTTGATTAATTTCTCAAAATCTGAAAGTCTTTTTAATTAAAGAGTTTACAATTTTGAAAACGTCTTCAACAAGTTTCATTTATTTTTGGTAAACATAAATTAGTAACTAGCCCATACTTATTTTAATTTGTGCATATATTGTCTTGGGCCTAGTTACAAATTTGTTTTACTTATTTTTATTTCTTTTTACGTTTTATTTAAAAAAAAAAAAATTCTTTCTTTTTTATTTTTTTTTGCAACCGTGTTGTATTGATTTAAAATGAGTTTTAAAAGGGAGTGGTTAGGGTTTAATTCGGTTTGTGTGGATAGGGATTAGTTTGAGAGAAAATAGGGTTTGATTAGATAGGTTTCTATATGTCAAATCAAATTAAAATCTTGTTCCCCATTAAATCTCTTCCTCCCTATTTTCACTCAACCTCCTCCGTTCCTCTCTCTAACCGTTACCCTCATCTCTCTAAAACCCTCCTTCCAAACAAGTTCTTCTTCTCTCCCAAAAATCCTAGGTCAAAAATACGTTCCAAAATTCCCTCATATCTCCATGGCATCTCCATCCAAAGCTAGTACCGAACCTTCCCACACTGACCAAATGGACATCTCACCTAGCATTGCTCCATCCGTGGCATCTCGCGTGGCCATGGAAACTTCCCCAATGATCACTCCAAGCTCTTCTCCACCAACAATGGCGATTGTTCCTACCTCTGGCCCCATTACCTCGTTTGATCAAGGCATTCCTAAGGTGACTCTTATCCCTACCGAGCCAAAAAGGAAGAGGAAAGCCCCAACTGCCAAGCTGTCTCCCCAAATCGCAAAAAGGAGGTCTTCCAACCGCATTAGATCAATCAAGTCCAAGGCAACTTCAAATACCTCTCTTGATCCAGTTGAATTCTCCGAAAGCTCTATTGATGTGTCCTCACCCCATGTGAGTGATGAGAACTTTGAAGCAAACAAGGAAAAGGAGCCTTCTGTGGACTCATTTGATGCTTGGGTAGATGGTGATGAAGAGGAGACTCTCTCTCTGATTATCAGAAAAAGAAGGCCAAGGGCAAAACTGTGAGTGCTACCAGAAGTGCTAGCAAGAAGAGGATATCATCTGAGGTAACACTTGCCCCCTCTTCTGTTCCTAAACATTCCTCTAGTGATAATTCTGGTGATGAGGTTACTCAAACTGAAGAGGATAAAGCTTTTCCAAAACCTTTTCTTACTTTAGAATATTATAAAAAGGAAAATATGGAACTTTGGTTGAATAGTCTGAGTAAGAGAATTTTAAAAGAGAAGCACATTGATGAGGGTCAGTTGGAAAAGGAAGGAGTGGTTCAGTTTTTAAAGGACAGGAATTTTATTAATGCTAATAATCATGCATCTGTGTTTGTTGAGAGTGTCATTCGCAATTTCTTTGCCAATTTACATGCTCATTTGGATGATGAAGGGACTGCTAAATATGGAAAAGTGTTTGTTAGGGGAAGAGTCTATTCTTTTACTCCAGCCCTAATCAACAAAGTTTTAGGCCTCCCTAATGTAGATGATGAGAGCATTAGGGTCAATAGAGATGAAATGGTAAAATTGCTCACTCACAACAAACTGCAGTCTTGGCCTTTGAAAGAGAAACTTCATGCTTCTAGATTATCTTCTCTCTATTCTGTACTACACAAACTGTGCATCTTCAATTGGCTTCCTACAACTAATGAACCTATTGTGACATTGGAGCATGCGAATGTGTTGTATAGATTGGGTAAAAATTTAAAGATTAACTTTGGAAGATTAGTGTTTAAACACTTAGCTTCATGGGGTAGAAAAAAAGAAATGAACATTAGCTTTTTCCCCTATCCTTCTCTAATCTTCAAAGTTTTGGTATTTCAATCCTTGCCCATTGAAGCCTCCGATGTTTTCACCATCGAACCCGAGTATTATACCATTGATCAACAACTGAAAAAGGGTAAAAGGTATACAAAAGATCTTCCTTGGAACAAATCTCGATGAAACAACCCCTGCTCCTCCCAGCTATCTCACGTGATACCCCAAGTGCTTTCCCAGTGTTGCCCCTCATACTTTTGCAGAACCGATGCCGCAAGTATTCTCGAACAACATGATAAATCTTTTGGGCAACTCGACCATCAATCCCAAAGGCTACGCTTCTCAACTTCCCGCACAAACAGCCAAGTGCAATAGGAGAACTTGCCGAGGGACGGGCTAAGCTTAAGCAGGGTAACAGATGCTTTTATTGATGAAATTTCTTCCCAAACAGGGGAGGATCTGCCGCGCCTTGGAACTTCTGGAGTGGTGCTACTGCAGTGCTACCACCGGTCTTTGGCCCAAGTGATGGTGGAAGTGATAGGGAAGGAGATCAGGAGGAAGGAGATGAAGAAGAGGAGTTTGAAGAAGAAGAAAACTGAACCTGAAGGTTGACAAACCTGAAGGTTGATGTTGCCGTTATCATATGGGTGACTGTTTTTGTGGTGGTCCTTAAAAACAATTTCTGTTATTTTGGTTATGGTGGTGGTTCTCTAAACAATTTACTTTTATTTTGTTTATTTTTGCTAAAACACTTTAGTTGGTTTGTTAATAACTTAATCTGCTAGGTTGTTTTTTGCTAGTTTTTGGATGATATTTGCTACAATGGTTATGGTTTTTAATGGTTACTTAGTTTATTTCGAAAACTTTTTAAAGTTTGAAATAAATTAGTTTATTATGATAAATCATTGTTTAGGATTAGCTCCTTGATTAAGGGGGAGTCAATTTTTTGTGGAGATATTATTCTATGTTCTATGCTCTGTACATTTGTATATAGACTAATCCTACAGGACAGCAGCACATTGAGTTTGGAAAGAAATATCCAACTAAGGGGGAGATTGTTAGTGTAATCTGCAGGTGATATCGCAGATGATTTCCCAAAAGTCCAGGTGATATCGCAGATGATTTCCTGGACTGAAAAATTATATAGTTGTATATTTCTTGTTTGTTATTTAATGGACTAACGTGCTAATATGGTCAATATAGTCTATGGTTTATGGTTATATTTCAGGGTGCAATAGCATCAAAGAAGGAGCTAGACACGTGTGGAAATTGGAAGAAAAGAATTAATACATTTTATGTATTAATTCGTAACTTTGGCAAACAACAACAACTCTTATGGAGACTTTGTCAAAGGTTGTTCTTTGAGGTTATAGAATAAGTACAAGGATGATAAAGCAAAGGAGTACAAGGCGTGGAAGCATGGCTTGAGGATTAAACAACTCGGTTGCTACAAAATAGGAAGTGGGAGCTAGAATTGTGGAAACAAATTAACCCACTCTCCCTATACTTCCTCCACGTGCAAGACCAGCCCCAAGGCTGTTATTGGAGTAGCCTTCAAGTAATTGAAGACTATAAATAAGCTTGGAAGGTTTATTTGAAGACATGCCAATTATTTCATCACATTCACACCTTCGAAAAGCTTAGAGATAGAGTTCTTTGTTTGGTTCTTTTTAATCCTTTCTCCCTTGTAATTTCGCACTTGATTACTTTGGTATCAAGGTGTGTGAAGGCTAGGATTGGATTCCGTTCTTTATCTCTTGTTCCATAGAGCGTAAAATAGATATAGCTATAGGGAACTTTCGGCTTTGTAACTTCATTCATAGTGATTATAAAGTCTTGCCTAAGAGGCACTCTCAAGTTATATTTATATAACTTGAGAAAAACAATTTTGGTGTTTTTATTCCGCTGCAAACTCTTTTACAAAATTGTTTTATTTTCGAAGTGTGTGTGTGTGCCATCCCAAGTGCTATCGTTGGTGCTGTTATCACCTTGGATATCACTTGTGATTCAAGCCGTGACAATTTCAGTAGTAATAAGCATTATTAATATTTCTTTTTAAGATTAAATTATTATTATTGTTAAATAATATTTTAACTATTTTTTATAATCATCAAGAAAATATGTATATTATTATTATGATATATTATTATTTAATTATTATTATTATACAATATTATTTTATATTTTAAATTATTTTTGATATTACTAATTATTATGGTCATTAAGAGATTTTTGTGATTAACAAATAAACATAAGAGGTGGCAATAAATCATTAGAACACATATATTCACATGGATCTCTAAACAAGAAAGATCATCTTAGCCATTAAATACATCACAAACAATAAAATCCAATGGTCCAAATTCATTTAGCAAAAACATGACACCCTTTTTTTTAATTGACTTACAAATGTTCATATGGATTGATCCCTTAATCAATCTGGACCATTAATCATAAACATCTAATGGTCCAAATTCATCAAAACAAAACCATTTCTCATGTTTACTGAACATGTTTGTAGTAATTACTATCATTTTTCATGCATTATTTTTTCCGTAGTGGCACTTGTGATATAATTAGATATGCTTCCAAACAGTTGAAAATTGCATTCCTAAAAGGTGAATTAGATGAAAAAAATAATACATGCATAAACTGAAGGATTTGTTGCCAAATTTGACTTTATACATATAATGAAAAAAAGGGCTCCGTGAAATACAATCCACTGATACATATACATAGAATGTTAACCAAGTCCATGTCTGACCTGACTTTAGTCAAACAAATTTTATATTTTCCCATAAGAGACTTGAATATGTCTAAAATTCAAGTCTCTTATGGAAATTATAAAATTTTATTTGCCTTTTAATTTTAATTTAATTTGCTTTTTCCTCCGTCAAAATATTTTCAAATTTAATTGAAAAAAATAAGAGAAAGATAGAAAACAAAAACTTATCACATACCATATACAATGTTTTTTTTACGATTTTACACGCCAGTGAGGTCTGACTTTATCACTGTGCCACTACTTTGGAGACTCATATCACAAACAATAGACATTACCAGACCATTGAATATTTGAATCGTTCTTTCAGTGATTATAACGAAACAGTGTCCCTAGCAAGCTGTTGACATGTTATTGTCTACTATTTGACTCATTCTAAATTTCACCTTTTTTTAACTGGTCTCTTATGAAATTAATTAGAATCAAGACCCTATAAATAGATATGGCCTCTTTTCATTTTTATTCACAAACCAAATAACTCAATATCTCAAAATTTACTAAAAGAAATCATGAAAACTTCAATGCTAATCTCATTCTTCTTCTTGGCAACACTCCTTTCAAATATTGCATGGGCTTCTTCCTCGGCTCGTCAACACCACCATCATCATCATCATCATCATCGTAGTAGCCAGCAAAAATTCCGCCATTGCCTTACCCTTCATTCCAGCAATTCACAAATCATTTACTCGCCAAACAACTCTTCTTTTACACCTATCTGGGAAGCCAACATCAACAACCAACGTTTCGACACTCCTTCGACCCCTCGACCTTTTCTCATTGTCACACCAGTTGATGAATCCCAAATTCAAACTGTCATTCGTTGTGCCAAGAAACACGAAATTAAGTTCAGAATCCGAGGCGGAGGCCATGATTTTGAGGGTCTTTCATCCACAGCAGAAACCCCATTTGTCATGCTTGATCTCACTAACATGAGATCTATAAGCGTTGACGTTGCTAGTAAGACTGCATGGGTTCAAGGTGGTGCAAGTCTTGGGGAACTCTACTATAGAATCTCTGAGAAAAGTAGGACTCTCGCCTTTCCTGGAGGCACTTGGTCTACTGTGGGAGTTGGTGGACTCATTAGTGGTGGAGGTTACGGCACGTTGAATCGAAAATATGGACTTGCTGCTGATCATGTCTTAGATGCTCGGATGATAGACATCAATGGAAACATTCTTGATAAGAAATCAATGGGGGAAGATTTGTTTTGGGCCATTAGGGGAGGTGGTGCTTCGAGTTTTGGGGTCATTGTTGCATGGAAGCTGAGCTTGGTCGATGTTCCTGAGACTGTTACCGTGTTTGCCAAAACCAAGACTTTAGAACAAAATGCAACGACAATTTTCCACAAATGGCAATCTTTTGCACCTAATGCTGATAGAGATTTATTCTTGAGAGCTCAATTATCAACAATTAATTCGGGTGGGAAGAAAACAGTTCTTGTTACATTCGATGCAGTGTTCTTGGGAGGAATTGATAGGTTACTTCCTTTGATGCAAGAAGGCTTCCCCGAGCTGGGCTTGGTGAGAGAAGATTGTACTGAAGTGAGTTGGGTACAATCTGCGATGGTAATTTCAGCTTTCTCTAGTCAAGCTCCACCACAAACATTGCTTAATCGGACCGCTTCCCCTAAGTTCTCTGTAAAAGGAAAATCTGACTTTGCGAAGAAGCCAATTCCTATAGAAGGCCTTGAAGGGCTGTGGAGATTGTTCCTCAAAATTGATGTTGGGACACCAAACTTTGTATTGAGCCCTTATGGTGGAAGGATGAACGAGTTCTCCGAGTCAGCCATTCCATTTCCTCATAGAGCTGGAAACTTGTACATACTTCTTGAATGGGCTAATTGTGATATGACAAGACCAGCATCCGCAAATCGACGCATTAACTGGCTGCGAAGCGTGTATAGTTACTTGGGTCGTTATGTTTCAAATTCTCCAAGAAGTTCATACATGAACTATAAGGATCTCGACCTGGGCGTGAGCACCAAAACTTACGCAGAAGCAAGCATTTGGGGTAGAAAATACTTTGGTGATAATTTTGAGAGATTGGTTCGAGTGAAGAGCAAGGTTGATCCAAAAAATTTCTTTAGTCAACCACAGAGTATTCCTCCTTTCCCTTCATTGTTATAAGTCAAGCTGGGCTCTTTTGGTCCCTCGGACCTGAATAATTTGTAAATGATGATTTTATTCATTCATTCATTCGTTTGTTTAATTATTTACTTTACCTAATGAAATACACACATTATATAAATTCAGCGTAGTTGGTGATTAGCGAACACGTCTCAGTCCAAAATTAAAGTTAAAATTGTTTGTAAGGGAGTTTGAATTTAAGCTTCTACAAATATAAATTCAGCGTAGTGTTTGCTTTCTTTATTATGTATCTCATTTAAAAATTGAACGGAATAATTTGTGACGGGCCAAGCCCAAACCATTCCCTCACAAACGGGCTCAACAGGCCACTAAAGGATTAAGCCCGAAGGATTGACGCAAGAGTTGGGTCGTAGCCCGTCGAACAATGGATGACCGTCGTCGCCATTGAGCGACCAAGACCATCCAGCGAGGTATCTCGCCACGCACTCGCTCGTCGATTCATCCATTAAGTGACGACCATACCGGACATACAGCTCCGGTGTCGTCGATTCCAAGGAGTGGTGAGTGTACACGCCATGTATCTCCAAAATAGACTCTTTGGAATGGTGAGCGTTTATTTCTATCATTTTTACTTTTCTTCTCCTTTTCCGCATCAAGTTTGGTATCGAGCTTAAGTTCGAGATCATGCCACCTCATCGCCATTGATCCCGAGATCCCTGGCCTAAGGGATAGGCTCGAACAGCGAAGAGAGTAAGAGGTCGAGTCAGCCTTGAGGAGACAGCAGGAGGGGCCGAGAGAAATAGGCATAGGTCACCAGCCAGGACTGAAAGATCACAGTCTCATAGAAAAGGAGAGGGAGAGAAGTAACCCCCCAAGAAACGAGAGACAGAGGGCCCACACTAGAAGGGATCCTCGCCAAGATGAGAGGCAAAGATCCAACTCGTCTCCCATCATAGGAGAGACCTGGATGCTAGGGAGCTCCTAAATGCTGAAAGAGGAGGATAGACAAGATGGGGGCCGATAGAAAAGAGAAAGGTGGGAAGGTCGAACGAAACTACAGACTCTTCGACCCTTGGCCCAAGATTTTCACGACGAACGTCCTCCATCAGGTTTTAAGTTGCCCGTCTTAGACAAATACTCTGGCACGACCAATGCCTTGAACCAAATGCAACATTTCGAGGCCACAATGTGTCTGTTCTCCTCCGGTGATGACGTGCTATGCAAGGCGTTGACCAGCACCTTCGTAGGTGCGACCGACTTGGTTCCGTGGTTTGACCGCTGGTTGCATCACCTCGTGGGAGTACACGAGGAAGAAATTTTTAGATCAATTTTCTATAGCTAGGGCTAGAAAAAAGACGGTCACCGATTTGAACAACTTGAATCAAGGCAAGACAGAAAGCTACATGGGTTATTTCACACGGTTCAAGGAAATGGTCGACCAAATAGAAGAAGACCTAACAGACATAGAGGTGATAAACTGCTTCAGAAACGGAGTGTCCTCTCCCGACCTGGACTACGAGCTCCAAGTAAGGAGGGCGACCACGAGGCAAGATTTGTATGAAAGGGATTAAGATGTGGCCGTGGCTGAATAGAAAAAGGAAAGAAAGAAAGACAAGAGCTCGAAACATTCTGAAGGTGGAGAGTCGGCTAAAGAGGCTTAGGCCAAGCACAATGACAACCATAACAAGGGAAAGAACAGAACGAGGGCGACCGAAAGAGTCCCTGAGAGTTTCACCCCCCCTAAATGTGAGTCGGACTGAAATAATGAACACAATCGACTTGGGGCCACATGCTCCGATGAACGCCCAAAACAAATTCAAAAGGGACAGCAGTAGGTAATGTGAGTTCCATAAAGATACTGGGCACACTACTGAGGAATGCATGAGTCTAAAACGGATCATCCATAAGTGGGTTGATAGTGGAAGGCTGGATTGGTTTGTGAAAGGAGCTCGACCTACCGAAGGCGAGCGAGCAGCTAATGCTGTCCCAGAGCCAAGACAGCCAAGGTTGAACTTGGGTTGATCAAGACACTATGGTCGAAGCAGATACAGTTATGGTTGATCAAGCCATTATGGATGACCTAAGCCTCCAGATCAAACATAACTCGGGGACTACAAGTGAGGAAATTGCAGCTAAGTTATTAAATATGATTGTCAAGGAAGTTCCTAATTAGATACTACTTTTGGAGCAAACTCTCTGTGTAACAGATTTACTTCTTCAATAATATGGAATGTTCTATCTTACAAGTCGTGTTACTTTTATGCTCTATTCAACTCAGATCCATCTCTTAGTCGATCTAGACATAGTAAATAGACCCGACTAATGTCCTTAGTCGACCTCGTTCTTAAACAGGTCCGACTGAAGACTTAGGTAGTCTCGTTCCTTAACAGACTCGACTAATGTCCTAAGTCGACCTCGTTCTTAAACAGGTCCGACCGAAGACTGAGGCCAGTCTCGTTCCTTAACAGACTCGACTAATGCCTTAAGTTGACCTCGTTCTTAAACAGGTCCGACTAAAGACTTAGGTCAGTCTCATTCCTTAACAGACTCGACTAATGTCCTAAGTCAACCTCGTTCTTAAATAGGTCCGACTGAAGACTTAGATCAGTCTCGTTCCTTAACAAACTCGACTAATGACCTAAGTCGACCTCATTCTTAAACAGGTCCGACGAAGACTTAGGTCGCCTCGTTCTTAAATAAGCTCAACTAAAACCTTGGCCAGCTTCGTTAATTCGCCAACTGCTCTAAATCAAGACTTTGGCCGATCTCCTACTTAATCTAGTTCGACATACAAGGCAAATATATGGATCGGTACAAGAAGGTTTAACAAAGTCAACTAGATTAATAAGCAAGTCCCCCAATGCGGGCTAGAACTTGTGCATCTAAGATTACGAGTTAAATGCCTCCCAAATTGGGCTAAGGCATTGTTTACAAAAACAAAGGAAAAGATTGTTTTGGGACTTATTCACTACAAACTCAAATCGATACAATAAAAATTAGCCCTCTTGATCGTCGTGGTTTTGATCTTGTTGTTGTTGATCGTCGTGGTTTTCATCACCTTCAAATATCTCGTCATTATCTCGATTGGCGACCTCATCTAGCTCCTGGAGAATGGAATTAAAATTTCTTTGCTCAGTAGGAGGAGCGACCCAAGGCTCTGCTCCATCTTCTTCATCTTCTTGGGCAATGGCAACCAGATTGTTATCATTGTATGGCACCAGGGGATGACCACTGCGGGCTAGCATATCATACTGGTCCTCTGAGGCCCACTTTGCCCGTTGATCAATGGTTAGGTCGGAGGAGGGGTCAACGATAGCTCGGCGGGCAATATGTCGACGGGCGACATCATAAAAATCCTTTGCTCGGATGATTATGATGTCGTAGAGCTCGTCGCTTTGCTTGAATGCCTCCACCGCGGCCTTCCCAGCTACCTCCTCAGCGACCTTCACCCTAGTATGGGTCTCCTCCTCATGCTTGGCTAGAACATCCTTATGATCTTCTTCCATCTTCTTTATTCGAGAGTTGCGCTCCTGAACAAAGGCGTGGAGCCTACACTACAGGAAATAGCACTATATACTGCGGATTTTAACCGTTGTATATAGTACGCGAACCGCCGTATATATCATTTATGTCCGACTATCCGCCGTATATAGTGCACCGTATAAAGTAGCGTCATATATAGTATTTACGGCGGGATATCCATCGTAAATACTATTTACGGCGGAAATACAACTGCCGTATATAATCTAGTACAAATACACCGTATGTATAACAGGCGTATTTGAGGAAGCTTTATACGGCGGTAGATAACCGCCGTATAAAATGAAATTTTATATATATATAATGAAATTTTATATATGGCGGTGTAGATCCGCCGTATATAAGAGACGAGTCATCCAACAGAGCACGAATCATCCCATTTTCACCCCACTCTGATACCCTCGTCCCCCTTTGGGGATGAGTCATCCATTATACTTATATACGACGGATTTAGGGATCCGCCGTAAATAACTAGTTATGAGACGAGTCGTCCATTAGAGCACGAATTGTCCCATTTTCACCCCACTCTGATACCCTCGTCCCCCTTGGGATCACCTGAAAACTCCTCAACCCCATTCTCAAAAGATTCACCATAGCCACATTCAGTTGGGCTGGCTCTCCATTTGCCAACCATGACATAGATAGCCCTCTGTAAAATAAATTCCAAGACGGGTAAGAAAGAGAGGAAGCCCTAAGGTGTTTCTTATTATAAGGCAATCCGGTGAACTCCGAAAAGAAAAAGCACCCCGCCCCATCAACTTCTAAACAATTTCCCTACGATCCAAACCAAAGACTTCCCTCAACTCATCATAGGTCACTCTATATGGTCTATCATCCAAATTAAATTGAATTGAATTTGCTTGTGACCCCTTACCTCTCTCCAAAGTTGACAGGAACTCTAGGGAGTATCTTAAATAAGTATTGGCCCTCTTCCCTAGGAAGTTACCTAACCCAGCCTGCGTTATCAACTCTGTTACTAATGTGTCCAAACCCAAATCCTGCAAAATCGGCATGTGAAGGAAAGTGGTGACTTGGAATTTCCTACCCTCCAAATTCTGCCATTTTTTCTTTTGAGCAGAGGTCGACTGGGCCAAACCCATATAATTTAATGATGCATTAGGGGGAGTGGGATCATTTGGGACTACGGGCGACGGGTTTTGTCTACCCCTCTTGTTGCTACCCCCTCTAACGTCTCTCTCCTTTGGAGGCATATTTTCAACACAAAAACCAACTACAAAACCTCCACACAAAAATCACAAAGAAAGTGCAACAATAAACACACCACCACAATCAAATTCTCCTTCCAATTCCCAATCGAACCACCACACTACAGTTTCAGCACAACCCACCTATATATAAGACGGAGAGACACAAATTTTAGTAATAACATTATCTTAGTAAATAGTAAGCAAATAAGATCTAAACAAATACATATTACAAGTAACAATATTAATATTCAACCATATAAAAATAACAAGTTTGATTGAAACATGAAACATAAGTAATAACATTGTCTAAGTAATAGTAAGCAAATAAGATCTAAACAAATACTACTCAAACTAATCATCATCATTATCGGCCATATCAACATCATCATTATCGGCCATATCAACATCAACATCATTGATATTAGTAGTTTCAATCTCGACCCCATCAACTCCCTCTCGCACCCACGATGCTTCTTCGTTAGCAACATTTTCATCCAGATCTTGTGAGCAAAATGGTACCAATTGTGGAATCGAATCTGAAACTTGTTTATCATCATTTGAATATATGTCAAAACTATCTCTTGGTGTAATCCTCATCACAACTTTCCAATCACTTTCTATAGGATCTTTAACATACCAAACTTGCTCAGCTTGAGATGCAAATATGAATGGTTCATCACCAACTCGATTATCCTTATACAACTTGTGATTGAAGTTTACAAGAGTAAATTTTTGCTCATCTTCCATCTTGCCTGTCCGGTTATCAGCCCAATCACATTTAAACAATACAAATCTTATTGAGTTGCTATAACGAATTTCAAGGATCTCAATCAACTCTCCATAGAAGTTAACATCCCCTACAATGGGATTATTATCCTTTCGGCTTGCAAAACTTGTCACACTTGCATTTAGCATGACTCCACTATTTTGAGTTTTCCTCTGTCTATCGACATCCTTCACTCGAAATCGAAAACCATTTATTATGTAAGACTTAAAAAGCCTCGCATCCATATGAGGACCCAATGCAAGACTTTTAATTCTTTCGGGCACTACATCTTCCGTCATGCATACCTTTTATAAAAAACAAAATTTAATAAGAAAATATTTAAACAATAAATTGAAAGTATCATATGAAAGTGATTTCATACTTACATAATCCTTAAATCAGCTAACAAACTTATCATTATATAGTCATATATATACGGCGGCTACCTATATCCGCCGTATATAACTACTATATACGGCGGACTCGTGTCACCCGCCGTAAATAGGTGTCGTATATAAACAACTTTCTTGTAGTGCTACCCAGATCATCCTCTAACTTGCTCCTTATTGATTAGGCTTCAACGGCCTCCTCCTTCAAACTATTTACTTTCTCTTGGAGAGGGGCGAGCTCCGCCTTAGCAGTAGTGAGGCCGACCAGCACTTCATCCCTTTGCCTTTCAGCATCATCCTTGACTAGCTTGAGAGCGTCATAGGTTGAGTCAAGATCACCCAACTTCTCCCTCAGCTCGGTAACTTCATGGGATTTCAGGAGCATATTGGGCCGTAGCTATCTTCTCCCCCTCTTCAGTCGCCCTCCAGCTACTCTTTACTTGCTAGATCAAAGCAAGAGACTGCATAAAACAAAAGAGAAGGATTAGATCGACAAACTATCACAACTAAAAAGAAAAATGCAAGTTATGGAACAAGGTTACCTCAGAATGGACCAGGCGGACCTGTCACTAAACTCCTCAGCCGTCAGCCCCTTCTCAGCAAATTTGGCGAGCAAGTCTCTATCCGCTGCCCGCCTCACTATAACTTGGCCAAATCCCAGCTCGGGATATTGGCGGCATAAGCTATCCACTCAAGTGAGGGGAGGGACCTCACTTAGCCTGGCCACTTCGGCCTGCACGAACTCCGTGCTTGAAATTGAAGGAGTCTTGAGTGGGAGTTGGTCAAAAGAAGAACCTGACGCCCTTGAAGTACCATCTCCCTCAGGTCATTGGTCGAACCTCAATCTTTTCTTTGTCTTGGTAAGGGGAAGGACATCCTCCTCTTCATCTTCCAGGTCGACGACGTCGACATCAGCAGTAGTCTGGGGGGCAGCCCCAATTAGCTCAAGTACTGGATCAGAGTCCGAACTTGGCTTGGTCGAAGTGTCGACCTCATCCTTGTTAACCCCAGCAACTTGAGCTTGGCTATCGCTCTCCATGGGATCCACTGACCCAGAGTCATCAATGGGGACCATCCACATACCCTCCTTAGGCAGCAGCTTATTCCTGGCCTCAACTTCTTTCTCTCTACTAGCCCAGGCATTGGCAGCACCAGGGCTTTCTTGCTTTTCTTTTTATCGTTGGTACTGAGAACGCGATCCAAGTTGGCTAGCTGCTCATTGGTGAGAACTGCACAAACAAAAAAAAGGAACAGTTATCAAAAAGAATTAACGAGCAAAGAAATGACGAGCTATGATGAAATGACGGGTAAATAGTTTACCACCAAAGGATCTTGGGATTTGCAGTGGCCAGGGGTACCCTTACTAAAATGGCATTGGGCCTCAAACCTACCTTCTCGTGGATCACCCAATCCGGATATCTCAGACTCCTAACTATCAAGGCTAGTGGGGCTACCTCGCCATCACAGCCCAACATCATCCCAGCCTGAATGAAGTTATTTTTGTTCAACCCAAGTACATCCCAGCTAATGGAGCCCCTCCGAGCTACCAGAGTCAATCTACGAGTTAGCTCATTACTCCAGTCAGGGACCCAATAGTCCTCTTCCTTCATGGGTTGAGAAGTGGCATCAAGCAGAGGGAATTCCCAACCACTCTTACTCTCAACTAGGATCAAGTGCGAGTTCCACCCAGAGACCTTATCTGGCAAGTTTATAAACAGCTTGGGGTCATTGCGTTTGGTCAGAGTACTAATCCCTAGCGACCTCTTATCTACTGCAACCTTAATGAACTTCCTAAACACATGAACACAAGGCTCTAACCCAAGAAACCTACATACCATGGCAAAGTAGACTAAAACCCTACATGCATTGGCTCCTAGCTGCATGGGTACTGCCGCCATACATTCTAGAAACTCACAAAGGAATGGGTTGAGGGGAAGGCGTAGCCCGGCCTCAAACTGACCGTAGTAGAAAGCTACTCTAGTCAAGCTATGAGCCCAGTGTGCCCATGTTTGAATCTTTATCAGTTTTTCTGTGAAATGGGTCAACCTGAACTCTTCTCTATTAATCTCACAAAAATCATAAAGAATATTGATCCTTGACTCTGAGCTCTTCCTCCCAATGGCTGGCTTGGGGGCCACATAACCTCTTTCATTATGACCTGGAGCGACCTTCGAGCATAATGGGTCCACAATGTTTCCAGAGGCAGAGCTCGATGAATTTTGAGTCGACATATCCACATAAGAAGAGGAAATAGGGAAATCAGAACTAGACGGAGTTTGATCAGAGCTATCTATGGGCGACCTAGATACCCATGGGAATTCTAACCTATTTTCAGGAAATGGTGGTTTATTGGGTCCTCTAATATAAAACATGATGAAATGGTCAATTAATTTATTGAAGAAAGGAAATCGGACAACTCTTTGGTCGTCTATCCCTAAGTCTCCTATGCTATCTCTACCTGGGACCTCTACAATGCTAGAGCATAGGCCCCAGTTGTTCAGAATGATGATACACTCATCCATACTCATCTCTTTCCATGGGCCCTCGATACGTTTATAAACCCTAAGGTATTGGGTGTAATACCCTTACCTAACACCTCGCTCACAACCGAAGGTCCTAACCATGGTGGAATTGAAAGAACAGTTTGAAATCAAGTCTAAATGCAGGGGAATCGAAAGATACCTTAGATTAATTTGAAGAAGATGGGTTTTCGAGAATGAAACAGAAGCTTGATTGCACCAGAAAATCAGAGATTGCCTTGCTGTTGTTCTTGCTATGTATATTCGAGAGTTGAGGGTTTGTAAAAATTGGAAAAGGAAATGGATTTTCCTTTTATACCTTATCCCAATCCTTACCTGAATTGGAAAGGGTGGAGGGCATAACGGTCCAATCTTCCCATAAATGCAAGCACCGTTTCCCAAGACAGTTGTCTAAGCATCGTATCATCTAATCATTTCGGTGCTTCAGCAGATGTGGCCATCAAATCAGTCAATGGTCGAGATCAGGCCATGTCATCTCAGTCGACCATCCAACAGTTTCGATCATCTAACGACGATCTACTTAAGATTGCATCAATTTTTTGTCACTTCCTGGTCGACAAAGTCAAATCAGAAAGGTTGGGGCCACTGAACGGAATAAAAGTAACGGGCTAGGCCCAACATACGAAGCCCAATTATTCAGGCATTATTACAGCAGCGTCATCAAGTGGACTGGCCCAGTTATTATAAGGCCCATGGCCTAACAACAAAGATCAGTCGACCTAGCTCATTGTCCGACCATTATTGGTCCCGACTTAGCTCAGTCCGACATACGACCAGCTCCTTGTATAAATCCTATCCGGCTATAATACAAAGTCAGGTCGACCTTGATCTATTCGGGCGACCTCGACCTATAGAGACGTAGCGCGACTAGAACTCTCTCCGTGACGGCTTCCTAAAAACACAGAGTCAGTTACGCCCACGATTCTCTTCACGAATTACGGGATTCAATGCAATCATACTACAATTCTACTTCTTATCAAGGCTATAAAGACCTCACAACATCCATCATTTACAGGTAATGTCTTACTTACTGTTCAATTGATTTCAAATCAGTTCATAAGCTAAACACGTGATACTTACTCTCACACCGGAGGGTCTTAGCCGGAGACCACCCCGGTTAGTGGTTTGTTCACAAGTTTCAGGTCAATAAAGATAGGAGATCATCCTAATTGCTGGGCATAGGCTGATCAACACGTTCCTTGCAGCATCAGGTCTGGTTTTTTTCTTTCATCTATTTTGAAGCTTGCTGAGTGTAGGAGAGTTCTTGCAGAATGAAGGAAAAAGAAAGAAGTTGGAAGGAAAAATGGTTTATAGAGTGAAGGAAGAAAACTCTTCATATTCTCATATATTAATGGGTTGTCATGTTTCATTAATTTGATTAATTTATCATTTTGTCAATATAAAGTTACTAACATTTTTGTATATGTGCAGATACAAGCGAAGTCCTAGAACTATAATTTGTAGGACTTTAATTATTATTTTTCCGAAAAAAAAAAAATATGTATATTTTTATCATAATTATGTCTAAGCTTTGTAGTCATTTTTTATTTCCTCACATTTTGCTCTTCGATAGTAATCAGTAAATTGTAGTAAATTGTTCGGATGACCGTTAGAATTCAATTGGGTATTTTTCATAATTTAGTTGTAATATTTAATGAATATGTTTGTAATAATTAATGTCATTTTCCATGCATTATTTTTACGACTCTATTTAATATTCAAGCATGCCAGACATATATTTAATGAGGGTTTTTTTTCTTTAGAAATCTATTATAAGGAATGATGTTTCATTAAAAGTTACTATAAATAGAGTCATGTTTTGGATCAAGATTTCCATTTTTAGTAACTATGCTATTCTGCACTTGTGTCATTATAAAGTTACTAGCATTTTCTTATATGTGCAGATATAAGCGAAGTCCTAAAACTATAAATTTGTTGGACTTTAATTATTTTTTTCCGAAAAAAAGGAATATGTATATTTTTTTATCATAATTATTTCTAAGATTTATAGTCATTTTTTATTTCCACACATTTTGTTCTTTGATAGTAATCAGTAAATTGTTCGGATAACCGTTAGAATTCGATTGGAAATTTTTAAAAAAGTAATTGTAATATTTACTGTACATGTTTGTAATAATTACTATCATTTTCCATACATTATTTTGGGACTCTATTTAATATCCAAGCATGATAGACATATATTTAATGAGTGTTTTTTTTCTTTAGAAATTTTCTATAAGGATTGATGTTTCATTAAATTTACTATAAATCGAGTCATGTTTTGGCACAAGATTTCCATTTTTAGGAAGTGTGTTATTGTGCACTTGTGTCATTATATAGTTATAGATGGGACCAAGAAGAAATGATAAACTCAAAATCAACCAAAAGCAGCTCAAGAGACGGAGGAAGCTGTTGGAAATGGGTAACGAAAAGTTAAGTTTGACTTAACGTTAACCTAGATTTCTAACGGAAGTTCGTTATGTGTTAACGGAACTAGTTACAAATTGTATTCTGCATTTGTTGTAGATTACTAAAATCATTGAATATCTCAAAAACCATTTGGGGTGAATGAGAATTAATGACAAATATCTTTTGTGACTTAACAAAGTTAGTTAAAAAGGGTCAATTTGATTGTGTGGATCAAATTGGGTTTGAACAGTGTTTTTGGGCGATGAGTTTTTGGCTCAAACTGATCAGAACGAGTGGGGACTCTGAGCACGAGTCGTGAGCACGAATGGACCTTAATGGACCTTGGCTCAAAACTGATCAGAACGAGTGGGATGCCCAAGAACGAGTCGTGGTCACGACTCGTGTCAAGGAGCACGAGTCGTGCCCTCTGTGCTGTTTCGAACTGTTGCACCTTTTCATGAGAAAAGGCACTAAACCTTTTGACTCCCTTTAAATACTTCCCCCTCCGAATTTCAATTCACTCATTCTGTATTTCTACCCTTCCTACCCTCTAGTAAGATAGATTATCAAACCCAAATCATTGCATATTGTTGCATTCAATCCGTTCAAGTCCAAAGTTCAAAACATTGTGTTGTTCGTTAGATTAGTTATATTGGAGTGCTCCTTATAACTAATAAAAAGTCGTTTTATCTTACGAGAGTTTTGTTATTCAACCGTAAGCACTCGCGGGACAAATAACTCTTACGGAGATTGTATCAAATACAAGACTCGACTTGATTTCTTTTGTTCTTTCAATCTCCGTTACTTTTCTCGTCAGTTTTTCTGTTAAATCTTAAAGAAGCCATACACAAGTTCTAACAATCGTAAGAGTTATTTCGACGCTTCTTCAAGATTATCAAGAGATGGCAAACGAGAAAGACACCACTTCATCTAGTCAAGGGAATGTGACGCCTCCTCTACAAGGTAATACTACATTCAACAACGTTGCTCCCGCTCCTACAACTCATCACATCACCATGGTGAGAAACCCGCGAAATTTACCTGTGGATTTCAAGAGATGGCAAATGTAAGATGCTCTTCTACTTGACCACCCTAAGTTTGCACCGCTTCTTAAAGGAAGATCCTCCGGCGGTAGAAAAAGGTGATCCGGACCCCCAAAGGCAAATGGCAAAGGAGGCTTGGTCTCACGGTAATTTTCTTTGTAAGAATTATATCTTGAATGGACTTGATGATGCACTATACAATGTGTATAGTACAGTCGAGTTAGCCAAAGCGTTGTGGGACACTTTGGAAAGGAAGTACAAGATCGAGGATGCCGGGTCAAAGAAATTTGTCGTCGGTAAGTATCTTGACTTCATGATGGTCGATTCCAAATCGGTAACAACTCAAGTAGATGAATTCCAAATCATTCTACATGGGCTTGATGCCGAGGGGATGATCATGAATGATCCATTTAAGGTGGCTTCCATCATTGAAAAGTTGCCTCCTTCGTGGAAGGACTTCAAGAACTATCTCAAGCATAAACGCAAGGAGATGTCCTTGGAAGACATTGTTGTTCGTCTTCAAATAGAAGAGAACAATAGAATGAATGAGGCCAAAGTTGCTAAAGGCAAGATGGAGGCTAAGGTCAATCTCGCCGAGGCTAGCACAAGTGGCACAAAGAGAAAGCATTCCGAAAATACCGGGAATGCTAAGAAAGGGAAGAAGAAGGCCTCTAAGAAATTCAAGGGGTCTTGCTATAATTGTGGCAAACCGGGCCACTTGTCAAGGGATTGTCGTCTCCCGAAGAAAGAGGCGAATAATGTTGACCACATGGATCTTGACTTTGCAAATGGGCCAGGTTCGAGGCCAACGTTGCAAACTTGGAGGGGAATCCAAAAGCATGGTGGATAGATACCGGTGCTAACCGCCACATTTGTGGTAACAAAGAAAGTTTCTCCTCCTATACTCCCATCTCCTAAGAAAGCTTTACATGGGAAATTCTCGCGACCTCCGATGTTCAAGGCATTGGAAACGTGATTTTGAAGATGACTTCCGGAAAAGAAGTAACCTTGTTGGATGTGCTGCATGTTCCAGACATCCGTAAAAATTTGGTGTCCGGCGCTTTGCTTAGTAAGGCCGGTTTTAGACTAGTATTCGAATCCGACAAATTTGTACTAACCAAGAATGGTTTGTTTCTTGGAAAAGGTTACCTCGAGGAGGGCCTTTTTAAAATGAATGTAATGACTATAATCCGCCAAGGTGCGATGAATAAAAGTTGTGTTCCTTATGTTTACTTGTCGGAAAGTTCTAATTTATGGCATGATAGATTAGGACATGTAAATCTCGACACCATTAAGAAATTAGCGAGACAAGATTTAATCCAAATGACTAAATCCGACTCGACTAATAGGTGCGAAGTTTGTGTTGAGGCAAAAATGACAAAGTCACCATTTAATGCCATACAAAGAGACACGACTCCTCTCGAGTTAATTCACACCGACATATGTGATTTAAAACTAGTGCAAACTCGAGGAGGTAAAAAGTACTTCATTACATTTATAGATGATTGCACTAAGTATTGTTATGTCTATCTCTTAAGAAGTAAGGATGAAGCCTTAGGGGCTTTTGAGACTTATAAGAAAGAAGTTGAGAATCAACTTAACTTGAAAATTAAGAAAATTAGAAGCGATAGAGGTGGAGAATATGAAGCACCGTTTGAAGGACTATGTTGGGAATCCGGCATAATTCATCAAACAACGGCTCCATATACCCTCAATCTAATGGAGTTGCCGAACGCAAAAATCGTACTCTCAAAGAGATGATGAACGCGCTTTTGATCGGGCCTGTGCTTACCCGACAACTTGTGGGGGGAAGCAATACTCACTTCTAATTATGTTCTTAATAAAATACCCAAGAAAGGTATTGATAAAACGCCCTATGAATTGTGGCACAATCGTAGGCCATGTTTTAAATACCTTAAAGTGTGGGGGTGTTTGGCCAAGGTTGAAGTACCTAAGCCTAAACAAGTCAAGATTGGCCCAAAGACCATCGATCGTGTTTTTATTGGATATGCCAATAATAGTAGCGCCTATCGGTTTATAGTGCATAAATCGAACATTCCGGATATGCACGTAGGAACTACTATAGAATCAAGGAATGCGGTATTCTTTGAAAACATTTTTCCGGTTAAGGACAGGAAAGATGTAGGTTCTAATAAGAGAACACATGAGTCTACATCCGGTCCTTCTCAAATCGTAGATGAAGAGCCGAGACGTAGCAAAAGGGCAAGAGTAGAAAAACTTTTGGTCCCGATTTTCTATCTTACATGTTAGAAAACGAACCATCAACTGTTAAAGAAGCTTTATCCGGTCCGGATAGTTCGTTCGAAAGAAGCTATTAACAAAGTGAAATAGAATCCATAATGCTCAACAATACTTGGGAATTAGTTGATCTCCTCCAGGTTGCAAACCATTAGGTTGCAAATGGATCCTTAAACGGCAGTATAAGGCGGATGGATCTATCGAAAAGTACAAAGCTAGGCTAGTTGCCAAAGGCTTTAGACAGAAGAGGGATATGATTTCTTCGATACATACTCCCCGTCACAAGGATCACATCTATTCGTGTTCTCATAGCTATTGCAGCAAACGCATAATCTTGAGATACACCAAATGGATGTGAAGACCGCTTTCCTTAATGGAGAACTTGATGAAGAAATTTACATGGAACAACCCGAAGGGTTCGTGGTTCCCGGTAAAGAAAGAAAGGTGTGTAAACTTGTAAAATCCTTGTATGGACTAAAACAAGCACCTAAACAATGGCATGAGAAGTTCGATAGAACCATGTTATCGAATGGATTCAAGATCAATGAATGTGACAAATGCGTCTACATTAAAGGAACATCCGAATCATTCGTTATCGTTTGTCTTTATGTAGACGACATGCTCATAATGGGAAGTAATCATGATTTAATCATGAATACCAAAGGCATGTTAAAGAAGAACTTTGACATGAAAGACATGGGATTAGCCGATGTAATATTAGGGATAAAGATCTCTAGAACATCCGAAGGATTAGTTCTTTCACAATCCCATTACCTAGAGAATGTTCTTCGGAAATTCAATGTCTTTGATGACCCTCCGCTAAGACACTGTAGACTTGGCTCTACATTTAGCCAAGAACAAAGGGGAACCAGCTTCTCAACCGGAATATGCAAGAATAATTGGCATTGATGTACTTAACAAATTGTACTCGCCCGTACATTGCATATTCAAGTGAGCAAACTAAGTAGGTTCACAAGCAATCCTAGTACCGATCATTGGAAAGCTCTAATGAGAGTACTAAGATATTTAAAGTATACATTAAACCATGGGATACTTTACAATAAATATCCAGCAAGATTAGAAGGATACCGTGATGCCAATTGGATATCGGACACGAAAGACTCTAAATCCACAAGTGGATATGTATTCACTATAGGTGGAGGAGCAAAGGTCATGGAAATCCTCCAAACAAACGTGTATAGCCGCATCCACGATGGAATCCGAGTTTATCGCGTTAGATAAAGCCGGGGAAGAAGCAGTAATGGCTTAAGAACTTCCCGGAGGATGTTCCTTGTTGGAGCAAACCTCGCGCTCGTCGTACTAATCCATTGTGATAGTCAATCAAGAATAGGAAGGGCACAGAATAGTATGTACAATGGTAAGTCTAGACATATTCGTCGTAGACACAATACCATTAGACAGCTTGATCAAGAATGGCATTATCACCATTGATTATGTAAAATCATGTGATAACTTAGCGGATCCATTTACCAAAGGTATAAATAGAGATCAACCGTATAAACCGTTAAGGGGAATGGGTTTAAAACCCACAACAAAAGAACTTATAGCGGACACTCAACCTTGAGAAATGGAGATCCCGTGCCCTTGGTTCAATGAGACAACCAAGTTATAAGTTCTAGTAGAGTTACTTGGAAACAACAACTCGGTTTATTAACCTCGGAGATGTTGAATACTCATTCCCGTAACATCCAAGTACAAGCACATGCAAAGATGGTAAGGTTAAGTTGAGAAAACTTTTAATGATTTCTATACCTACGGGTGGAGTAGTGCATGATACTCCTTATAGCGAGAATCACCTATATAAGTGAGAGGTAATTAGGCCGCCTCTAAATGAACGCTTATGAATGAGATACGGTCCAGGCCAAAATGGACAAAACGTGAGAACAACAATTGTTAGAGCCGTTATTATGTGAGTATTATTGTCTTGGTATACACCCGACAACACTGGTTCAAAGCGACTCGCTACCAAATGGCTAGTATATCCGATAATATTTCACTAGGGAAGATTCAAGGCCACAAGCTATCTATCCCGATGTAATAATAGTTCGCCGGAACTTTGGACGAAATTGCATTCATGCATTAATTGTCATTCATGTGGGGGATTGTTGGAAATGGGTAACGAAAAGTTAAGTTTGACTTAACGTTAACCTAGATTTCTAACGGAAGTTCGTTATGTGTTAACTAACTAGTTACAAATTGTATTCTACATTTGTTGTAGATTACTAAAATCATTGAATATCTCAAAAACCATTTGGGGTGAATGAGAATTAATGACAAATATCTTTTGTGACTTAACAAAGTTAGTTAAAAAGGGTCAATTTGATTGTGTGGATCAAATTGGGTTTGAACAGTGGTTTTTGGGCGATGAGTTTTGGCTCAAACCGATCGTAACGAGTGGGGACTCGAGCACGAGTCGTGAGCACGAATGGACCTTAATGGACCTTGGCTCAAAACTGATCAGAACGAGTGGGATGCCCAAGAACGAGTCGTGGTCACGACTCGTGTCAAGGAGCACGAGTCGTGCCCTCTGTGCTGTTTCGAACTGTTGCACCTTTTCATGAGAAAAGGCACTAAACCTTTTGACTCCCTTTAAATACTTCCCCCTCCGAATTTCAATTCACTCATTCTGTATTTCTACCCTTCCTACCCTCTAGTAAGATAGATTATCATACCCAAATCATTGCATATTGTTGCATTCAATCCGTTCAAGTCCAAAGTTCAAAACATTGTGTTGTTCGTTAGATTAGTTATATTGGAGTGCTCCTTATAACTAATAAAAAGTCGTTTTATCTTACGAGAGTTTTGTTATTCAACCGTAAGCACCTGTGCGGGACAAATAACTCTTACGGAGATTGTATCAAATACAAGACTCGACTTGATTTCTTTTGTTCTTTCAATCTCCGTTACTTTTCTCGTCAGTTTTTCTGTTAAATCTTAAAGAAGCCATACACAAGTTCTAACAGAAGCTTCACATCATTGCCATGTTTTATATTTCATTTTTGTTTCAACCTCACCTTAATTAACCAATCTGATCTTCCCTTTCGAATGTCCTTCAAGAGAGTAGTGCTAATGGTCATTTTTTTTCCTTCAGCTATTTTGATGCATGCTGAGTGTAGGAGAATGATTGCCGAATGAAGGAAAAATGGTTTCTAAAGTGAAGGAAGAAAACTCTTCCTATACTCATATATTAATGGGTTGTCATGTTTCATTAATTTAATTAATTTATCATTTTGTCAATTTAAAGTTACTAACATTTTTTATATGTGCAGATACATGCGATGTTCTAAAACTATATATTTGTAGGACTTTAATTATTATTTTTCCGAAAAAAAAATATGTATATTTTTTATCATAACTAAGCTTTGAGTCATTTTTTATTTCCACACATTTTGCTCTTTGATAGTAATCAGTAAATTGTTCGGATAACCGTTAGAATTCCATTGGGTATTTTTCAGAAAATAATTGTAATATTTACTGAACATGTATGTAATAATTACTGTCATTTTCCATACATTATTTTTATAACTCTATTTAATATTTAAGCATACCAGACAGATATTTAATGAGTGTTTTTGTTTCTTTAGAAATCTGTTATAAGGAATGATGTTTCATTAAAAGTTACTGTAAATAGAGTCTTGTTTTGGATCACGATTTCCATTTTTAGTAAGTGTGCTAATCTACACTTGTGTCATTATATATTTATTGATTGATGGGAGCAAGAAGAAATGGTAACCTTAACTTCAACCAAAAGCAGCTCAAGATATGGAGGAAGCTTCACATCATTGCCAAGTTTTATTTTCCATTTTCGTGTCAACCTCACCTTAAGAGAGTAGTGGTAAAGGTCTTTTTTTTCCTTCGGCTATTTTGATGCTTGCTGAGTGTAGGAGAATAGTTGCAGAATAAAGGAAAAAGAAAGAAGTTGGAAGGAAATATGGTTTATAAAGTTAAGGAAGACAACTCTTCCTATTCTGATCATATATTAATGGATTGTCATGTTTCATTAATTTGATTAATTTATCATTTTGTCAATTTAAAGTTACTAACATTTTTTATATGTGCAGATACAAGCGAAGTACTAGAACTATAAATTTGTAGGACTTTAATTATTATTTTTCCGAAAAAAAAAAAAGAATGTGTATATTTTTATCATAATTATTTCTAAGCTTTGTAGTCATTTTTTATTTCCACACATTTTTCTCTTTGATAGGAATCAGTAAATTGTTCAGATTACGTTAAAATTCCATTGGATAATTTTCAGAAAGTAGTTGTAATATTTACTGAGCATGTTTGTGATAATTACTGTCATTTTCGATACATTATTTTTGGACTCCATTTAATATCCAACCATGCTAGACATATATTTAATGAGTGTTTTTTTTTTCTTTAGAAATCCGCTATAAGGAATGATGTTTCATTAAAAGCTAATATAAATAGAGTCATGTTTTGTCGCACGATTTCCATTTTTAGTAAGTGTGTTATTCTGCACTTGTGTCATTATATAGTTATAGATGGGAGCAAGAAGAAATGATAACCTCAACATCAACCATAAGCACCTCAAGAGATGGAGGAAGCTTCACATAATTGCCGGGTTTTATTTTCCATTTTCGTGTCAACCTCACCTTAATTAACCAATCTGATCTTCCCTTTCGAATGTCCTTCAAGAGAGTAGTGGTAAAGGTCTTTTTTTTTTCCTTCAGCTATTTTGATGCTTGCTATGTGATGGAGAATGCTTGCAGAATGAAGGAAAAAGAATGAGGTTGGAAGGAAAAATGGTTTATATAGTGAAGGGAGACAACTCTTTCTATTCTCATATATTAATGGGTTGTCATGTTTCATTAATTTGATTAATTTATCATTTTGTCAATTTATGTTACTAACATTTTTATATGTGCAGATACAAGCGAAGTCCTAGAACTATAAATTTGTAGGACTTTAATTATTATTTTTTCCAAAAAAAAAAAAAAGAATATGTATAATTTTTATCATAATTATTTATAAGCTTTGTAGTCATTTTTTATTTCCACACATTTTTCTCTTTGATAGTAATCAGTAAATTGTTCGGATGACCGTTATTATTCCATTGGATATTTTTCAGAAAGTAGTTGTAATATTTACTGAACATGTTCGTAATAATTACTGTCATTTTTCATACATTATTTTTATGACTCTATTTAATATTCAAGCATGCCATACATATATTTAATGAGTGTTTTTTTCTTTTGAAATCTGTTATAAGGATTGACGTTTCATTAAAAGTTACTATAAATAGAGTCATGTTTGGGATCACGATTTCCATTTTTAGTAATTGTGCTATTCTACACTTGTGTAATTACATAGTTATAAATGGGAGTAAAAAGAAATGATAACCTCAACATCAACCAAAAATAGTTCAAGATATGGAGGAAGCTTTCCGTCATTGCGAGGTTTTATTTTCCATTTTCTTGTCAAACTCACCTTAATTAACAAATCAGATCCCCCTTTCGAATGTCCTTCTAGAGAGTAGTGGTAAAGGTCTTTTTTTTCCTTCGGCTATTTTAATGCTTGCTGAGTGCAGGAGAATGCTTCCAGAATGAAGGAAAAAGAAAGAAGTTGGAAGGAAATCTATACCTATAGTATATTAAAGTGGGTGAAACTCATTCTAGGAATGACACCTCATCTTCTACTAGGTTTATTTGCCTTCTAATCTTGCCACGTCAGCCGTGAGAGCCGCCCACCATGGCTTTTGACCTCGTCCTACTTAGTTCATAATACTAATCATTAACATAGGGGTTGTAAATAGGTGTATTCATTGTATCATATTATACATTAACTGAATAGACATTGAAGTAGGAAAGATAATGTAATACAATGTGAATGCTATTATTGACAATATTAATTTACACTTAATAGATATATCTACTCTCATATATTACAATATATTAGGGGTGTAAGCGGTTTAGCTCAAACCGCGGTTTGAGACCGAGCCGACCTAAACCATGGGGTTTAGCTCGGTTTTTTTATTTGAGTGGTTTAGCTCGATTTGAAAAAATGCCAAACTGAACGGTTCTGTTTAGCTTGCGGTTTGAGGGTGCCGAGCCGAGCCGAACCGAGCCGAGCTAAACCGTTTAGCTTTCAAACCGAGCTACGAGACCGAGCTACGAAACTGAGCTACGAAATCGAGCTACGAGACCGAGCTACGAGACCGACCTACGAAACCGAGCTATGAAGTCAAACCAAACCACCATAAACCATAATCCTAACCAATCATTCCAAATCAAATTAATCCTTACCTTTAATTTATTTCAAAACCCTAAAATCTTTAATACATTACCTCTGCCTCTTGGAAAACTTTCATTATATCTCTTTTCCTTCTCTCTCTTCCCCTTCTCTCTCTAAAGTAGATCTCACCATCGCCGCCTCACTCACCGTCGTCGCCTCTCACCGTCCCCGCCGCTCACCGTCGCCTTCTCTCTCTTCCCCTTCTCTCTCTAAAGTAGATCTCACTGGTAGCAAGAGTTTTCTGAGCTGCCTTTTGGAAGATGGACTCAGAATTGATACTTGAGTTTTTCTTAATTACGTTGTGGTGTGATTGTTTATGCAGAATTTGATGCATACACTGGTAGCAAGAACTCTTCGATCAACATTGGTGCTGCAGTTGTGCGTATGTCTTATAGTCCTACGAGTAGCCATGCCGTCATTGCTATTCTTGAGGTCAGTTCTCTATTTAATCACTTTTTTTTTTTTATGTTTCTGTATTTTCAAAATAGTTTTTTTTTTTCCTTTTCGCTTTCAGAAATTTGAACCAATTAAAGCCCATTGATGATGAGATCTTTATATTTGCAGACTGGATAATTTTTCCTTGTTTAGGTCATAGTTAATTTACATATATGATGATTTCTATAATATATTCCAACAGATTTCACAAGCTTCCTTTTGCAATATTAACAACGCTTTGGATTTCTTAAAGTATTGACTGTATGACACTAGATTAGTTCCATTTCTGCATTCAATGTGAAGTTGTTTCTTAAAGTAATCAAGTTGTGTTTGTATTTATTCTTTTTTTGTTGTAAATTTGTTTGGTTGATTCAAACCGCGGTTCAAACCGAGCTAAACCGAGCTAAACCGATTTAGCTCAGCTCGGTTCGATTTTTTTTTTAGCTCAGTTCGGTTTGGAATTTTTCCAAACCGATACTAGCGGTTTGGCTCCTAAATTTGTCCAAACCGAGCTAAACCGAACCATTTACACCCCTACAATATATCTCCTTATTGAATTCACTTAGTAGGTATACCATCATATAGTTCTAGATGATAAAATTAGATATGCTGCCAAACTGTTGAAAACAGCATTCCTGAAAGGTGAATTAGATGAAAAAAATAATACATGCATAAACCAAAGGATTTGTTCTCAAAAGTCAAGAAAAATAAGGTTTGTAATTAATAATTAATTAAATAAGGTTTTGTAGGCTTTTTTTTTTTTTTTCGTAAAAGTCTTTTGGACAAAAAATAATATATTAAGGGGTGGTGAAAGAATATTGTGATTTAGGCAAAAGCTCTAAAGTTTCATTTTTGTGGTCAACGTTGCCAAATTTGACTTTACAAATATAATGAAAAAAAAGGGCTCGGTGAAATACAATCCACTGTTACATAGAATGTTAACCAAGTCCATGTCTGACCTGACTTTAGTCAAACAAATTTTATAATTTCCTATAAGAGACTTGAATATGTCTAAAATTCAAATCTCTTATGGAAATTATAAAATTTTTATTTGCCTTTTAATTTTAATTTAATTTGCTTTTTCCTCCGTCAAAATATTTTTCAATTTTAATTGAAAAAAATAAGAGAACGATAGAAACCAAAAACTTAGCACATACCATATACAATGATTTTCTTACGATGTCCCACGTCAGAACGCGAAAAGCGATATTGAATAACGGAGCTCACTACTGAAAGTGAGGTCTGACACTGTGCCATTACTTTGGGGACTCATATCGCAAACAATTGACATCATTTTCCCCCATGTCATGACAAATGCATGGATCATTTTCAAATTTGTGGATCCTATTCATGATCTTTACTAAAGAAAACTTCAAATGTTTCTACTACACTTTCATTGAATCACTCAAAAGGATTTTATTTAATATCTTAAAATTGATCATTGTTAAAAGATATTTGATGTCAACCATTCAAATATTTCAGTGTCTTGGTTCATAGAAAAACTCATTAATAACTTGCACACAACTTATTGTAATGATCAGATGGAGAGTTTGACACATGAACTAAAATGTTTGCACTTAAAATTCAATAGGCGGTTGCTAGGCGTTGGAGTTGACCTTGACCCTAGCGCTTAGGCGGAATTTAGACGGAACCGAGAAATTAGACATAATTTATAATATTCTAGTGAAATAACTTGATGTCGCTGCGAGATAAATGAGGATGGTGAATCCTCTCAAACCTTAACTTAAGGATAAGTGATGAAACAAACTGACAAATATAAAAATGAAAAGAGAATGAAAAGAGAACTGAGATGAGAATAGGGAAACTAATTTGAGAATTTTGTTTATAAGCCCAAGATTGAGATATGAGATTTTTAATAATAAATCAATTTATTACTTCAATCTTCAGCAATTTTTGGAATTTATCCCGATAAGAAACGTCACTAATAAACGTCACCGTTTTATAACCAAATATTTTATAAAAATATTAAAACAATTTTATAACCAAATATTTTATAAAAATATTAAAACAAGACGGATCTCGATGGTACCATTTTATAACCAAATACTCCCTTCGTCCCATTAATTACTTCACCTTTTGCCATTTTGAATATCCCATTTAAAGCTTCACCTTTTCTTTTTGGCAAAAAATCTTTACTATTCCACTCACTTATTCTCTCTCCTATTTTACTATTACATCACAACATTTATTTACTATTTCCTCCACTCATTCTCTCTCATATTTTACTATTTCACTCACAACATTTTTCTCACTCTTAATTTGCGTGCCGAGCCAAAAAGGGTGAACTACTATTACACTCACAACATTTTTTCCACTCTTAATTTGCATGCCGAGCCAAAAAGGTTGAACTAATTACTGGATCGGAGGGAGTATTTTATAAAATTTAGTATATAGCTCCGGTGAACCAGTGAACGCCAACAAATGAACCACCAAAATCCGATAAGCAAAAATATCTCGTTACTGTTACAATCCAAATATAGAAACTAGTACTAACACGTAAAACTTCCAAATTTAGAAGCACAAAGAGAAGAAAACTCGCAATAGAAACTTAAGACCTATAGACCGACTGTGACGATAAATAACATAATTTTCTAGCACTTGATTTCCTTCAACCCAGGACCAAAGTACAAAAATGTGGGGTCAGTTGCACCTTCCTTGTAGTAAGCAAATACAAGGCTGCTGTCATCATGCATGCTCTCACCAACAAAGCTGTGTAAACAAAGCATATATGTCTTAAGTTAGAGCCAAACAATGCTTGCTAAGGATACTATGTAGAGTCAAATAATCTAATCCTAAATATCTACCAGATAAGAATCAAATCTACCAGATGAATTTAGTGGTCAAAGAATCAGAGATCTTAGTTACTCCGTCCCAAAATGAATGTCCAAATAATTGTCATATAATCAGAGATACTAAAGTACGGGGTAAGTTAGGCAGTCAAAGAATCAGATCCTACAGATCTGACAAAGTGCCATCTTATCTGAGGTACTCCCTCCGTCCCAAAATGAATGTTCAAACAATTGTCATATAATCAGATCCTAAAGAAGTACAGGATAAGTTAAATAGTCAAAGAATCAGATCCTACAACCTAAATGCAAATTCTAAAAATCAATAGTGTCACAGAGTAGGCAAAGGAGTGATGATGTTGGATAAAACAAACTAATGAATTCATATAATCAACTACAAATTCAAGGTATGCCAAGTTAATAAATTTAATCCATTAAAACATTGTGAACATTATACACATTGAACCAACTCAAATACTATCATTTAAGTCCTAAAATGAGTGTTGAAAAAAAAAGTCCGAAAAATGAATCATTTTGATTTAAGTTACTGAATTCACCTCATAAACTATCAAGTCCAAGTCTAGGATTACAATAACGGTGCAATCATTATGGGTATTATTGAACATGTGCTACTAAGAGTGCTTAAATGTCAATTTCCATGATCTTGTTAATAACATTAAAATTGACAATCATTATAAGGAGGATTAATGTGTGTGCGTATGTATATACATACATATACATATACACTATTCAAACTTGTATCACCAGCATCACCAAAGATATCCTAGCTCTATTCAAAATTACACAGGAGCCAAAGCACATAACGAACGATACCCACAGACACACGATGCACAACAAGAAAAACCACACACGATACACAACAAGAAAAACCAAACACACGATGCACAACAAGAAAAACCAAACAAACAATGCACAAGAAGAAAAACCAAACACATGATGTATAACAAGAAAAACCAAACACACAATGCACAACAAGAAAAACCATGAACAAGAAGCTTACAATTGTAGGTCTTTGATCTTTGAGAGAAGGTACTTAGTTGCCCCCTCAATGTTTTTCTTGAATAAATCAAGTTGCTCGCCTTCGAGCTTGGGAGTCAACAATTTGATGTATTTCTTAATATAAGCAACAAATTGCTTTTTGTCAAAGGGAGGTTGCTCCTGCAAAAAAAATTGTAAACAAATGTCAAAATCGACATTTGTTTTAAAACATCACAAGTATTAACTTATTAGTGAGATACACTCACCTGGAGTCTAAATGTGTCAACAATATCAACGACCTTCACAGCCTGATCATCAACACCCTCATCTTCATCACCACCTTCAGCAGAAGGATTTGCACCTATGTTCACATCAACAGCTCCTTGAACAACCCACTATATAAGCCAAAGAACAAACATTTTTTAGGAATACTTTTATAGGAATACTCTTCAATCATAACCATATCCACCACAATCACAGACTATCAACACGAACATGTAATCTAGGAAGATGCTAAAATGTACCTTTCCCTCTACTTCCCATAGGACCCCATTCTCAATTTCCTTGTAGGGAAATGAATCCGAGAGAAGCTCATCACCTGAAAAGTAAAGTAGATAAATCATTCAGGAATTAAACAATACAATGCTTAACTAAGCAACGCCTCAAAAGACTACACACTCGATTCATTGAAATAATCATCCACACAAAGACATAAGTTTAGATTATGAAATAATAATAATTCCTAATCATTATCTTCTCTTCTTCCTAAATATAAATTTTGTGTTGCAGTAGCATTGATTAAATTACAGATTTATACATCATCAACAACAACAAATCATTAGTCCCAAAATGATTTATACACATAATAAAATATATTTATACGTGTGCGTATGTATTGTATTGTATTGAATGGACCTAAAAAAGACTATCCAAATAATTTACGAGGGGCGTCACTATAGAAGTCAATCAAGCAAAAGAAATAGACAAAATACAGTACATAAATACAATAGATGAAAGCCACACGCCAGAAGCAAAACAAAGAAGCAGGGGCCTTGACTAAAATCAAGATTATTCAAGATATAAAATGCTCTTAAATTTACTGAAAAGTATAATAATAAGCCAAGTAAACTATCATACTTAAGAGGTTCAAAAGAGACAGTTTCCAATCTAAACCTCCACAAAAAAATGTGCATATTATAACCTCGATCCTATACAGAATAAAACAACAAAATCAACTTAATAGCCAAAGATATGAACTTTAACAGTTCAAAAAATCGATTCAGGTATAATCTAATAAAAAAATCCAGAAAAATAAATAAACTCCTATGTAATATTCATCAACCACTTTGATTTATAAAAGAAAGAATATTCAGATCCGGCCACCAATTCCAACAAATCAAATAACAAATCCACAAAATTAAACATCCAAACAATAACAAATCTTTCAAATCAAAACCCAGAAAATAATTCAGCACAATCGATGAAACCCACAAGGTAAACAATATCTGAAAAAAAAAGATTTTTTTACAATCAAACGTGTTGTAAACCCTAAATTGAAATCCCAGATAGAAGAACAGATTAAAGATTGATAATTTTTTGCAATTAAACATGTCGTAAACCCTATAAAATTGATAACCCAGATAGAACAAAAAACAGATGGATTTTTCCAATCAAACATGTTGTAAACCGTACAAAATCGAAATCCCAGATAGAAAAACAAATTAAAGATTGTTTTTTTCCAATCAAACATGTTATAAGCCATACAAAATTGAAACCAAGATAGATCAAAATCAAGCTAATCGAGTAAAAATTGAACTTTCTAAACAAAATCAAGGGTGAAGATGCGAATAAAATTGAAACTTCATAACAAAATCAAGGGTGAAGATGAAGTACCAGTAAGCAAATCCTGATAGACCAACATAGCTTATAGCTTCTAGCTCGATTCACTCCCAAAGAGAAGCCGGAGAGAGCGCAAAAAGAGAGGCTTTGGGAGGCGTGTATAGCGGGTTTATATAGACGAGGGTTTGGGACGAAGATGTAGAGTTGGAAAGGGACTACTAATTACGGATACAGGACATTAGTTTTCTTTAATTCCGTTCGTGTCCTATATCTCCTTTGTTATTGCGGGCCTTATTGCTAAGTTTTAAAGTTTTAGCCGGTGTGTTGAAAGGATATACTCCCTCCTTCCCAGACCATGGGTATATGGGGTGAATTTCACGCTTTTTAAGAAATTTTTTAAAAAATGAATAAAAGTTAAATGTGGGATAGGGAATAGTAGTTAAATGTGTGGTAGGGAATAGAAGAGAGAATGTAAAAGTTAAATATGTGGTAGGAAATAGAAGAGATAATGTAAAAGTTAAAAATATTTAATAGGAGAGAGAATGAGTGGGAGAAATAGTAGTTAAATGTGTGGTAGAGAATAGGAGAGAGAATGTATAAGGGTATAATGAATGGTTTTTTTGTAAATATATGGAGTTGATATGGGTATAAATATATTCAAAAACTTGCCATTTATGGAAATGAACTCTTGGTCTGGGACGGACCAAAAGGGAAAGATGAACCCTTGGTCTGGGACGGAGGGAGTACTATATACAAAAGTTGTCGGAACGTGTGGGAAAAGTGTGTTCGGGGTAGTTTTCTACATTATCTTCTTTATGATGGCTATTTGCTTAAGAAAACAAGTTGTGTTTCTTATTGTTTATTGCGTGATCTAATTATTTTTTAGGGTCATGAAGGGGGACTTGCTAGATACAGGGGCGGAGCCAGGGGGCATGGGGGGGCACTCGCCCCCCCCCCCCAGCGGCGGAAATGCAGTGGAAAAAAAATTTTTTTGCCCCCCCATATTTTTTTTTTATATATGTATATATATAATTAACTTCAAGATTAACACCAGTGAGTGGTGTGGTTCAGTGGTAGAAGGGGTGAAATTAAAGCCTTTGGTGTTTCCTTTCAAATTCGTGTTCAAGCCCTGCTACCTACATTTTCAATTAATTTTATTTGTCCTCCATCTTTGCTATTCTCTCTTTCTCTCTATCCATTTCTTTTTCTTAACAATTTTGTTTTTCTCTTTCTCCTAATTTCCTCACATTTTTTCAATCTTAATTAATTAGTTAGGCTTTTCCCATTTCTTAATTCTTTACATTTTTAACTAAAATACATTGTATTCATGGATCCGACCCATTTTTTACTTGTCCGACCCGAAATTTTTTTTTCGGGGCCGCTGCCCCCGAACCCCCGTGAAATCTTGCCCCCCCCCGGGGCAATTCTTGGCTCCGCCCCTGGCTAGATACTTTGATAAGGATAAAATCATGGCACTTATTGCTGAGCAGTTCTAATGTCCCAAGTTGAGACATGATGTTGTTTGATTTGTAGAGATGTTGTGTGTGTCATATGGCCAAAACTCGCAAGACCAATGCGGGTCTCTATACTCCTTTGCCGATTTCAACTAGACGTGTCCAAAATTTAATCGGAACCAGTTAACCGAAGGTTAAAAACCAGTCAAAACCATTAACCGGTTTAACCGTAACGGGGTTAACCGAAATCGACAGTTAACCGATTCGGTTAAGGTTAAAGCTTTTTTAAACCGGCTAACCGGCGGTTATAACCGTCAGTTATTTAACCGGTTATAACCGTTTAAATAACCAGCGGTTATAACCGGGTTAACCGGCCAGATTTGAATAATTGAATAATTTGAATTAATCCCCCCCCACAGCTACATTTCCCAACGGCTACTTTGACCCCCCCCCCAACGGCTACTTTGATCCGGCCATCCCTCCCAGGCTCCCAACGGCCACTTGGCTGGCAGTGGCCTTATCCCCAACGCCCAGCCCCACTACCCCAGCTCCCCATTCAATTAAAAAAAATTCTTTTACAAAATCAACCCTATAAATATCACCTTCCTTCCTCACATCATTTCATTTTCACCTTACTTCTCTTCTTCTACTCTCTCTCTCTATTCTCAAATATCCTAAGCCTCTCTCATACTCTCATATTCGATTTTCAGTTAGTTTTCTTACAATTCCCAGTTAATTTTTTAACGAAATTAATATTTTTGTTCTATTTCGAGAATTCCAGTCAGTATTTTAACAATTTCAATTAGTTTTTAAGAATTTCAGTTAGTTTTTTGAAATTCAGTCAGTTTTTTAACGTTTTCAGTTAGTTTTTTAGAGTTTCGGTCAATTTTTTAACGTTTTCAGTTGGTTTTTCAGAATTTCAGTTAGTTTTTTTAAATTTCAGTCAATTTTTTAACGTTTTCAGTTAGTTTTTCAGAATTTCAGTAAGTTTTTTTAGAATTTCAGTCAGTTTTTTAACGTTTCCAATTAGTTTTTCAGAATTCTAGTTAGTTTTTTAGAATTTTAGTCAGTTTTTTAACATTTCCAGTTAGTTTTTCAGATTTTCAGTTAGTTTTTTAGAATTTCAGTCAATATTTTAATGATTTTTCAGTTAATTTTTTTTTAACAAAGTTAGCATTTTTTCGAATTCCAGTCAGTTTTCTAACGAAAATGTCTTCTTCTCGAAGAGGCAACTTAGGCAAGGAAGTTGTTGGTTCTTCCTCACATCATAACGAAGAAGAATTCGAATTTTTTGCGAAATCATTTACACAAAATGAGCAAGATGTGGATGAAAATGTTTATTATCCAACTTTCATTTTGGTTCTTGAGCAATGTGTTGCAATTGTTACTAGTTTTAATAATTTAAAAGATTGCTTTGTTTTAAAAGATTGCATTTTTTCCATGAGACAAAAGTGGATTAAATATTTTGCCACTATTCCGTCTTTATTTTTGGTTGCAAAAGTATTAGATCCTCGTATTAAATTAGATGAGTTGGCATTCATTTTATCTTTTTATTATACTAATTTATACCCCGAAGGTGACGGTGATCATGAATTTCCGTCGAATATTGTTGCTACTACAAAAAATGATTTGGTGTCTCTTTTTAACGAATATAATGCAATTCAAGAAAATCCTTCTCAAAATGTTGACTCAAGTACTTCTTCTCAAGATGTTGGTGGTAATTTAGTTGAGGTGGATCCGTATCATTTTTTTGCTAATTTGTATAGCAAAAAACGTCCTCGAGTAGGGACTTCTTCTTCCTCTAACATTCCCTAAGAGTTAGAAACATATTTCAACACTACTTTTGAATGGGATCAAAGTAGTTCAAATCCAAATGATTTTGATGTTTTAAAGTGGTGGTCAAGAAGGAACGAAAGTTATCATATACTCTCTATAATTGCAAAAGAAGTCTTAGCTTCTCCCGCGTCAACGGTGGCGGTCGAATTGGCATTTAGCATTGGAGGAAATGTTTTGGATGAAAGACGTTCCCAACTAACGGTTGAAAACTTGAAAAATCAACCATTACTTTGAGATTGGGTTAGATCGGAAAAGAGAGAACAAGATATGCCTTATGAAAAGGATACACTTGACCCAAAATATCAATACGATGTGGCTGACTCTACGGAAAGTGAATGAGAATTAGATTAGTTTTTAATTTTAATTTTTTAGATTAGGTTTATTTTTATTGAATTAGTTAGGTTGAGGTAAAGGCTCCTAAATGTCCCCCCTTAATTATAAAAGGGTAAGGTTGGTTGTCTCCCTCTTTGTAATTTTATTTTAATTAATAAAATTTAAGGGTACCGTCCCTTTTTCTTTTATATACTTTTGTTTATTTAAAAAAAAGTTAAGTTTTATTTCTTTCAAAATTCATAACTTTTTTTATATAACTATTTGCAAAAAATGTATGTAGTAAAAAAAAGTCTAAAATGGTCTTCTTTATCCAAAAAAAAATAAAATTTAAAGTTAACTTTTTTATAGAACTTAACAGAAACTGTTAAAAATCTGTTAAAAAGTTAACTGTTTTCTTCAAAAAAATGTTAAAAACTGTTTTTAAAAGAAATATTTCTCCAATAGCTTTGCTTAACCAAAAATAAAAAAAAAAATCTGTTAAAAAAATCTGTTAAACACACTTTCCGTTAAAATTTCATTTCTTTAAAAATTCTTAACTTTTTTATATAACTTTTTCCAAAAAAATCACTAATAGCTAACATCTCAAATAGTATTCTTTATTTAAAAAAAAAGGCATATAGAGTACAAAAGTTAACAGAAACTGTTAACTATTCTGTTAAAAGGACTAATCTGGAAAAAGGCCTTCAGTTGACCGTTTTAACCAGATAAACCGTGTTAATCGGTTATAACCGTTAATCGTATAACCGTAACCATTAGTACACAGTTAACGGTTAGGTTACGGTTAAGACTTAACGATTTTTTTAACCGGGGGTTATAACCGTTAACCGGCGGTTATAACCATATGAACACGTCTAGTTCCAACTGCACCTTGGGAAGACATCAGCTTGGATTTTGTGTTGGGAATGCCTTGTACGCAGCGATAGAAGGGTTCTATTATGATGGTTGTGGACCCTTTTTCTAAAATGTCCCATTTTGTTCCCTGCAATAAAACTTTTGATGCAACACAGGTACCAGACTTGTATTTTAAAGAGATTGTGAAGTTGCATGGCATTCTCAAATATCTTACGTCTGACAAGGATGCCAAGTTCGTTAGTCACTTTTGGCGCACATTGTGGAGGAATATGGTTCGCGATTACAGTTCAGCAGCTCTTTTCACCCGCAGACTGATGGACAGACTGAAGTTACTAACCCTAGTTTGGGTAATTTACTGCGCAGTTTGGTTGGTGACCATCCACGCCAATGGGATATCACACTTGCACAGGCTGAATTTGCTTACAACAACTCTCAGAACCGCACTACGGGTAAAAGCCCTTTTCAGGTTGTTTATAGGCATAATCCTGTTAGCCCCTTGGATCTTATTCCTCTTCCGGTTACTAGTCAGTTTAGTTCCGATGCAGAGGCACGTTCATGCCAGATTAAGGAGCTCCATGAGCAGGTTCGCAAGCGGATTGTTCAGCAGAACAGTAAATACAAGCAACGGGTTGATGCACATCGAAAGCGGGTTGTGTTCCAGGTAGGTGATTTAGTTAGGGTTTATTTGCGCAAGGAGAGATTTCCTAGAGGACGTTTTGGCAGATTACACCCGTGAGATGATGGACCATTTCGAGCGGTGAAGCGGATTAACGACAATGCTTACAAGATTGACTTGCCAGGTGATTACAACGTCTCTGCAACATTCAACGTGGCTGATTTATCTGCGTACCATGGTGACAGTGTTGATGATGTCAACTCGAGGTCGAGTCTTTTTCAAGACAGGGTGAATGATGCAGATCAACAGGAAGAAAATGATGCAGACCAACAGGCTGTGACCCAGGCGGGCGCCTCATTATTGGCCAGGCGGCAGCCTCACCCGGAGGAAATCGACCCTAGCCTACTAGACGCGAAGTTGGCGACTCACCCTCTGCCAGGCGGCCGCCTCACCATCAACCAGACCAAACTGGACGCGAGGCTAGCGCCTCACAATCAGCCAGGCGGGCGCCTTAACGACGGGCTCAGGATTGAGGGCTTTTGTGTTGCTGATGTTTTAAACATTTAGTTAGGGTATTTGAGTCTTTTCCGTTCCAATTCATTTTTAGGGTTTTCTTAAGAGTATTTAAACTTGTTTTAGTGTTTTAAACAATTTAGACTTTGATTTTATGAATAGAGAAAAGCTTAGGCTTGAATTATTTGATTCTTGTTCTTTTCGTTCGGTCAATCTCATAGTTCGTGCATCATCACCGCCCTCCTAAGTCATTAGGTATACGTATCTCATATAAAAACCCTTAACAATAGGTTATGGGCATATTTAAGATGTTTTGTGGCAGAAGAATGTACTTTAGGTTGCTTAGGCCAGAAAATTATGGATGTCCTACGCCTAAATATTTGTCCTATTAACTCTGTAGGAAAATAGGTAGGAAAAGTTTTTAAAAGCTCACCAATGAATTTAGCATCGGCTATTGAATGTGCGCTCGCCCGAAAAAATTATGAAAAAGGGAGTCGCCACGCCATGCTTTGAGAGGTGCACTTTGAAAAACCTTTTTGAAAGAGAAAGGGTTCGGGGGTCAGGTTACGTGTTGGGAAGAACCGAGAGTTCACCCAACACGCCTCGTCCGTAGACGAGTCTTTCTAATTTAGACATCCAAATAATTCAAAACAACGTGCAAACAATGATAATATGCAAGTGCGATAAACATGAATTTTATTGAATAGGCAAGATCATTACAACTTGTAGACCAATTGTCCGGGAGGCCACATCCCTTTACATCAATAAGAACAGATTACAAAAGAGATCAGGTCCTCTGCAAAGGATCATCTATGTCGCGTGACACAGGACTCCCTTGTCCAAATATGTCGCGTGACATCAATGGTCACCTTGCAGAGGCTCACAACTAACAAATCACACAACCTTCATATGAACACAAAACTACAATTAAAACCAGATCTAGGCACTAAACAACATAAACACATTACTGAATATGAAAATAGCCAACTAAAACGAATTACAACTGAAACAATGGTCCCTGCAGATGGTCACGACATGTCGCGTGACACAGGACTCCTCATGTCCAAATGTGTCGCGTGACATAAGGTTACCATCTGCAGGTACCTCACAAACTGAGATGCAGATCCAACAGATACACAACAATTATATCAGAACCAATAAGAACAACACGAATTAGAAATGAATTGATCAAAGGAGTGTGGATATGGGAGATCCACTCTCCCTTGACATCCAAATTGCCAATCTAAGTAGATCACATCATAAGCAAGCAATTGGACTCAAAGCACAAACGATTTAAACAGAGAGATTGCAGTTGCCACTTGATAATCTGAGGCAAATGGAGCCTGATTATCAAGTGGAGAAGAAGAGAGAACAATTAAGCAAGTAGATAAGAGAGAGAGAGAGAGAGAGAGAGAGAGAGAGAGAAGGAGAGACTAGTTACCCTTGTAGTCCGCAACTCTTACACCAAGTTAGGTGTAGGAGTCTTCAATTCAACTTCTGAATGGAGATCTGAGCACAAACAGAGAGCTGAATTGGAGGCTCTCAAGTGTAGGGTGAAGAAGGAGAGGAAATGGGTTGAAGAGAGGTGAGAGGTGAAGGAATTGGTGAGGGAATTGGTGAGGAAGGAAGAGAGAGAGAGTTTCTGAATGAATTTTGGCAGAGTGACTTTGGGAGGTTCAAATTCGGATCCAAAACTGAGAGGGGTAGGGTCTTATTTATAGCTGCAGTCCATGGTAGCCTTGTGTCGCACGACGTAACGTAACCACTTTCCATGCCTCGACTTGTCGCGTGACACAAGGTGACCATAACCGTTTTTGGCGCCAAATGCAGTTGGAACCTTCTTGGATAATTCCTAAAAAGTCCAAAACAGATTTATTCCTTTTAGGTCCCTTAACCTGAGCAAAGTACAAAAAAGTACTTCCTTCACGTGAAACTTATGAAATATTTTCGGAAGTCTCGGGATGGACCGAGAATTTACCAAAACGCCCCTAAATGCAATTTTATCATATTAAAATGCATCTGGAAAGGTCGCAAATTGGATTGGCGTACTTACAGAGCCCCTCGGAAACGTCACTTATGGAAGAAGTGAGGTTGTCGATAAAATAAGACCCAATCCCAATGAGCGGCTGGAGGATAAGGCAGAGGGCTAGACGGTGATCTGGGGAATCGGATGGTTGGACCTTTTGAGAAAGGATTCCTACGTATCCCGGGGAGGGAATCAATCCAAATCGTAGTTCGGACGGTTAGGGGAGATCTGAAGGACACGACTGTGCGGTTGTCACCCAAAATCTGACTGTGCAGTCGTCACTCAATATCTGACTATGCGGTCGTCACCCAACATCTGACTGTGCGGTTGTCACCCAATATCTGACTATGTGGTTGTCACCCAACATCTGACTGTACGGTTGTCACCCAACATCTGACTGTGCGGTCGTCACCCAATATCTGACTGGGCGGTCGTCACCCATCATCTGACTGTGCGGTTGTCACCCAATATCTGACTATGCGGTTGTCACCCAATATCTGACTGTGTGGTTGTCGCCCAATATCTGACTGTGCGGTTGTCACCCAATATCTGACTGTGCGGTTGTCACCCAATATCTGACTGTGCGGTTGTCACCCAATATCTGACTATGCGGTCGTCACCCAATATCTGACTATGCGGTTGTCACCCAATATCTGACTATGCGGTTGTCACCCGACATCTGACTGTGAGGTTGTCACCCGACATCTGACTGTGCGGTCGTCACCCAACATCTGACTGTGCGGTCGTCACCCAACATCTGACTGTGCGGTTGTCACCCAACATCTGACTGTGCGGTTGTCACCCAACATCTGACTGTGCGGTCGTCACCCAATATCTGACTGTGCGGTCGTCACCCAATATCTGACTATGCGGTCGTCACCCAATATCTGACTATGCGGTCGTCACCCAACATCTGACTGTGTGGTTGTCACCCATCATCTGAAATCTGTAGCTGCCGGAGGGACTGATGCTATTGTTTATGCTGTTGGGGATAGACGTAGCTGCCGGAGGGTCCTATGCTACTATCTACTGTTGACGGTCGTCGGGTGTGGGGCGGTCTTTTGTTGACTGTTGGCTTTGGGGTCTGGGACTTTGCTTGCTGTGACGGGGGTTTTGCTTGCTGTGACGGGGCTTTGCTTGCTAGGGAGCGGACTTTTATTGACAGTTGACGGTGGGGCCATTGATTTTGATGTGCCCTGCTGGGGAGATTCAGATAGACACAGACTTTTTTTTGTCTCGGCTTTGCTTTGAGGGACAATCTTTGAGGTTTGCTCAGTTAACTATTGTACCTGCGGGGAAAAGCGACACTCAAAACAGTACAATCTAATTATGCTATTTTGTTACCAAGAGTTAAACTATGTTAGCTTGTTTGCATGAGTCTGTTCGTTCCGGGAGCGAGGGGAAAGGTGTTCGATTTATTGTATTGACGGGTCAGCTTTGTCGGGTTTATACATAAGTTTCTGGGACTGTTTTGGGGTAATTGTATATAGTGGTACATATGGTGGGGAAATCCTCTCCCGTGCAGTGACATGTGGGTACAAGGTGTATTGCAGCGACGGCGAGCTAAAGAATGTCACAGACAAGCCACTTGCAAGACCTTGATGCTTCCTGATGCAGACCAGATGTGTCGCCCGACATTATGTGTCTGTTTGTCAATATGTGTCGCACGACTGGACGAAGCTTGTAACAGGGCCCTTTTTAAAATCAGTTCCGCCTCACTTACAGACATTGCTTTTTCAACAGGAAGACACCAGTAGCCCCAAATTGGCAGACAGACGATTTCAGCGACAAAGGTGGGAACTTTTAATCATCATGGAGCATTATAATGAGGAAATAACTTCTCGGGAACATCAATTTCATCAAGACTTTATCGGGATTTCACAATTTCACCAAAAGCATCATGGGAAGATCATTGACAAGCGATATGGTATGCCGTGCCTCTGGCCTCTGAAGAACTGGAGAGTTGATTGGGACTTGCTCCGAGCAGCTTCGCATTTCTGGGATTCGGAGAGGCATGTGTTTACTTTCTCATACAATGATCTGACGCCAACCATGGAGGATCTCAGAGCATTGACAGGCTTGGGTGAGGCGGAAACTGTAGCATTCCCTCGAGACAGACGGCCGGTTGTGGAGCAGTTATCGGATTTCCTGTGCCTGCCAGTAGATCAGGTGGCACCTATGATTCTGAATGGTGAGCTTGTAGACTTAACCCGGATGGCTCGACTGCGATCTTCCAGTCTGGCGCTGTTTGATCTTTCTACCTCTCTGGACATGTATGTATTGTTTACCCTGTCAGCCTACTACTTCTGTGGATATGTCGGAGTCTGCTCAGGTGCGTTGCTGGAGGTCGTCAGACAGCTTAGGGGTGACCGGGATGTGGATCTTCATCAAATTCGGTCCGGCCAAGGGGAAATGGACATTGTACCCCTGCTTTTAGCTGAGACTTACCATAGCCTTGATAGACTAGCCAGGGGATCTGATTTCATGGGCGCGGGCAGCCCCACTTTGCTATCTTTGTGGCTTTCTGAGAAGTTACGCTTGATTGGGCCATTACCGGAGGGTCAGACAGCGGTGCCTTGGGTGACTAGACAACACAGATTACTGAGGGATGCGGCAGGTGAGGTTGACACGATACGAGACTGCTGATCTGAACTTATGGATTCCGACGTGGGGATTGCAGACCATGAGAGACATTCAGGATGGATCGGTGGTAGTCAGACTGCCAGGGTCGCATGTATCTTCATTCTGTGTCCCATCACAGTAGCCGAGCACGGTACCACTCGGTGATTATCCAGGGCTTTGAGAGAGAGGCGACGGCCGATGCTATTCCGATGATCATGACCGAGCCCCAGTGTGCATTTCTTCAGCGAGATCCTTCTTGGAGGGTTTTCTTCCCACACGGATGCTTCTTCGTCGAGGCGTAGGGTTTACATTCTTGACCACGGAATATCGATTTGGTATGAAGAGCAACAGGGTCCCGTGCAGCTGGCGATAGAGGCTCGCCGTAGGGAGTATTTAGGAGCAGAATACCCATCCAGCCGGTCTTTTCGAGATGCAGAGGCCCGAGGGAATCCAGATAATGTTACCGGTGATGTTGCTGAGGATTATCGGAGGCGAGAGATACGAAGGGCTGCTCTGAGGGATGACCCAGAGGTGAGTGCACGCAGAGAGGCCTTGCGACAAGAGAGAGCTGCCAGGGCTGCTTTGAGGGAGACTGGTCTGATTGAATCACCGGCGCGCGTTATTCCTGAATTGGGACGGGCTCAAACTGACTTGTTCGACATTCCTAAGCCAAAGACCTCCTGGGGACCAAGGAAGAGGAAAGACAGAGGTACGAGTTCGGGAGCGGGGACGAGCATCTAGACACCTTTCTGAGAGATAGAAGACTCCTTATTTTTTTTCTTTTGCTTGTACTTTGGGAGAGAGATTTATTTGAACAGAATTTGAGTATCCCTTGATTACCTTAATGCAGATAAAATGGATGTTGAAATTTTATTTTCTCTTTTATTCGCAGCAAGTTATTTGAGTCAAAAGTAGGCCGTGCTTGAACTCATCAAAAAGAATATTAACTCCAAATAAACCTTTGAAAAGCCTTGTAACTGTAATCAAAACACATTTTGGCAAGACATAAGATTTTGCAGCATTTTTAGAACGAACCACAAGTGGTTGCCTACGTTCCCCTTTTGTAAGAGAACTAAGGGGCTCAGGTCTCTGTAGTTCGACTCAATCCACTTTGTGTTTAAAGAAAGGGGAAGACAGAAGGGGGACATGGTGCAACCCTGTTTTTTACCTAGACCGCCCTTTTTTAGGGTTTTCGGCCTAGCTGGGTATATTCTTTTAGCACCGGGCGCGTCCCTTATTTTTGCATGGACTGCCTTTTGAGAGGTTTTTAGTCTCATCTGGGACAATTTTCTTGCGCCTTTATTTTCATTTCTTTTTTTTTTTATTTATATATATATATTTTATTTTATTTACAGAGGGGAGAAAGACTCAATTACACATAATACCGCCGCAACTTATCTCCATTGACGGGGTGCAAAAATGGGTTACCATCCAGATCCGCTAGTTGCATTGCTCCTTCGGAGAATATCTTCTTGACTAGAAACGGTCCAACCCAAACGGGTGCCCACTTACCCATCGCACTGCTCTGATTTGCAGGCTTCATCTTGAGAACTAAATCATCAACCTTGATGTCTCTGGGCTTCACTTTCTTGTCAAAGGCACGGGCCATTCTTTTCTGGTATGCCCGATTGTGCGCCATGGCTTTTAATCTGCGTTCATCTAACAGTGCCAACTCGTTGTATCGACTTTGGATCCAATCAATCTCATTTATCTCATTCTCAAGCAACACCCTGAGGGAAGGAATTTCTAACTCAATGGGCATGACAGCTTCCATTCCGTAAGTTAAGGCGTAAGGGGTTGCACCGGTAGCAGTTCGGATTGAAGTGCGGTAGCCCCATAATGCTAAATGTAACTTCTCTGGCCAATCCCTTCCTCGTTCGGCCATTTTCTTAATGATTCTCTCCAAATTCTTATTAGCAGCCTCAACAACACCATTCGTCTGTGGCCTGTATGGCGAAGACTTGTGACGTTTGACCCTGTATTCAGTAAGCAAGCGATCAGTTTCTCCTTCAAAATGGGTTCCATTGTCAGAAATAATCTCATTTGGGACTCCGTAGCGGCAGAAAATCTGTTCCTTTATGAAGCGGGCCACTTTATTAGCCGTGAGCACTTTGTAAGATGCAGCTTCCACCCACTTTGTGAAGTAATCCACAGCAACTAATACGAATGAGTGCGTATTGCTCCCAGATGGAGTTATCTTTCCAATGACGTCAATTCCCCATGTTGCGAAGGGCCAGGGAGTTGTCATGCAGTAGAGATCATGAGGAGGGATATGGTTCAGATTGGAGAATCGCTGGCATTTGTCACAGGTTCGCACAAATTGAATACAATCAGTTTCCATAGTAATCCAGAAGTAGCCCAGTCTGATAATGCTATGCATAAGGGATCGAGCGTTCATATGAGGTCCGCAGGCGCCATTGTGAACATCTTCCATTACTTTCTGAGCCTTTTCTTTGCTGATACAGAGCAGGAGAGGGCAACCTTCCCTTTTCTTCCACAACTCATTGCCAAGTATGACGTACTGAGCCGATAGTCTTTTCAAAGCTTGCAGACTCTTGGCATGAATACCCTTTAGGTCTCCTTCTTTATCGACAGGGAAAGATGCTTCACCATGCTTGAGATATTGGAAAATCTGACTGTACCATGGCTCATTGACGGTTTCAATCTCTATTTCACAGCAGTATGCAGGATTTTCTCGCCTACCGACCCTGAACGGTTTAATTGACTTTCCTTCTGGGATTTCTACCAAGGAGGCCAGAGTAGCTAGGGCATCGGCAAATCTGTTCTTATCTCGCGGCAGGAATTGGAATGACACTTCCTTGAACTGGCCGACGAGCTCTGCAATGTAAGTGTGATACTTCTGGAGACATGGATCTGAGGTTTTCCATCTGTTAGCGGCCTGATTGATTATCAATTGGGAATCACCGAACACTTCCAACTCATCCACATGTCGCTCTAGGGCAGCCTCAAGACCAGCTATGCAGGCTTCATATTCGGCCGCATTGTTGGTGACCGAGAAATTCAGCTTGATAGCAATGGGGGTATGCATATCATTCGGGTCTACCAGTACCATCCCGATGCCATTACCTCTTTTGTTTGCCGCGCCGTCGAAGAATAACTGCCATCGATTGCCATTTTCTATAACAAGAATCCCTTCATCTGGAAACTGGAGATCCGGTCCTCGGGGTTCTGTACTGGGGAAATCAGCCAATTGATCTGCCAGAGCTTGTCCCTTGATTGACTTCCGGATCACATATTTGATATCGAACTCAGCTAAGAAGAAAGTCCATTTTGCCAATCTGGTAGAGATGTTGCCTCTGTCACCTTGAAACAGATATCTGATCGGGTCCATCTTGGAGACCAGGTGCACTGTGTGGGATAACATATAGTGCTTCAATTTTCCGACCACCCAAACCAGCGCTGCGCATGTCTTCTCGAGGGCAGAGTAATTCAACTCGCTACCTTGGAATTTACGACTGACGAAATATATGGCATTCTCGATCTTGGAGTCCTTCTTCTCTTGCGCTAGCATGGCTCCGATAGCTGTGTCTGTGACCGTCAGGTATAGAAGTAAAGGCTTGCTTCCGTGAGGAGGGCAGAGAATAGGAGGATTAACAAGGTAAGCTTTGATTTTGTGTCTTTGATCAGAATTTTGAACCTCTCAAAGTCACTCTGCCAAAATTCATTCAGAAACTCTCTCTCTCTTCCTTCCTCACCAATTCCCTCACCTCTCACCTCTCTTCAACCCATTTCCTCTCCTTCTTCACCCTACACTTCAGAGCCTCCAATTCAGCCCTCAGTTCGTGCTCAGATCTCCATTCAGAAGTTGAATTGAAGACTCCTACACCTAACTTGGTGTAAGAGTTGAGGACTACAAGGGTAACTAGTCTCTCCTTCTCTCTCTCTCTTATCTACTTGCTTAATTGTTCTCTCTTCTTCTCCACTTGATAATCAGGCTCCATCTGCCTCAGATTATCAAGTGGCAACTGCAATCTCTCTGTTTAAATCGTTTGTGCTTTGAGTCCAATTGCTTGCTTATGATGTGATCTACTTAGATTGGCAATTTGGATGTCAAGGGTGATGCGGATCTCCATATCCACACTCCTTTGATCAATTTGTATCTAATTCGTGTTGTTCTTATTGGTTACGATATAATTGTTATGTATCCGTTGGATCCGCATCTCGGTTGTGAGGTACTGCGAGATGGTAACCTTATGTCACGCGACACATTTGGACAGGAGGAGTCCTGTGTCACGCGACATGTCGTGACCATCTGCAGGAACCATTGTTTCAGTTGTAATTCGTTTTAGTTGGTTATTTTCATATTCAGTAATGTGTTTATGTTGTTTAGTGCCTAGATCTGGTTTTAATTGTAGTTTTGTGTTCATATGAAAGTTGTGTGATTTGTTAGTTGTGAGCCTCTGCAAGGTGACCATTGATGTCACGCGACATATTTGGACAAGGGAGTCCTGTGTCACGCGACATAGATGATCCTTTGCAGAGGACCTGATCTCTTTTGTAATCTGTTCTTATTGATGTAAAGGGATGTGGCCTCCCGGACAATTGGTCTACAAGTTGTAATGATCTTGTCTATTCAATAAAATTCATGTTTATCGCACTTGCATATTATCATTGTTTGCACGTTGTTTTGAATTATTTGGATGTCTAAATTAGAAAGACTCGTCTACGGACGAGGCGTGTTGGGTGAACTCTCGGTTCTTCCCAACACGTAACCTGACCCCCGAACCCTTTCTCTTTCAAAAAGGTTTTTCAAAGTGCACCTCTCAAAGCATGGTGTGGCGACTCCCTTTTTCATAATTTTTTCGGGCGAGCGCATTGAAAACCTTTTGACAGAGAAAATGGGTTCGGGGGTCAGGTTACGTGTTGGGAAGAGCCGAGAGTTCACCCAACACGCCTCGTCCGTAGACGAGTCTTTCAATTGTTCAACATTCAATTCATTCAAACGTGTGTGCAAAGTGTGTATGACAAGATATGTGTAAAATGCATAAGAGTGCTTTGTTTTATTACTCGACAAGGGGAAGATACAACTTGTAAGCCATTGACTCTGGGAGGCCACGTCCCACTTTACATCGAGGACTATCAGAACTTACAACTGAAATGTGACTTCTGCATATTGACAAAGAGTGTCGCGTGACACAGGATCTGTTGTGCAGATTATGTCGCGTGACACTAGTTATCACATGCAGAAGCCTTACAACGATAAGCACAAGATTAACTGGAATCTACACAATCACTCTAAATGAGTGTGGATATTGAAGATCCACACTCAACATGGAGTAACAAACTTACAACTAAGAGGAACAAACTTACAACTGAAATTGATCAGCTGCAGACAGGTTACATGTGTCGCGTGACACAAGACCTTGGATGGTCAGTTGTGTCGCGTGACACATCGATGCCAATCTGCAGGGACCTTACAATTCGAAATCAGGAACAACAGAAATTAAATCAAGTCCCAAACAACAACAACCAAACAATTCAGAAACCAACAATTTCACAATGGATTGACCAAGAGGATGTGTGGATATAGGGAGATCCACACTCCCTTGGCCAATAAACAACAAGTCCCACAAAAATCACATTATGAACATCAATGAAACTAAACAATGACAATTAAACAGAGAGATCGGCAGTTGGGACTTGATAATTGAGGACGGATGGAGTCCAATTATCAAGTCCGGGAACAATTATGCAATGAGGCAAATAAACTGTAAATGAGAGATAAAAGTGAGGAAATCGTTACCCTCGTAGTCCACGCTCCTTCAACCACGTTAGGTGGAAGGATCTTCAATCAGCTTCAGACTCGGAACGGAACAAGCTCAGATTTCCAGATTGAACAGCTTGGGCAATTTCCAATACGTGCGTTTAGGCAGGGGCATGGAATTGACTAGGCTTTGGAACAGGGAAAGCCGTTGTGATCGGAGCTTGGGTAGAAGTGGTTGAGGGGAAGAGCTTGGTCGTTGATTGGGATAGAACAGAGGACGGCAATGGATATTGAAGGGGAATCGGTGACTAGAGTTTTGGTTTAGGGATGATGGAGAGATCGGTGAGGAGCTCGGCCGGAGAGCAAGTGAAGGTGAGGGAGGCGATTTAGGGGACTGGTAATGGTGTTTGCGTTTGGGTACAGAGAGGATTGGTGAGGAATGGGATTGAGGGAGGTAGAAATTGGGTTGTTGTTTTGTTGGAGATGACTGAGGTAGTGGTTGTAATTGGCGAGAGAGAGAATTGGAGTTAGGTCGCCATTGATGAATTAGAGAGAGAGAGCTCGGTGAGGGATTGATTGAAGAAGAACGTGGTTGTCGCCGATTGATTTGGGTGAGGGGAATTGGCATTGGTTTTGGATTGAGGGAGACGGTGAGGAAGCTTGGCCGGGAAGTTGAAGGGATTGGTGTTGAGTTTGCCTGAGAGGAAGAGCTTGGGTTGAGGTGAAGGTTAGGGCGGCAATGGAGAATGGAGGTCCCTGCGTTTCCTGCGTATAGAGAGAGAGAGAGGAGAGAGAGAGGGATTTTTGCGGATAGAGAGAGATAGGGAGAGTTTTAGAGAGAGAGAGAGAGAGGCTGAGAAGGTGTGTGCTGTGTGTGAAATCTGTGAGAGGCCCCCTTTCAAACTCCAGCACAGCTATAACCTCGCTATCAGAGGAAAAATCAATCAAATCTCCGAGATCTTCAGCAAGAACAAACCCTTCTGCAGGCAACTTCTCTGTAGATACACCATTTTCAGATTCTGACAACCCCTGATTCTCAAACAATTCTACCAAATCACCGTCAATATCTAAGGGATCCGTGCCACGAATTTTGCATATTGTGGGTTCATCCAGAGCGAGCTTCTCAAACTGATTCACATAATCAGGTCCCCAGAAATGGTAGTTGTTTTCATAAGTGGCAGTGACGCCTGGCCTTCTAGGCATACTCATAAGCATTTCCTTCACAGGGTTTTGACTGCTGGCAAACCTCCGAATCGTTTTCAATCTTTCTCCCATTTGGCTCAGCTTCGGCTCTGGGCAAACAAACATTTCTCCATCCTCTTTGACAAAGTGTTGATTCAAAGACCAGCTGTACGGGCGCATCTTAGGCCTCTTATACCTCTTACCAGCAGCTGAGGTCATCTTTTCTTTGAACGCTTCAGTCTTATCGTACGCTTTGTCTTCTTTCGTTATTACATACCCCAGGCCTCGCTTATTCCTCTTAGCTTCTGGCATCGCAAAATGGCACGGTCCTCGTTGACGTTTTCCCAGCCCCAGACCAGGGATATAGTTCATGCCTCTCATCATTATTAGCACAGGAGGGATCTTGTCGGAGGAGGTCGTCAAGTCTATGGTGTAGACCTGCTCTTTGGGCTTCTCAATCGTAAAACCACTAAGCATCAAGTTTTCCTGGTCGAGTTTGATTTCCATCACCAGCAAGGTATTAGTGCTGGTTTCCCCAATCGTAACGCTATCACCATAAATGGTCGTCAGGACTCCATCTTGCACAAACTTTAGGCATTGGTGGAGAGTGGAGGCTACGGCTCCGATTTCATGAATCCATGGTCTGCCCAATAGCGCTGAGAATGTGACCGGAATATCGATAACTTGGAAATCTACCATGATCTCTTTACCCCCAAACATCAAATTCAGAGAGATTATTCCCAACACTTCCCTAGACCTGGAATCGTAGGCCTTTATGGTTTGATTGGATGGATTAAGGTTCTGCGCATTAATGTCCAACATACTCATCATTTTAGCAGGGAGCACATTCATAGCTGACCCATTGTCTACCAAAACATGGGGAATCCGCCGTCCTTCCAGGGGTACTGTGATGTGTAGGGACTCATTATGCTTCGCACCATAAGCAGGCAGGTCAAGATCCGTAAAAGTAATGATGTTCCCATACTGCGCAGTTCCAATTAACTGACAGGCTTCGTTTGGGGTGGCATTGATAGATACTTTTGTTTTGGACAAAGCTTCTTCCAATTTCAGTTTGTGTGGGTAGGAGGACGTGAGTAAAGACCATAAGGAGATATCAGCTTGAGTTCTCTTCAGTTGTGTCAAGATTGGATCTTCCTAAACTTCTTCATCTCTTGTCGATCTGTAAGGGTTCTGAGAGGACTGAGGATTTGCAACTGCAACTGCTTTACCTTTCCCAGATGGATCTATGTTATCTGCTCCCAACATTCTCCCTGACCGAGTCAACAAATTAACTTCTTGATCTTTCTCAACCACAAAATCTTTACTGGCTTCCTTGAGCTCTGCTAGTGAAATCGGGACAGGACGAGTACTGTATGGCCATGCCGCTTGCCTTATCTCATTTATGGATAATGGAGCCTCTACATTAGCCGCTATTCTGAGTTCCTCTAGAGAGATCGGGGAATCTCTAGGAACCATGGAGGATATGGTGTTGGCAATCACGTTCTCTTCATAATCGTCGTAATCAGCAGTATTATTCAAACCATAAAGATCATCAAGATACAAAACATAACAGAAATTATCTTTCATTTCACCAGAAAATGGGGTTACATCAGTCACAATCTCATTACAACCAACACTATCACTTTCATCTATCGACTTCCCAAACTCTATTACATTAACAAAATAATCTTGGCCAAAATCCATGACGTTCACGGTGTTGTTAGGCAGCGGGTTGCTGACGACATTAGGACGAGGGGACTTTTCAATTTTCTTCTCATCTACAAGCTCTTGAATGATTCTTTTGAGGGTGCAGCACGTATTGGTGGTGTGCCCCGGGAATTGGTGGAATCGACAATACTTGCTTGTATCAAGGTTAGGATTGGGAATAACAGGCTTGTAATTTTCCAGTGGCTTTATCATACCTGTCCTAAGCAATCCATTGTAGACCTCCACCACTAGGATCGTTATTACCCCCTCTCTGCAGGTTGTTGACAATGTTATCTTTAACTATTTCTCTTCCTTTTGGTGCCATGGCGGAGACTGGGTTCGCTGTCCGGTATCTGAAACCTCCACTACCACTGTTTCCACTAGCATTCGTATTCGGGGTTTGATTAAACAATCTATTTTCACTTCTAGCTCCCATCCCGACCATCTCTCGCAAATCAGGATACCAACCTTTCCCGATGGCTTCCCTGAGAACTGGATTCACACACGACAAGAAGATATCTTTTTGGTCCTGTAGGGGGATGGGCTCCGATAGCTCATTAAGCTTAGCATTCCAACGCTTATAAAACTCTGTAATTGATTCATCACCCTTCTGGATAGTCCCCACTAAATCATCCCGAGTAGTACGCCATTCTAAGTTGCCTCTATATTTCTCCAAAAAGGTCTCCGTAATCTGGCTCCAAGTAGAGCGGCATTCTTGTTTCAGGGCCAAAAACCATATGAGAGCTGGTCCTTTCAAAGTCAAATGAAAGTGGGATGCCATAAACTCGGGCGTGCAGCCCATCGCTCCCATAGTCATTACATAAGTATCCACATGCGTTTTCGGACAAGCAGTACCATCGAAGTCCATTTTCGGCATCTTGAATTTGTGAGGCAAAGGCGTTACTTGGGCTGGATCCACCACTCTGAGACAGCTAGAACCTACAGTCAGTTTGTCTATCTGTTGCTGCATCTGCTTCCAATAAAAAGGTCATTACTTCGGGGTTAAACTTGGAATCTGAGGGATAGCGGGAGCTACTGTTGAAGACGATATGGGGAAATCTGAATTAGGCCCAACGGGTAAAGCGGCCGGTGGGAGATCGAGGGTACTGGGGATACCAAGATTACTGTCCAACAAACTAGCAGAGCTGGGAATTCTGTTCCCGTACATATCATAGCCATTAAACTGCATGCTGGGGTTCTGGGAGCTGTACTGCGCTGACTGACCTCTGAATTGACCAAGAGAAGAGAATACTGTACTGACACATGGAGCTGAATACGGAGTGGAGCCATAAAGATGCTGAGTAAGGGTAGAACACCTTTGCAGCCGAGGAAAACCGCCTTGGAGCCGGACTGCGATACCTCGGAACACCTTGTCTTGGCAAATCGATTCCCCGAAAGCCGATCACGACCACTCTGCACATTAAACCGACCACCCCCGATAGGCGTCGGAGTACACACCGAAGCCAGGGTTGGGAATAACTGGCTTGGAACTGAGACCCATACTGAACCTGCGGCATCGGGGCATTGGGAACCGGAGAGGAAGTGAGATCAAGGAAGTTCACTGGATGACCACCGTTCTTGCTAAGACCTTGCTGAGCCACCTGATTATATGCTTGGGAAGAAGGGGGAGAAAACTTTCCTTGGACATTCATGATCACTCCTGGGGATGGCATTTGCTCGGGGTGCGGGGCATAGCTTGTGGGAGGAGGCATAGCATTGTAACTGAGTGGGGCAGGCTGGACAGGAGAAACGGGTCCAATCTCGTTATTGCCTTCTTCAGTAATTTCCTCATAGGAACTGTCTTCTCTACGGAGCATCGCTATTCCTCGGGCCCTCATGGCCTCAATAAAGCGGTTATGAGCTTCTTCTTCTCGGATCTTGGCATTCTGAGCTTTCAGGCGGGCCTCACGCTCCCGGGTCAAAGCGGCTTCCAAATTCATCCTCAGCTCATCTGTAGACAGATCATTCAAGCTTGGTGGACTCATCGGACCCGAGATGCGGCTGAGCGGCGAACACATCTCCATTCCCTGCCATTTCTGATTCTGCACTGACTAAAGCTTCGGAAACTGCTAAAACTTCTTTGACCACCCGAACCAAACGAGCTCCCGGTACAGATGATCGACTCCAACTCGCCGTAGCTGCAGGGGTATATATACGGGTTTATGAGGTAGGGAAAGAAGAGGAAATACGGGAGAGGGAGAAGAAACGAAGAGAACAAACTCGTGCAAACCAATTATTTATCTTTAAGTATAAATCAATGGTTTAAATCCTAAGAACGGTTGGGAAAGGCTAATCCTTTATTTACGCAAACTATACCTTGGGGAAACCTAGGGACGCAACGTTCAAATTACACTAAATGTTTTGCATTTGAAATTAATAATAAGTGATGATACCTAATCAAAACCTAACACGACGTGGAACGGACGAGTATCCCCAATTTCTAGGGAAATTTGGGCAGCATAACGGGTATTCTCGGAGAATTTCCAAGAAAAATCCGGCATGACCTCTTGTCGGTGCATGGTGACAATGCGGCATGATCTCTCGTTAGGACACGCCACGGGAGTGACATGTCCTCACGCGAAACCATGTTGCGTTGGCAACATGCCCACAAGGTGCGGGGTTTTGAGGAAGGTAAAAAGACTTATTGGAAATTTCAAAAACAACTCATTTTGGTGTAGTTAAAACGTTGTATCAAAAACCAACCGTGGGTAAGGTTTAAGTGTGGTGCCACCTAAACGCACTAGGGGGATGGGTTTGACATTAGGCGCTCAGGCGTAGGCGAATATTATCACCATCCGCGATGCCGTCAATCGCATCCGAGGGTTCTAAAGCTATGTGACGTAGTGTACGAATGACTATATTCTTTTATTTACAAAAAACAAAAAATTTCATTTATTTATTTTATTTGTAAAAAAGAAAACACACACACACTCTCCCAGGGAAGAAAAAAGGAACAACAGTCAGCTGAGCAATCTTTCTCTTGATTCAAGGGACTGCCCTCAAACCAGAACCTGAAACCTGTCCAGTGACTACTCTTGTCGTGTGACACAGAACAGCATGGGACAAGGCTGTCGCACGACCAAGAGAGTCACTGAACCAGACCCTGCAAAACTGAGATTAGCCCCTGCCTCCCCTTGGCAAAGGATGAAACAAACCAGTAAAGCAACATATAAAAACCACAAATAACACACAAAAGGCATACAAGTTGTAAGATCTCATAAAATGCATGTATCGCACATGATTATCAAGGATGCACATAAAATGAATACATTGGATATCTAAATGAACGAAAGCATGACCCTCTTAGTTTTTTGAAACAAATAGGTTTTCAAAAACACATGTCCCCAGCGAAGTCGCCACTGAATGTGCGCTCGCCCGAAAAAATTATGAAAAAGGGAGTCGCCATGCCATGCTTTGAGAGGTGCACTTTGAAAAACCTTTTTGAAAGAGAAAGGGTTCGGGGGTCAGGTTACGTGTTGGGAAGAACCGAGAGTTCACCCAACACGCCTCGTCCGTAGACGAGTCTTTCTAATTTAGACATCCAAATAATTCAAAACAACGTGCAAACAATGATAATATGCAAGTGCGATAAACATGAATTTTATTGAATAGGCAAGATCATTACAACTTGTAGACCAATTGTCCAAGAGGCCACATCCCTTTACATCAATAAGAACAGATTACAAAAGAGATCAGGTCCTCTGCAAAGGATCATCTATGTCGCGTGACACAGGACTCCCTTGTCCAAATATGTCGCGTGACATCAATGGTCACCTTGCAGAGGCTCACAACTAACAAATCACACAACCTTCATATGAACACAAAACTACAATTAAAACCATATCTAGGCACTAAACAACATAAACATATTACTGAATATGAAAATAACCAACTAAAATGAATTACAACTGAAACAATGGTCCCTGCAGATGGTCACGACATGTCGCGTGACACAGGACTCCTCATGTCCAAATGTGTCGCGTGACATAAGGTTACCATCTGCAGGTACCTCGCAAACTGAGATGCAGATCCAACAGATACACAACAATTATATCAGAACCAATAAAAACAACACGAATTAGATACTAATTGATCAAAGGAGTGTGGATATGGGAGATCCACATTCCCTTGACATCCAAATTGCCAATCTAAGTAGATCACATCATAAGCAAGCAATTGGACTCAAAGCACAAACGATTTAAACAGAGAGATTGCAGTTGCCACTTGATAATCTGAGGCAGATGGAGCCTGATTATCAAGTGGAGAAGAAGAGAGAACAATTAAGCAAGTAGATAAGAGAGAGAGAGAGAAGGAGAGACTAGTTACCCTTGTAGTCCTCAACTCTTACACCAAATTAGGTGTAGGAGTCTTCAATTCAACTTCTGAATGGAGATCTGAGCACGAACTGACGGCTGAATTGGAGGCTCTGAAGTGTAGGGTGAAGAAGGAGAGGAAATGGGTTGAAGAGAGGTGAGAGGTGAGGGAATTGGTGAGGGAATTGGTGAGGAAGGAAGAGAGAGAGAGTTTCTGAATGAATTTTGGCAGAGTGACTTTGGGAGGTTCAAATTCGGATCCAAAACTGAGAGGGGTAGGGTCTTATTTATAGCTGCAGTCCATGGTAGCCTTGTGTCGCACGACGTAACGTAACCACTTTCCATGCCTCGACTTGTCGCGTGACACAAGGTGACCGTAACCGTTTTTGGCGCCAAATCTGGTTCTGGAACCTTCTTGGATAATTCCTAAAAAATCCAAAACAGATTTATTCCTTTTAGGTCCCTTAGCCTGAGCAAAGTACAAAAAAGTACTTCCTTCACGTGAAACTTATGAAATGTTTCTGGAAGTCTCGGGATGGACCGGGAATTTATCAAAACGCCCCTAAATGCAATTTTATCATATTAAAATGCATCAGGAAAGGTCGCGAATTGGATTGGCGTACTTACAGCTATTGAAATACATGTAAGAAAGGTCAACAGAATATTGCTTCGGTGGACCTAGGAAAAAAATACCTCTGAACGACTACAAAATAGAGTATTTTTTGGTATAGGCAGATGTAATGTTCCTTTAGTCAAATTTCTAATGATTGTGTCAAAAGACCCTTAAGTGCTAATATTTGTCATTTTTATACTCTTATTTGCGAGTTTTAAAACATCAAAACTCTTTATATAAACATTCCAAAATAACCCCCAAGCTTCGGAACCTTATATTTCATTTACCCTTAAGCAAAACATCCTTATACGGGAATGAATATTATCATAAATTTTATAACTAATTCTAAATGGCAAAAAGACCCTTAACAAAATTAAAAACCCTTCCCTCCCTTCACCACTCTTGCCACCTGCCACCTACGACAATGACCCACCTCCAGTCACCACCACCATCTCCCACAACCGCCTCCATCCATCGGCCACCACTTCGGCAAATACATCCAGTCAACAGCACCTCCTTCCGATGACCACCCACCACTGCCGGCCATCACCAATACCTTTGACAACCGTTGAATACCATTCCTTCCACGACTGCCTCTGCCAACCTAATTCTGGCCACAACCACCCATCCCCACCTCCACCTTAGACAACCCACAAATATTTAACTTTAAAAATTAATGTGTTCAATATGAATCAAACCCATGACCTCTTTCCTTTAAATATTACACTCTACGACTATGCAAAACCACTTTATTGTCCACGATTGAAAAAATGAATATATCTATTAAATAATTGCTCTGAACAGAATATTTCGTGATGGGCCAGGCCCGAGTGGTTCCCTACAAGCCACGGGTCTAGCAGGCCCACCAAGGGATCAAGCCCAAAGAGCCTACTCAAGATTTGGGGTATGGCCCGTCGAACAATGGATGGCGGTCGTCGCCACTGAGTGACCAAGCCCATCAAAGTGACGAGCCATTACACCCATGGGTCAAAGCCCGTCTTGCGAAGAATGACCGTCATCGTCATTGAGTGACCAGGCTCATCCAAGGACGAGATGATTCACTCATGCACTCGCTCGTCGAGTTATCTACTCTGTGATGACCTAAATGGACGTACAGATCCAAGTCATCCAGTCATATAGCTTGCTCAGTAAGTTTGCCCAACAAGCCATTTTGGGATAAAGTCAGACCTACCACTGGGCCACTCTGTGCGTGCAATCACGAAACCAGTAGTAGCGCCAAAAGTGTACAGGTTGACTTTCTATTATGGGGCAAACAAATTACCCGTGTCAGACACAACAGTGTCCTTGTTCATATGGATCAATCACAAGACGCCACGTGGATGCATGGGGACAAACACAATCCAACGGCTAGAAATGACCTAATCCAACGGTCCGGATGGAAATCCTAGTTCCATTTTATCCACTATAAATACCAGAACAGTTCTTTGGGCTAAGGTAATGCATATTTTCATACTCACGTATACACACACCCACCATATCCTTATCACCTTTCTCCAGCCCAAACACTGATTCTCACGCTGGAGGGCCTTGCCGGATAAGCCCCGACGCAGTTCACGGTGTATTTCTTGTGTTGTGCAGATCAGAAGTCTGCCCAAATCATCTGCTGGACCCAGAGCTGAGCCCGAACGCTTTCCTGCGTCATCAGATTGGTTCCATTGCCGGGAAACGTTCAACAGTGATCTTCAACCAAGGAAAAACTACTGGATAACCTGGAGATGGTATCAGACGGACACACCGCTAGCAAATCAACAGTAACCTGGTTGATGATTGATAAGTGACTATTATATAGTCAATTATCCTAGATTTTATATACTTTTACATAAATAAATCATCTTTTCTCATTTAGTTTTTAGTACTTTTTACTTACTTTTGCTATTTTATTAGATTTTACGTTTTTGGTATGTTTCATACATTTTAGACAGGTTTTAGGGTCTTTTTATATCCAAAGGATACTTGGATAAATTGGTCCAAAAGGATGGAGGAACACCAAGCAAAATAAACACACAAAGCTGAATACCAGGAGGAGCGGCCGTGCAGCGAGTTCAGGAGCGGCCGTGCATCATAGGCCATGGCTGGCAATCTTGGCCCCAAAATCCATGGAGTGGCCGAGCACTGAAGTGTCCTGGCCATGCCAACCTCGGAGCGGCCGTGCAGCTATATTCGGAGCGGCCGTGCAAGTCTCCAATTTCAAATTCAATTCTGGCGCCAAAGAGTACACGGCCGTGCAAAATCCTTGACACGGCCGTGCAAGTCGTGACTGCAGATGTAAAGGCACCTTTTGATGGCACCCAATTGAAGAGTCCCCTCCCAATTATAAATAGGACCCTTGTAATCAGTCTTAGATACGAAATTTTGGAGAGAAAACACTGATACTTCATAGATAGAAAATACAAATACTTGTGACAACAATTTCCAAAGAGATTTGAAGATCAAGTTCATTGTTTGTTCTTGGAATTACTTTGGAAGAAAAGCAATAAAGTGAAGCACCATTTCCAGCATTTGCCTTCTATATTCATAAGTCTTTCTTACTCAATCTCTTATTTTAATTGCTTATTTGTTATAAATGGCTTGTGAGTAATCCCCCTTATTCTTGGGGTTGGAAACTCAAAAACATACTTATTCATCATTTAAATGAAAAGTCTTGTCTTCTTTCTTCATCTAAACAATTTCTTTATATTATTCTCTAAATGCCTTACATTTTGGAGATGTCCAATTTGTATGATTCAGTCAATTGAGAGAAGTACCTAGCGGAGAATCTCGATTGACGGAACCATATAAAGAAACTAGGTTTCATTGATCACGAAAGTAGTTCAATGGCCTAGGGATGTTCCTTTAATGGAAAATATGTCGACTCTCGTTCTTAAAGGATTCTTACTAATTATGGTCAGCTAGAGATAAGCCGGAATGCCCGTTTGTGGCAGGGCGGGAACAACGTAAACGGAAATCTCAAACAGTTAGGACATAATTAGTGAAGAATACAACACTACTTGCTTGACCGTGAGAAGTAGTGCAAGCCGAATGTATCATCCTTGCTTTTTATGAAAACCTTTTATCTCTAAGACAATGACGATTTGATGAACAAAATTATGTGTATGATTTCCAATCCTGAGAATGCTTCATTTTATAAGAATTTAATTAAAGTATTTTACGTTTATGTTCTCTCTATTTTTCAAAACAAATTTTATCTCCCCCAATCTTTTCTATAATTTCTAAAGACAAAAATATTCCTAAAGTAAACCTTGTCTCTGTGGGATCGACCCGTACTTGCACCCGCTATATTACAATAGCCCGTGCGCTTGCGGATATAAATAAACAGTTAGGTTTTGACCGAACAAGTTTTTGGCGCCGTTGCCGGGGACAACGGTTTACTTTTATTTTTGTCTTTACTACATAATTTTTAGTTTTTGTTTTATTTTTACTATTTTGCTTTCTCTTCCGATAAATTGTTGCATTTAATTTCTCTTCAAGTGTTTTTCTTATAGTTTATGAAACGGACTCGGACATACGTTGACAACTTTGATCCGAAACCCGAAAGAAGCTTTCACGAGAGATTAAGAAGATTTAGAGAAACTTTAAAGAAACATATGGAAGGAGAACAGCAAACACCCGCTAGAACCCTAAGGGACTTTGTTAACCCAAGTACCCCGGGAACTAGATCCCCTATTGTTGTGTCGAATGCCGGAGCGGCACACTTCGAGATAAAGCCGCAGCTATTTCATATGGTTATGAATAACCAATACAGCGGCACCTCTTTCGAAGATCCCCATCTACACATCCAAACATTCCTTGAATACTGTGATACCACACGTATTCAAAATGTTACGGTGGAAGCAATTCGGATGCGCCTTTTTCCTTTCTCTCTTAAGGATAAGGCGAAACAATGGTTGAATTCGGTCCCCCAGAATTCATTAACAACATGGGACCAAATTCAAGAAGCATTCCTTGGTCGATTTTTCCCACCAAGCAAAACTGCCCAGATACGAACAAAGATCACTAACTTCTGTCAAACAGATAGTGAGACTTTGTATGATGCATGGGAGCGGTTCAAGGAACTTCTCAGAATGTGTCCCCACCATGGGCTTGAAAAGTGGTTGATTGTTCACACCTTCTACAACGGTCTCATATTCAAAACAAGAGAGACCATTGATGCCGCTGCGGGAGGCGCATTGATGAACAAGGGAGTCAATGAGGCATACGACCTTATCGAGAACATTGCATTGAACCATTACCAATGGTCAAATGAGAGGGAGCAGCAACAAGGTACGCCCAGTAAATATAATGTTGATGCAGTTACTCTTCTCTCTTCTAAAGTTGACATGCTTTTGAAAAAGTTTGAAAATCTTAATGTGTCAATCCCATTGCTAGTGTAAATGTGTTATGCGAATTATGTGGGTCTAACTCACATAGTACGGATAACTGCGAGTTACTTGACGTTACTTCTAACGATCAAGTGAACTTTGTTAATTCCTTTGGACAAAAGGGGGGGTGTATTCTAATACATACAATCCCGAATGGAGGAATCTGTTGGGTTTTACGGGTTCATGCGCAGCGGAATTAAGCATTAAAACATAAAACCCATGAAGCCCTAGGATCCGTTCTATACAATTAATTTAAATTCCTATGAGATAGAATTATACCAACCTTGAACGCTTTCCGTTCTTGAGCTATCGAACAATTTGATTGTGTGATATCGAATCACAAACTTCGTTCTTCAACTTGCTTGAACTCTAGGCCTTGATCGATGAACGAGCGAAGACCCTCTTTCGGTATCCACACCTTTGAATGAATTCAAGAACAACTTCTTGATGATTGCTAGATCTAAACCTTGAAGAATATTGAGAGTATTTGATTATGAATTTTGCTTGAAAATTTCGGCTAGAGAATTAGGTCTGACAGACCTCCCATATTTATACTACAATAGTATGAATACGTCTCCTAATCGTATTGGGAGAACAGTGCATCAAACCGCGTATGGGCTTGATATGTCGCGCGGTATATTAAGCCAATGGCTTAGTATGTCGCGTGACATATGTAGCCGATTCAGACTCTCAATCATTCTTCCTCCGGTTTAACCAAATCATTCTAGTTGTGTGTGACCCAATAGGATTACATTATGTTGGCAATGAGTTTGATCATATCGAACCTCATAAGACATAAGCGGACTCTAGCAAGACATTATGTCTACCCAAATAATGTAACGTAAGAGTTCACGTTTCCAATGGTGTACTTCCATTTCTCCCTTTGTCTCACGATGTTATATTGAACACAAGTCATGGTCCTTGTCAACTTGTCTTTGTTCAATGCTTTCTCGATTCTTTGAGTATAATGATAATTCCAATCATATTGGGGTACGGCCATACACTTTCATCATTATCACTCATTGAGGGGCCCAAGCAAAACATCTCTCTTTCGAGGGACAAATTCCATCTTGACTTATCATCCTTCCCATCATGAATCCGATCATGCCAAAGATAGCCTTTATAGATATCGTGTTAAGATATCGTTTGACTAAAATCAAACATGATTTTTCATCATATGTAAGGTCATGATAATCTCAGGTCTAGGAACTAAATGAAGTAACCTTATGAGATTTACTTATGACACTTGACCATGTCATAAATCTCATGCGGGTCATGTCCAGTCACTTGTTCTCTAACAAGTACTCATAATTTCAATGTTCATATAATCATCACATGATTATCCATTGACAATTATACTAATCATTCTTTCAATAATTAGGGACGGAGATTATTATAAACAAATATACAAAACATATAATAATCAAGTGATAAACATCTCATATACTAATAAATAATGTCAACACATAAGTCTATGAATCATAGGCCTAGGGCATAACACCAACAGTCTCCCACTTGCACTAGGCCCAATCTACCATGTATCGAATACCCATGGACCTAACATGACCATCATGCTTAGCTTGCGGGAGAGCCTTAGTTAATGGGTCCGCCACGTTGTCATCAGTGTCTACTCTGCATATCTTAACGTCTTCCCTTTCACATATCTTACGGATAATGTGGAAACGTCGAAGTATGTGTTTGGATCTCTGGTGTGATCTTGGTTCCTTTGCTTGTGCAATGGCACCATTGTTATCACAGTAAAGTTCAATAGGATCTCTGATGCTTGGAACGACTTCCAAATCACTAATGAACTTTTTGATCCAAACTGCTTCCTTAGCTGCATCGGATGCCGCTATGTACTCGGCTTCGGTTGTAGAATCGGCGACGGTGCTTTGCTTGGAACTTTTCCAACTCACGGTGCCTCCATTAAGCGTAAACAAAAATCCAGGGGCGATCTGAAATCATCTTTGTCGGTTTGAAAGCTAGCATCTGTGTAGCCTTTGACTACAAGATCTTCTTCCATTCTTCCAAAGACCAAGAATACATCCTTAGTTCTTCGTAAGTACTTAAGGATATTCTTGACTTGCTATCCAATGTGGTTCACGGGATCCAGATTGGTACCTACTCGTCATGCTTAGAGCACACGAGACATCGCGTCTAGTACATAACATAGCATACATGATAGACCCAATTGCCGAAGCATATGGAATACCATTCATTCTCTTTCGCTCATCATTAGTCTTAGGACTTTGATTCTTGCTAAGAGATATACCATGCAACATTGGCAAGTTTCCTCTTTTAGAATTTTCCATTTGGAATCTTCTAAGGACTTTGTCAATGTAAGTACTTTGACTTAAACCAATCATCCTCTTAGATCTATCTCTATAGATCTTGATACCAAGGATATATGCGGCTTCGCCCATATCTTTCATTGAAAAACACTTTCCTAACCAAGACTTAACGAATTGTAGTGCAGAAACGTCATTTCCAATGAGTAAGATATCGTCGACATACAACACTAAAAATAGTGCTACGCTCCCACTAATTTTCTTGTATACACAAGGTTCATCTTCGTTTTTGATAAAGCCAAACTCCTTGATTGCTTCATCAAAACGTAGATTCCAACTCCTAGAAGCTTGCTTCAATCCATAAATGGATTTCTGCAACTTACACACCTTGTTAGAATTTCTTGGATTGACAAAACCTTCAGGTTGTATCATGTATACATCCTCAAGTAACTTCCCATTAAGGAAAGCTGTTTTGACATCCATTTGCCATATCTAATAGTCATAATATGCTGCTATGGCAAGTAAAATTCTAATAGACTTAAGCATAGCTACAGGCGAGAAGGTTTCATCATAGTCTATGTCATGAATCTGCCTATATCCCTTAGTTACTAGCCTAGCCTTATAGGTGTGCACCTTCCCATCCATGTCGGTCTTCTTCTTGAAGACCCATTTGCACCCTATGGTTTTTTACACCTTCGGGTGGATCAATCAAGTTCCAAACTTGATTATCAGCCATGGATTGTAATTCGGATTTCATGGCCTCTTGCCAATTTTCCGAATCAGGAGCGGATATCGCTTCTTGATAGCAAGTGGGTTCATCGTTTTCGATTAACTCCACTTCGTCATTTTCCGTAACGAGAAATCCATATCTTTCGGGTTCGGATCGTGACCTACCACTTCGGCGAAGAACTTGTGCACCTTGAACCGGTTCCACAACGGTTTGTGAACTTGGTTCAGTTTCTACCATTGGTTCAATGTTGTTTTCGGGTTCTCGAATTTCTTCGAGATCTATTTTACTCCCACTGGTTCCTTTGCGAAGAAACTCCTTTTCTAAGAAAGTATCATTTCGAGCAACAAACACTTTGTTCTCGTTTCGGTTGTAGAAATAGTATCCTTTGGTTTCCTTAGGATATCCCACGAAAACACATTTATCAGATTTAGGTGCTAGCTTGTCAGAAGTTAACTTCTTGACATATGCATCGCAACCCCAAATCTTCATGAAAGATAAACTAGGTTTTCTTCCATGCCACATCTCATATGGGGTCTTTTGAACCGATTTGGTAGGAACTCTGTTTATAGTGAAAGCAGCAATTTCTAGTGCATGTCCCCAAAAGGATAAAGGAAGCTCAACTTGACTCATCATAGAACAAACCATGTCCAACAAAGTTCTATTCCTCCTTTAAGACACACCATTCCATTGTGGTGTTCCAGGTGGAGAGAATTCTGAAACGATTCCACAACTCTTAAGATGATTGTCAAATTCTTGGCTCAAATATTCACCACCTCAATCGGATCGAAGTACCTTAATAGTTTTGCCAAGTTGATTTTGCACCTCATTTTGAAATATTCGAAATATCTCAAACGATTCACTTTTATGTTTCATTAGATAAACATATTCAAATCTACTATAATCATCAGTGAATGTTATGAAGTACCGAAATCCTCCCCTAGCATTGCTACTCATAGGCCCACATACATCGGTATGTATGAGTCCTAGTAAGTCGCCCGCCCTTTCACCGGTTTTGGTAAATGGGTCCTTGGTCATCTTGCCAAGTAAACAAGACTCGCATGTCTCATATGATTCATAATCATGTGAGTCCAAAAATCCATCTTTGTGGAGTTTAGAAATGCGTTTCTCGTTTATATGGCCAAGACGACAATGCCATAAGTAAGTGTGGTTTACATCATTGGGTTTAGATTTCTTGTTAATGTTATAGATATCATTATCTTGATTTTCAACATCAAGAATATAAAGGCCATTGAATGAAACAGCAGTACAATAATGCATATCACTCTTGTAAATAGAAAATTTCTTATCACGTATAAGAAAATTAAAACCTTCATCATCCAAAGCTGAAATCGAAATAATATTCCTACTTAAAGCTGGAACGTAATAACAATTGTTCAAAACAAGTATTAGTCCACTAGGTAAAGTAACTTCATAAGTTCCTACGGCTAATGCGGCAACTCTTGCTCCATTCCCCACACGTAGGTCCACTTTGCCTTCCTTAAGCATCCTTCGTTCTTTAGACCACCGCACATTTAGACAAATGTGAGTTCCACATCCGGTATCCAATGCCCAAGAACTAGAAGTAGATAGGAATATATCTATAACAAAGATACCTGAAGTTGAAGCAACTCCTTTGCCCTTCTTCTGCTTCCTTGTATTTTGCGCAGTTTCTCCTCCAATGTCCAATCTCATTGCAATGGAAGCGGTGCGTCCTCTTGGGACTTAGGCTTAGCCTCTTTAGGCTTGGAAGCCTCTTTGGGTTTGGCAACTTTTGCCTTAGGATTAGCAACCTTTGCCTTTCCTTTACCCTTGAAACCCTTCCCCTTGTTAACCATTAGCACTTGGTCGGTTTTCTTCTCGACAATATTGGTTTCCGCAAGTGTTCAACATTTGAACTAACTCGGAAAGGTTTCTATTCATTCCACCCATGTTATAGTGCATTATGAAATGACTAAAACTTTTAGGTAATGAATTCAATATTATGTCGGTAGCCAACTCTTGGCTAATTGGAAAACCGAGCCTTTCAAGATGCTCAATGTGGCCCTTCAACTTGGGAGCATGGGGACCAACAGCTTGTCCTTCACTCATCTTGCATGAGGTCGAGGCTACTGGCTGTGTTGTACCTTTCTTGCCTAGCTTGAACTTGGAACATTTCCATCAATCGATTGTTTAAGTCGATTGTCCCCAAGTGCTCAAGATCCTTTTGAAGGTTCTTGCACATGGCGGAGAGCATAAGGCAACCAACATACGTGAGTCACGCTTGTGCTTCGGATATTGTTACCTTATTGCCCTAGCGGCATTGGCGGCGGAGTTCGGGTGGAATAGGTTCCTCGAGAACGTACGGTTTTCCTCTTGCCTTAGAACAATTCTAAGGCTACGGATCCAATCCATATAGTTTGTACCATTCTCTTCCAACTTCTCCTTCTCAAGGAGAGATCGCAGTGACAGGTGATTATTGTTTGATGCCATTTATTCTACAAAAAGATATACATAAAATATGAACACATATAAGTAAACATATTATATGAAAAGTATAATGCATTTATTTAAAATGCTCCCACTAAATTATACACCTTCAAATGCAAGTAAGCATAATATACATTTAATGGGCTAAGATCCAACTTTAATTCAATTTCAAGTTTGATATGGCAAACCGCTCAAAATTAAATTAATTAGGTAGAAAACATCAATCATATCACATATATGACTCTTAGATCTTTTATGAGATTAATTCAAGACATCATATGTCTAGGCATATTTTTAATCTCATCTTATGCCTTGGATCCAAAACCATTTTGATAACCCAATTAAGTTCATTCATTTTAAACTTATAGGAACCACCATTTCCTCATCTTGCTCGCATTCGAATAGAATCAAAGCACCTTGCTATGGCAAGCCTACCCAAAACTATCCGAATGGTCTCAAGTGTTTAATCATGAATTGGCATAAAGAACTTAAAAGTTAAATGAAGGTTCTTTAAAGGTAGATTATAAGCATATCAGAAAGATAGTCAAAATCATGCGCCGGAGTAAGTTCCCGGGAAGATAGGTGAGCTACAAGGACTTCTTAAGTACCAACTCTTCCTTAGACAGAACTCTCCTAGACATGCATAATTAGAAATCAACTCTGATTAGGCAACATAATCCCCACCTTTTTCTAAACAATCAGTTTCCTTTTAAATTTTGCGTATTTATGACTTGTTTCCATAAACAATCATAAGATCCAAAATTTACAATGTCTAAATCTAAACATATTAGGAAACTAAATATCATGTTTCAACTAAACATCTAATTAAAAATTCTTAGCATGTAAGAACAAATAAAACATGCAACGCAATAATTATTAAAATCACATTTTAATCAATTAATCATGCATATCAATGAATCAATCTAGCATGGTCTTATAAACTCAATTTTATAACATCCAGATTTTCATATGAACATATCAGATTGTAAACACAAACACAAAATAGCAGAAAAATTTGAACAAACTGATTCTCCCCAGTTTTGGCTTATTATGTCGCGTGACAACATCAGCCTGAGGCTTGATATGTCGCGCGACCTAACAGGCCAGATAACCAGAATTCCACATGGCTCATCATGTCGCGCGACCTAAGCAGCCAGATTACAGGATTTCCAGATTCGAACCAATTCAGATCGCAACCAATTAAATCTCATAAAACAACCTTTTTACAGATTTAATTCAGCATAATTCGAAAAACGATTTTCACATTGTTTCACATAAACAATTAAAAATTCTATCGCATACAAAACATGCAATAAGCATATAAACAATTTATATCTTAAATCTAGCATGTTAATTCAAACTTAATCATACGAACGGGGCTCTGATACCACTGTTGGGTTTTACGGGTCCATGCGCAACGGAATTAAGCATTAAAACATAAAACCCAAGAAGCCCTAGGATCCGTTCTATACAATTAATTTAAATTCCTATGAACTAGAATTATACCAACCTTGAACGCTTTCCGTTCTTGAGCTATCGAACGATTTGATTGTGTGATATCGAATCACAAACTTCGTTCTTCAACTTGCTTGAACTCTAGGCCTTGATCGATGAATGAGCGAAGACCCTCTTTCGGTATCCACACCTTTGAATGAATTCAAGAACAACTTCTTGATGATTGCTAGATCTAAACCTTGAAGAATATTGAGTGTATTTGATAATGAATTTTGCTTGAAAATTTCGGCTAGAGAATTAGGTCTGACAGACCTCCCATATTTATACTTCAATAGTATGAATACGTCTCCTAATCGTATTAGGAGAACAGGCTGTCAAACCGCGTATGGGCTTGATATGTCGCGCGGTATATTAAGCCAATGGCTTAGTATGTCGCGTGACATATGTAGCCGATTCTGAGAGACTCTCAATCATTCTTCCTCCGGTTTAACCAATTCATTCTAGTTGTGTGTGACCCAATAAGATTACATTATGTTGGCAATGAGTTTGATCATATCGAACCTCATAAGACATAAGCGGACTCTAGCTAGCCATTATGTCTACCCAAATAATGTAACGTAAGAGTTCACGTTTCCAATGGTGTACTTCCATTTCTCCCTTTATCTCACGATGTTATATTGAACACAAGTCATGGTCCTTGTCAACTTGTCTTTGTTCAATGCTTTCTCGATTCTTTGAGTATAATGATAATTCCAATCATATTGGGGTACGGCCATACATTTTCATCATTATCACTCATCGAGGGGCCCAAGCAAAACATCTCTCTTTCGAGGGACAAATTCCATCTTGACTTATCATCCTTCCCATCATGAATCCGATCATGCCAAAGATAGCCTTTATAGATATCGTGTTAAGATATCGTTTAACTAAAATCAAACATGATTTTTCATCATATGTAAGGTCATGATAATCTCAGGTCTAGGAACTAAATGAAGTAACCTTATGAGATTTACTTATGACACTTGACCATGTCATAAATCTCATGCGGGTCATGTCCAGTCACTTGTTCTCTAACAAGTACTCATAATTTCAATGTTCATATAATCATCACATGATTATCCATTGACAATTATACTAATCATTCTTTCAATAATTAGGGACGGAGATTATTATAAACAAATATACAAAACATATAATAATCAAATGATAAACATCTCATATAATAATAAATAATGTCAACACATAAGTCTATGAATCATAGGCCTAGGGCATAACACCAACAGAATCACCCCAATTTTTCCTATAAGAATAACAATGTTCTTAACCCGCAACCATTTACACAACATCAAGGATTCACATTTGGAAATTTAAATAATACTTCAAATATTTTTTCTCCCCCTAAATCAAAATTAGATCTTTTAATGGATTTTATAGTTAAAAGCAAAAATGAGCAAGAAAAGACTAATGCTGAATTTAGGGAATGTTTTAAGTTATTTAATGATAAATTTGATAACTTAGCCGCCCATAATAAAATATTAAATGAGCATGCTAAAGCGGTAGTTACTAGAAGTGGGAGAGAACTTATTGATTGTCTACCTAAAGAAAGTAGTCCCATTGAAGAAAGTATTAGTCAAAACCCACCCGTGGTTGAGATTAATGATGAGGATAATAAGGGGACGGAATCCCCTAAAATAACTAGAAATTTTGATCCACCAATACCTTACCCTCAAAGGTTGGTGAAGGCAAAACTCGATAAACAATTTGCAAAATTCTTAGAAGTTTTAAAATCTATCTACATTAATGTACCTTTTACTGATGCTTTACAACAAATGCCTTTTTATGCTAAGTTCCTCAAAGATATTCTTTCTAACAAAAGGAAGCTAGAGGAAAATGAAATTGTTGCATTAACGGAAGAAGTAAGTGCTGTTTTACAAAAAAGGTTACCCCCAAAATTAAAAGATCCCGGCACTTTCTCTATCCCTTGTAATATAGGTAAATTTGATGTTGATAATGCCATGTTAGACCTAGGAGCTAGCGTGAGCCTCGTCCCGCTTTCAGTAAGTAAGAAAATTGGTGTAGGGGAATTGAAACCTACAACCATATCCCTGCAATTAGCGGACCGTTCCATTAAATATCCAGTGGGTATTATGGAAGATGTCCTTTGCCAAATCGGGAAATTAGTCATCCCGGTTGATTTTGTCGTTCTCGAGATGGACGAGGATAGTCATATTCCTGTAATTCTAGGTAGACCATTTCTTGCCACAGCTGGGGCAGTTATAGATGTTAAACATGGTAACCTAACTTTGAATGTAGGAGATGATAAAATAGAGTTTAACTTGTCTAAATTCATGAGAAATCCTAATCTTGAGAACCCTTTCTTGAACATTAACATGTTAGAATCAATTAGCAAGGAATTAGAAAGTCCTCAATCTAAAGATCTGCTAGAAAAAAGTCTTATAGATTGGAAGAGAACTTTGCATGATAGTGACGATGAAGAAATTGCAAATTATACCATGCTTTTAGAAACAGCAAAGTCTAGTGGCAATAATGATTTCGAAAAGTTGGAGACTACAGCGGAGCCATCCAACAAAAAGGAAAAAGAGGTAATTAAGGCACCTCAAGTTGAGTTAAAACCTCTTCCTACAAATATAAGGTATGAATTCTTGGGACCAAACTCCACTTATCTTGTGATTATAAATACTAACCTAGGTCCTCTAGAAACTGAAAAGTTATTAAATGAGCTTAGGTTGCATCAAAAAGCCATAGGATATACAATAGATGACTTAAAAGGGATTCATCCAAAAATTTGCATGCATAGGATTGATTTGGAGGAAGATCATAAACCTTCCATTGAACATCAAAGAAGACTCAATCCTAACATGAAGGAAGTAGTTAAAAATGAAGTCCTTAAATTACTTGACGCAGGCATCATCTATCCAATTTCAGATAGCAAATGGGTGAGCCCCGTTCAAGTTGTCCCTAAGAAGGGAGGAATGACAGTCATTCGAAATGATAAGGATGAATTAATCCCAACAAAGACTGTCACGGGTTGGCGCATGTGTATAGATTACAGAAAGTTAAATAAAGCCATCCGAAAAGATCACTTTCCCCTTCCCTTTATAGACCAAATGCTAGAAAGATTGGCCTAACATTCCCATTTTTGTTATTTGGACGGATATTCGGGATTTTTCCAAATCCCTATCTATCCAGACGATCAAGAGAAAACTACTTTTACTTGTCCTTATGGTACCTTCGCTTATAGGAGAATGCCTTTCGGGCTTTGTAATGCTCCCGCCACTTTTCAGCATTGTATGATGTCCATTTTTTCCGATTACATAGAAAATATAATGGAAGTTTTTATGGATGATTTCTCTGTTTACGGATATTCTTTTGACGAATGTTTGAAAAATTTATCTAAAGTCCTGCAACGCTGTGAAGAAGTGAATCTTGTTTTGAATTGGGAAAAATGTCACTTTATGGTAAATGAAGGAATAGTATTAGGACATATGGTGTCCAAAAAGGGGATAGAAGTAGATAAGGCGAAGATTGAAATTATTGAGAAATTGCCTCCGCCTATTAATGTTAAAGGAATAAGAAGTTTTCTTGGTCACGCCGGTTTTTATCGACGATTAGAAAGGATTTTTCAAAAATTTTTAAACCTTTAACTAATCTACTAATGAAAGATGCTCCATTTGTATTTGATAGCCCTTGTCTTGAAGCATTTAATAGGTTAAAGGAAGCTCTGATATCCGCTCCTATCGTACAACCACCCGATTGGGATCTCCCTTTCGAAATAATGTGCGATGCAAGTGATTTTGCGATCAGAGCTGTTCTGGGACAGCGAAAAGACAAGAAAACACACGCAATATATTATGCTAGCGAACACTGGATGAAGTACAAATGAATTATGTCACCACAGAAAAGGAGTTATTGGCCGTAATATTTGCTATGGATAAGTTCCGGTCATATTTGGTGGGATCAAAGGTAATCGTATACACGGATCACGCTGCAATTAGATACTTGTTGACAAAGAAGGATGCTAAGCCAAGATTAATAAGGTGGATCCTTCTCCTCCAAGAGTTCGATTTGGAAATCCGTGATAAAAAGGGAACGGAAAATTTGGTCGCGGATCATTTATCTCGTCTTCCTAAGGAATTGGAAATTTCCGATAATGATGATCTTCCCATTGATGACACATTTCCAGATGATCATCTTCTTGCTATAAACAATGTCGAAATTCCCTGGTTTGCAGACATTGTTAACTATCTAGCATGCAAGATTCTTCCTCCAGAAATGAGTTATCAACAAAAGAAGAGATTCTTATCAGAAATTAAAAATTACTTTTGGGAAGATCCGCTCCTTTTTAAACATTGCGCTGATGGAATCATTAGGCGGTGTGTACCTAATGAAGAGATCAATGACATTCTTCATCATTGTCATTCATCTCCCTATGGCGGTCATGCAAGCACAGCCAAAACCGCCGCCAAGGTTCTTCAATCAGGTTTTTTTTGGCCCACACTCTTCAAAGATTCTCGAAATTTCGTTATCTCTTGTGATCGTTGCCAAAGGACCGGCAACATTTCAAGAAGAAATGAAATGCCTCTCAATAATATTCTAGAAGTTGAGATTTTTGACGTTTGGGGCATTGATTTCATGGGACCATTCCCCACATCTTTCAACAATAATTACATTTTGGTAGCGGTGGATTACGTCTCAAAATGGGTGGAAGCTATAGCATCTCCAACAAACGACTCAAAAGTCGTCATGAAGCTTTTCAAAGATACAATTTTCCCAAGATTTGGGGTTCCAAAAGTCATCATAAGTGACGGAGGGTCGCATTTTTCACACCGCCAGTTTGATGCTTTATTGAAAAAGTACGGAGTCTATCATAAAACAGGCACCGCATATCATCCTCAAACAAGCGGGCAAGTGGAAATATCAAATCGAGAAATAAAGTGGATCTTGGAGAAAACAGTAATAAGTTCAAGAAAGGATTGGTCAATAAAATTAAACGATGCTTTATGGGCCTATCGCACCGCTTTTAAAACGCCTATCAGAACCACTCCTTTCCGATTGGTTTATGGAAAGCCATGTCATTTACCGGTAGAGCTTGAGCATAAGGCATATTGGGCAATTAAAGCCCTAAACTATGACTTGGCGGAAGCCGGTGAAAAGCGGAGACTACAGTTACAAGAGCTCGAAGAACTCCGATATGAAGCATACGAAAGTGCCAAGCTATACAAGGAGAAAACGAAAAAATGGCACGATGCTCATATAATAAGAAAGGATTTCAAAGAAGGAGACATGGTACTACTTTTTAACTCTCGTTTAAAGCTTTTTCCAGGTAAATTAAAATCAAGATGGACGGGCCCATTTCAAGTGCGTAAAGTATATCCATACGGAGCCATTGAAATTGGGAACGAAGCACAAGGAGATTTTAAGGTAAACGGTCAAAGATTGAAACACTACATGACCGGAGATCCAATTGGAGTAGTCTCATCCATTACTTTGGGCGAACATACCACACCATTTTAGTAAGTTTCTCTTTACCCTCCCTAGATTTGGCATTGTTCCTTGAAACATTGAGGACAATGTTCATTTCAAGTGTGGGGGGGTATATCTATCCTTTTATTTTTCGCTTTCTAGTTTTAAATTTTTACTTGCTTTCTAGATTAGATTTAATTGCTTTCTAGTGTATTTTTTTTCTTTTTAACTTAGTTGCATTTTTCATTTATGCAAGTATAATAGTATATAAATATATATATATATATATATATATATATATATATATATATATATATATATATATATAAATCCCTATGATGATCCATAATCATTACTTATATGCTTGCCATTTGCCCTAGTATAATGCCTATTTATCTTTCCTCTCATATTTTCTATAAACTTAGAAATCTATAAAAGAAAAATATTGGGATATTTTTGGGAAATAATTTAAAGCCTCATAAGTTAGTATAGCACAATATAGAGTTTCATCAAGGAAAATGCATTTGATTAGAAGGAATCTTTAAATCCACACTTGGTCATTTTTATGAAAAAATATTGAGAATATTTCTTTAAGGTTGTACATCTTTTATCTTTATTAAATGTTTATTCCCTTATTAGAAGCACCCTTTTGTTTGCATCCCTTGAATCACACCCTTTCATCAAAAATTTCATCTTTCCATTTCTCAAATCAAATCAAAGTAAACACCTTTATCTTATTGCTAAAAAGAGTGACATTTGTCACCAATCCTTAAAAGCAAAAAGAAACCTATTACTTCCTAAGTAACTCGGGGCACGACGTTCGCTGCGACGATGCTTCCTTGCCAAACGGGAGTAATATCCAAAAGTATTCTTGATCTAAGTATTAGGAACATGGGGTTCGCCACCACAATGTCTCCTACTTGAAAGGATCAAAAACAACTAAGGTCTTTTGCAAAAATTTAACACGTGCAAAAATAAGATAAATTTGTTTAACTTTGATGAGATTTTTCCACTATCATCATCCATTTTCCACCCTTGTGATTCAAGAATGCAATACAATTCTTCGGGAACTTCTAATTTGTGAATAAATGTTTATACCTTCTCTTGTACATTTTAAAGAAATAAATTAAATTTTTCCAAAAAATCACTCTAAAAGAGCGAAAGCTTCTCTTCTACCAAGAAATGAATCTAAGATTTATCCTTCTAGCATGCTTTACTTGATCGAAATTCTATATATGCTATATTAGGTTATTGTCTTGCATTTTATCTCTTTAAAAATATCCCCAAAATGCTCCTTCCTAGATAAATTTTTAAGGGTATACAAAATATGATTAGAAAGACAAAGGAATTATCTAAAAAGGCATTTAGGGCTTGCTACTTTATTTATGAGGGATCATTGCTTTTTCTCTCCCTCTCCGTATTTTCATTCTAAGTTTGCTTGGGGACAAGCAAAAGCTTAAGTGTGGGGGAGTTTGATAAGTGACTATTATATAGTCAATTATCCTAGATTTTATATACTTTTACATAAATAAATCATCTTTTCTCATTTAGTTTTTAGTACTTTTTACTTACTTTTGCTATTTTATTAGATTTTACGTTTTTGGTATGTTTCATACATTTTAGACAGGTTTTAGGGTCTTTTTATATCCAAAGGATACTTGGACAAATTGGTCCAAAAGGATGGAAGAACACCAAGCAAAATAAACACACAAAGCTGAATACCAGGAGGAGCGGCCGTACGTGCAGCGAGTTCAGGAGCGGCCGTGCATCATAGGCCATGGCCGGCCATCTTGGCCCCAAAATCCATGGAGTGGCCGAGCACTGAAGTGTCCTGGCCGTGCCAACCTCGGAGCGGCCGTGCAGCTATATTCAGAGCGGCCGTGCAAGTCTCCAATTTCAAATTCAATTCTGGCGCCAAAGAGTACACGGCCGTGCAAAATCCTTGACACGGTCGTGCAAGTCGTGACTGCAGATGTAAAGGCACCTTTTGATGGCACCCAATTGAAGAGTCCCCTCCCAATTATAAATAGGACCCTTGTAATCAGTCTTAGATACAAAATTTTGGAGAGAAAACACTGATACTTCATAGATAGAAAATACAAATACTTGTGACAACAATTTCCAAAGAGATTTGAAGATCAAGTTCATTGTTTGTTCTTGGAATTACTTTGGAAGAAAAGCAATAAAGTGAAGCACCATTTCCAGCATTTGCCTTCTATATTCATAAGTCTTTCTTACTCAATCTCTTATTTTAATTGCTTATTTGTTATAAATGGCTTGTGAGTAATCCCCCTTATTCTTGGGGTTGGAAACTCAAAAGCATACTTGTTCATCATTTAAAATGAAAAGTCTTGTCTTCTTTCTTCATCTAAACAATTTCTTTATATTATTCTCTAAATGCCTTACATTTTGGAGATGTCCAATTTGTATGATTCAGTCAATTGAGAGAAGTACCTAGCGGAGAATCTCGATTGACGGAACCATATAAAGAAACTATGTTTCATTGATCACGAAAGTAGTTCAATGGCCTAGGGATGTTCCTTTAATGGAAAATATGTCGACTCTCGTTCTTAAAGGATTCTTACTAATTATGGTCAGCTAGAGATAAGCCGGAACGCCCGTTTGTGACAGGGCGGGAACAACGTAAACGAAAATCTCAAACAGTTAGGACATAATTAGTGAAGAATACAACACTACTTGCTTGACCGTGAGAAGTAGTGCAAGCCGAATGTATCATCCTTGCTTTTTATGAAAACCTTTTATCTCTAAGACAATGACGATTTGATGAACAAAATTATGTGTATGATTTCCAATCCCGAGAATGCTTCGTTTTATAAGAATTTAATTAAAGTATTTTCTGTTTATGTTCTCTCTATTTTTCTGAAAACAAATTTTATCTCCCCCCCCCAATCTTTTCTTTAATTTCTAAAGACAAAAATATTCTCTAAAGTAAACCTTGTCTCTGTGGGATCGACCCGTACTTGCACCCGCTATATTACAATAGCCCGTGCGCTTGCGGATATAAATAAACCATTAGGTTTCGACCGAACAATGATACTGGCCTTCCAACAGCAAGGAGGAGAGAAAAAAGGCCCGCCCCTGAGAGACAACGATGACCCCCGTTGGAAAGAAGGACCGAGGGAGCTACTGTACGGAATGTGGGAGGCCCATCTAACCCACATCTCGACAGAACTGCTTTCCTCGTTGAGAGAGCGAATGCTATTCACGAACTCCTACTAATCCAGAACGAGCTAATCCAAATGGCTTAGGACCAACCCCAACAGGCATCCCATAATACTGTCTCGTCAGGAAGGAGAAGGAACTATTGAGGGAACAATGGTCGTCGCGAAGGAATCGCCGCCGAAAATGAACGGATAGTGCCACAACTTGACCTCAGAGAGCATCTCAATCAACGGCGAAGTGAGGGACTCCCATCGCAGCGACGACGGGATGAGGCAGATGGTGAGCCTCGTAGATCTCTGGCCAATGAGAACCCTGAGCCGAATCAGAACCAGGTTGTTCGCGGTCGTCAAGTGACCCCTTCATTGAGGAATGAATGAGCGCCGAGCTATAGGGACAGGACGCGCACTCCCCCTCGTCGTGGACGGGAGCAATCACGATCCTATAGGCCATCTCCACCCCCAAGTTACAGGAGAGAGAGAACTATCTCTCGACGACCTACTCCCTCCGAGAGGCAACGGTCGAACACCATTTCCCGGGAGCCTCGTCGAGATAGGATCCCTCCCACCGGCCCTGTAGGCGATGTTGATATGCGAGAATTCCTCAGACTCAAGCGTCAAGTTGAGGAATTAACGGCCAAAAGAAACAAGGCGGACAGTGATGATTCTGAGGACGATGTTGGCACACTGAAACCATTAGCACCATGGATGCTGGAGCTGGGACCTCCAGAACCGGGGTTTAAACTACCTGACTTAAAACAATATGACGGCTCAACGAGTGCATTAGATCACATGCAACACCTTGAAGCCCAAATGTGCGTGGTGTCTAGAACTTCGGGACATGATGACGCAATGTGTAAAGCTCTTACGAGCACGCTGACTGATGCTGCTCTAAGTTGGTTTAGAAGCCTTCCGAAAGGAAGCATTGATTCTTGGAAGCAAATGAGGAAGAAATTCTTGGGAAGATTTGCAACAGCCGGAGATCGTCGCAAAACTATAAACGATCTAAGTAATATCACACAGGGAGCAAATGAGAGCTCCATGAATTATTTTAAGAGGTTCAAAAAGTTAGTTGATCAGATCGACGAGGATCTGACGGATCGGGAAATTATTAACTGTTTCAGGCATGGTATTGTCTCCTCAACCCTGGACTACGAGCTTCAGGTCCACCCGGCCAAATCCAGGAAGGACCTCTACGCTAAGGCTTATGCAGTAGCCGAAGCTGAAGAGAGGAAGTTACAAAGAGATGGCAAGTCCGTCGTCAGTAACGAGGCAAAAAAGTCCAAGAAGGGTAAGGTCGGCGACAAGGGGAAGAACAAGCAGGGAAAGGCTGAAAAAGTGCCTGATTCGTATACTCCATTGACAGTGTCATGGGCAGAGATTTTGAGCAATGTGGATTTCGGGCCGGCACCGAAAATGAACCCCAATGCCAAGGGGAAAAAGAACATGAACAAATATTGTGAATACCACCGAGACAGGGGGCATGATACAGAGGAGTGTTTCAGTTTGAAGAAGATTATTCAAAGATGGATTGATGACGGCCGTCTCGAACATTATGTTAAGAGGGATCGTCCAGCGGCCAACAACCGAGCCGCTAACAACGACCCTCCTGAGAGGCAGCCGAGAATGGTCCTAGTCATCTCTGAGGAGACAAGCAAAAACCAGATCAAGAGCGCTATCTACCATCTGAAGAAAGCCCCTCATGTTCCCCCTAAACCCGAGATTCCGAATGACGTAATCAATTTCTACCCGTGCGAGTTATCAGTCGTCAGCAAACATTGATCATCCCTAGTTTCATTGACAATTGTTAATCAAGAAGGATATTGATTGATACCGGGGCAGCCAAGGATATTTTGTTCTACAACATCTATCAGAAGATAGGTCTACCTGATAGTCGCCTAAGCCCCTACTTAGGTCGTCTTGAAGGATTCACCAATCATAGGGTAGATGTCAAGGGACAAATTGATTTGCCCGTTGATATCGGGGACCATCCTTTGAGAACCATCCAAACGGTTACTTTCGTTGTAATTGATGTTATAGTGACTATCATGCAATACTTGGCCAACCAGGCCAAGCAGCTCTAGGGATCGTCGCGTCCATCCCTCACCAAAGAATAAAATTTCTTACACGCTCAGGAGTCGGATGCGTATTGGGGACAGCCCCAGAATTCCTTGAGCACGTATTGAAGACCAAACGGACAATCGAAATCGATGACCCTGACCACATTATGAAGCTTTCTAAATCAATCAAGCAGACGACGACCTCCTGCTCCAACGTCTCCACAATCAAGTGTGTGGACGAGGCTGAAGCCTTTGTTGAAAAATTCCTGGACGACCAAATTGCAGCTCCACAGCTTTTGGTCACCCAGGAATCGGGGGCTGAGCTGGACAAGTTAATTGAAGACGAGGTTCCCGACCTCACCCCCGAAGCAAGAAAAAAGATCAAGGAAATTGTGATTGAAACTATGGATTTTCGCGACGACGCTCCCGAAATAAAGCCTGCCGACGAGCTGATTGAGCTGGTCATCAACCCAAGTTACCCCGAACAAAAGATAAAACTGGGGTCTCAGCTGACGACTGAGGAGAGGGATGAGATAATCACCTTACTCAAACATAACCTCGACGTCTTTGCTTGGAGGGTTGAGGACATGAAGGGCATAAGGGAAGATGTGGCCGTCCACAGGCTTGGAGTGAACCCAACAATGAAATTCAAGGAGCAGAGGCTGAGAATTTTTTCAACAGATAAGGAGTTTGCAATAAAACAAGAAATTGAAAAGCTGTTAAGTGCTGGAATAATCGTGGATGCTGGATTCACGACTTGGTTGGCAAATGTGGTTCTAGTTAAAAAGCCCAATGGAAAATGGAGATTATGTGTTGATTTCACCGATCTGAACTTAGCATGCCCCAAGGACAGTTACCCCCTACCAAGAATTGACAAGCTCGTCGATTTTGTTGGTGGTCATACGACCCTTAGCTTTCTGGATGCTTATTCCGGCTATCATCAAATTAAGATGGCCGAGGAAGACATTCCAAAGATGGCTTTCCAGGCTGCAGGGGGAACCTACTGCTACACGAAGATGCCTTTTGGGCTAAAAATGCCGGGGCAACTTACCAAAGGATGATCAACAAAGTTTTTAATGGTCAGCTCGGTGACAATCTGGAGGCGTACATAGACGACATGGTCGTCAAATCAAAGAAGAGGAAACATGTGTACGACCTTCAACAAACATTCTCCAACCTACGAGCAAACAACATGGTGCTCAACCCGGCCAAATGTGTTTTTGGAGTTGCAGCAGGCAAATTCTTAGGGTTCATGCTCTCTCAACGGGGGATAGAGGCTAACCCTGAAAAAATTAAAGCTTTGGTTGACATGGCCGAGCCTACAAGCATTAAGGAGGTCCAAAGGCTGAATGGACGAGTGGCGGGCCTAGGTTGTTTCATTTCAAAATTGGCCGAAAGATCTCTCCCCTTTTTCAAGGCTCTTCGTGGCGCAAAAGATTTCAAATGGACAGAAGAATGTTCTAGGTCGTTCAATCAGCTCAAAGAATACCTTGGCTCCCCACCTCTCCTCAGCAGCCCCGTTGCAGGGGAAGACTTATATGTATATCTCTCGGTGGGTGTCAAGGCCGTCGCCGCCGTGATGGTCAGGGAGGAGGATGGGATACAGAGGCCAGTGTATTATGTGAGCAAAGCTTTATCTGATGTGGAGACTCGTTATTTCAACGCTGAGAAAATAGCCTATGCTCTCGTCATTGCAGCACGGAAGCTACGAGCTTATTTCTCAGCCCATCCCATTGTTGTTTATACCGACGCCCCACTCAGAAAAATCCTCCATCGACCCGAAAGCTCTGGTCTTCTCATGAACTATAGAATTGAGTTGAACGAATTTGATATCCAATATAGAGCAGGCAAGACCCTGCAAGCCCAAGCCTTGGCTGATTTCTTAATTGAGACGACATTCTGTTCGGACGACGACCAACGCAGGCCACCTCAAAAGATTAGCAAAGGCAAGCAGGTCGATGACTAGCCGGAAGAATTGGCTTTGCCTATTGGATGTTGGAAGATTTTTTCAGACGGGTCGACGAGGAGAGATCTAAGTGGAGCCGGAATTGTGCTAGTCGAGCCAGAGAGTAACACTGTTTTTGAAGAAGTTTTGAGGTTCAAGTTCCAAGCGTCAAACAACCAAGCAGAATACGAGGCACTTATCGCAGCAATCGAATATGCTAAGTGCTTCGGGGCAACGAAAATTGTGGGTTATTGTGATTCTCAACTGATTGTCAACCAAATCCGCGGAGATTACCAGGCCTTCGATTCCTCCTTACAGAAGTATCACTCGTTAGTCGGCGAGTTGATACAAGGGCTAGAATTTTTGGCCATCCAACGAATTGCCAGGGAAGATAATGAACACGCCGACCTACTCTCAAAGCTGGCCACGGATCAACTACCAGAGGATGAGCATGGCCACCACCTGGCCTACCTTGAGCAGCCAGCTTATGAAAGAGTGAAGGTTATGTGTGCTGGAGACGGCCCCAATTGTTGGATCGATGAATTGAAGGCATTTATTGAAAGAGGCGAGCTACCAGCCGACGAGATACTTACTCGTCAAATCAAGAGGAAATCTCCCCGTTTTACAGTCATAGATGGTGAACTCTACAGACGATCTATCACGAGACCATTGCTAAAGTGTGTCCATCTGGACAAGATTGTGAACCTACTTTTTGAGGTGCACCAAGGAGAGTGTGGGGGCCACCCTGGAGCCCGTACACTTGCTCACAAGCTAATTACTATGGGATACTATTGGCCCCACTTACGCAAAGATGCAAAGCAATTTGTGAGAAAATGTGACACCTGTCAGAGATTCGCCGACCTTCCGAAGCTCCCGACGACAGAGCAAACCCCTGTTATGGCAGCCTGGCCATTTGACATGTGGGGCGTCAACTTGATTGGGCCTTTTTCACAGGCCAAAGGAGGAGTAAAATATGTGATAGTGGCGGTGGACTATTTCTCGAAGTGGGTTGAAACCAAGGCACTAAACAAGATTACAGAGAAGAATGCCTTGAGCTTTATTCATGATTCAATATGGTGCCGATTTGGGATTCCCAGGGTGATCATCTCCGATAACGGTTTACAATTTTCAAGGAAGTTTGAACAAGAACTAAACAGAATGAGAGTGAAGCATTCAAAGTCATCTGTTGCCTATCCCCAAGGCAACGGGCAAGCTGAAGCGGCAAATAAGCTCGTGTTGTCTGCCCTATGTAAAAATCTTGAGGGTCGTGATGGGAGGTGGTTGGACGAACTCCCGTCGGCTCTTTGGGCAGTCCGGACAACCACCCGGGGGCCTACGGACGAAACCCCATTTGCTTTGGCCTATGGTTCTGAGGCCATGGCTCCCGCCGAGCTTCAACTCCCCACTGATCGCGTTGCCTTCTACGACGTTTAAAGAAATATCCACATCAGACAAGTCGACCTTGACCTATTAGACGAGCGACGACTGGATGCTCAATTAAGAATGGCCAACTACAAAAAGAAGACCAAGGCGTACCATGACAAGAAGGTCAAGAGGAGAACTTTCAATGTCGGAGACTATGTTCTTAGAAAAATTGAAGCAACGGGCCTCAAAGCCCGGCAGAACAAACTCTCCCCAAATTGGGAGGGACCGTACATCATCACCAACGTTGTCAGAGAAGGAACGTATCGTCTTGCTAGGCCAAATGGTGAAAAACTCAAACACCCGTGGCATGCCAATCATCTCACAAAGTATTACTTCTAAGCTCGTCGTCAGAAACTAGCGTCCTCAGGGCAGCGTATCTCGTGGTTCTTCATGTATCTTTTTCGGAAAAAAAAGTGTTTGAAGTTCTTGGAAGTTTGTAAGGGATAAACTATAAATCCCAGAGAATTCAAGTTGTAAGAAGTCAAACCAATTCTCAATGAAAGATCGTCGTTATGATTTCATTGCAAATTCTAGACCTTTTAATCAAAGTACAAAGATCGGTTGAAGCCAGACTTCGACCTTCACAATCACTTTGAACCGGGCGAATCATTGTTAACGATTTTTACGGGAAAAACGTATTAAATGATTTTGAATATCAAAAGTCGGCTTTTAGTTTGAAGATGAGCGTTTGGACGCCAAACGTCATTTCGCGCGTTTTGAAAGAGAGTTCAAAGGTTGAACTCCGGTTTTGAACCGGGCATTACATTGTTAATGATTTTTACGGGAAAAAGCGTATTAAATGACATGCAATCAACGAATCGGGTTGCGACTCGGACTTTGAAAGGTAAATACTATCACGATCCAAACAGGTCGGATATTGTAAATGACAGTATTTAAAGTTGCGGTATCAACGGAATCAAACGATCCGGAATCGTAAATGACGATCAACGAGCCAAACGACTCGGAATTGTAAATGACGATCGACGAGCCAAAACGGCTCGGAGTTGTAAATGACGTTCAACGAGCCAAAATGGCTCGGAGTTGTAAATGACGTTCAACGAGCCAAAATGGCTCGGAATGGTAAATGACAGGAATTTAAATGACGATCGACGGATCGATCGATCCGGAATTGTAAATGACAGAAATTTAAACGGAACGGGGTCGGAATGCCGTTTTAACCCGTGATTACTTCTCTTACGGGAAGAGAAGAGGATCGAGGGGCTAAAATGTATCGGACCCCGTTAGACGGAGGCGTCTACATTTCAACGATGTTCGTCCGAAACGGTTATAGTGACTGGCGCGTAAACCGAGGCGGAACGAAATATTTAGAGAGAGGGAGTTATACCTATGGCTAGGGTCGACTCCTTTGGCTCGGGGAGTGTATACGGGATACGAAAAGTGGTTGGGAATGGTGTGTCGAGATGTTTTGGTTCGTGTTTGGTTGAAACGCGGGGTTTTCACGCAAATCGAGGCAAAATGGGAGCTTGGGAGAGGGAGGATTTGGTTTGGGCTGTGGGGTGAGGTGATTTTGGAGAGTAAAATTGTTGTTATAAATGGCTTTGACAGCCCTTCTATTTATAGGTGAAAATTCAGCATGAGTCCGGCCGGACTTAGCCTGAAATCCAGGGGGATTTGTGAAACTTTGGAAATTTGAGGGACTTGCTGGCAATTTCTGAGAGTCTGCAAAGGAGTTCGGCCGGACTTGGACTGCATACCAGGGGTATTTTAGTCTTTTCACTCTGAAATTGATTGAAAGGTGACTAGAGGGAGGTGGCATGCGTGCCAAGGTTCCCAATGAGTCACCAGCCATGTGGGAGTTCGTTTTCGGGTCCCAATTTTGTCCTTTTTTAAATAACAGTCCGAAAAATGTCCGAAACGCCCCCAGAAAGTGCCGAAAAGTGCGTTTTTCAGGGAAAGTCGTACTTTCATGTGCGATGACGTGTGTTAAGTACGTTTCGACGTCGGGATGCACGGGGCAGTCCCGGGACATCTCGTTGGCATGGCAACGGGGAGCTTAACGGTCCGATTAACCTGGAGCGGGCCAGTTAACGGATTCCGGTTAAGTTTCTAACGAATTTTGACGATCCAGATTTGGCTACTTACAGTTAGCCCCTCAGCGACGTCTCTTCCGAAGGAAGTGGGGTCATTGAAAAAGATAAGGATCCAAATCGGGATGCCTTACTTTGAAAGACCTGGGCGGTCAGCTGGCTGGACCCTTAGTGAAAGGATTCCTACGTATCTCGAGCGGGAATCAAGCCGATCGTAGTTCGTAGGTGCAAGGAGCCGCGTGTGGGGACCTTGACCTGAGCGAGACTGTTGGGACGCGTCTAAACCTGGGTGGAGACCATTGCGAGGTACCGGAACCTGAATGGAGACTATTGGGAGGCGTCTGAACCTGAGACTTCTGAAACCTTCGAGGGCGTGTGGCGCCTCAGACCGGAGCTAACGAACATACGAGGGCGTGTGGCGCCTCAAACCGGAGTTACTGATACATACGAGGGCGTGTGGCGCCTCAAACCGGAGTTGCTGAATCATACGAGGGCGTGTGGCGCCTCAAACCGGGGCTGCTGAAACATGCGAGGGCGTGTGGCGCCTCAAACCGGAGTTGACGAGGATACATTTATCCTGAGACTGAGGCGTTCGTGCCTTGGATGCTGGGCTTACGATGACGGCCAGGTTTATCCTGCTGGGGATAGGGTGGCAATGATGGGAACGGTTGTGTTAAACTGGCGTTATTAACAACTCGGAAGGATCGACGTTTCTTCTTTAGAATCCTGCTGGGGATGAGCATTCGGGCTTACCTTGATGGCCGAAGAGGGATTGTAGTGCGGGCTTACCTTGATGGCGGCTGCCGGTGGGACGATCGGGCTTACGGCGCGGCGGGAAGTGAGCGATGGTGAAAACCACTAGAAATTTTAACGTCTGGAGACGGAAATGTGACTGGAATGTCCGAAGATATGATTGAGCGTTTGAATGTCAAACGTCAGCGAGATTGAATTTAACGTGCAGACGCAATTGTGGCTTGGAATGTCAGGAGACATGATTGAGCGTTTGAATGTCAAACGTCAAGCGAGGATTGAATTTAACGTCTGGAGACGGAATTGTAACCAGAATGTCCAGGAGACATGATTGAGCGTTTGAATGTCAAACGTCAACCGAGGATTAATTTAACGTCCGGAGACGGAATTGTATAACCGAATGTCCGAAGACATGATTGAGCGTTGAATGTCAAACGTCAACTCGAGGATTGAATTTAACGCTTGTCCCTGGAGACGGACGTCGTGAGGACTAACCGGGAATTTAACGTGCGGAGACGGCGTTAGTGAGGACTAAGCAGGAATTTAACATGCGGAGACGAGCGTTAGTGAAAACTAGCGAGAATTTAACGTCCTGGAGACGAGAGTTAGTGAAAAATAGCGAGAATTTAATGTGCGGAGACGGCGTTAGTGAAAACTAGCTGGGAATTTAACGGAGACGGCGTTAGTGAAAACTAGCGGGAATTTAACGTGCGGAGACGAGCGTTAGTGAAAACTAGCGGGGATTGATCCTCGGGGGATGGGGTGTTAGAAATGTCTAACTCGGGAAATTTTACACTTTTGGGGGCCAAAAGAGGTAAAATTGAAACCGTGGCGAGGGCCAAAGTGGCAAGGAATCTTTCTGGTGCAGCAAGAGTCCGACCGGACTTGGACTGAATTTGACAGGTCCTTATCAGCGCCGAGGCAGAAGCTGAAAATGGCCATTTTCTTTCATTGTTTCCGACGAGGAAGAGAGAAAGGAGGAGAAAATTTTCACCCCAAATTGTGAGGTTTGCTCAAATTTGTGAAGGAAAATTGCTATGGAAGGTGATTGGGAACCAATGGCTCGTCATGAAAGGACCGATGACGAAAGAACGCGGTTGGTTCGGACCATTCAAACCAACATTCATCCATTGAATCCGGGGAGTTCTACCCGGCTAGGGAGAACCACAACTCCAAGGGAGGGATCGAGAGACAAGTAAGCTTCCCTCAAATTCCATTAATTTTAAGAATGTGCATTCTTTAAATGTTAGAAATTTAACTAGGAATGAGTTAGGAATTTTGGTGCCCGGATTGGGGCTTTTGACTTTGCTATGAACCTTTGTCGAAATTGACTAGGATATAGTTCAATTGACACCATGGGTAGATGACATAAAAATTTTGGTTGCAAAATTCCATGTCTAGATGCATTTTTCAAAATTAAAGCATGTTTTAATTCGAGACGGAGTAAATTTTTGAAATGTTCGAAAGGATTTGAAAGTTTCGGTTTCGACGGAGTTTTCGAAGTGTTTTGAAAGTTCCGGATTCGACGGAGTTTTCGAAATGCTTTGAAAGTTTCGGATTCGACGGAGTTTTCGAAATGATGGAAATATTTTAGGAAATGAATGAGAACCGTATCTGCATTGCATCCTCTTGACATGCGTTCGTGCACTCTGTTGACTTTGCTTCTGTGCTTAACGTATTATTGCTTTGTTAACCTGCAGGGGCGAGGGACGGTTGATGTTCGCAACCAGAAGAGTCGGGGAGCCTTTGAGGCAGTGCGAGCGCTGTGGGAGGTACTTTCAGATGAGGCTCGAGAGGGGGAGAGGAGTCCACGGCAGCTGGTGGTTGACTCCGGATTGGCTGGATTCATCAGTGCGGTAGCTGCGGTAGCTGCGATAGCTGCGACGCAAGAGCGAGGTCCATGTACGTTGCTACGAGCGAAAGTGCGGGTAGGATACGACCCACACTTTTCATTTCATATGGGGGGAGCCGACGGTGACTCCCACTGATTTTGCTGCTATCACTGGGTTGCCGACCTATGGCAACACGATGGTGTGGGTGGATGGTTATACCCCGGGGCAGTTGTCGGAGCTGCTGGGTTTTGATATTGCTGATGCCAGGGGCTTAGGTATTCGGTACAGGGCGATGGAGAGGCATCTGCAGACGGGTATTGCAGATTATTTGGATGGGTCTCTGAGGATGACCGCGGAGCGCCTGGCTCGAGGGTTCATTTGGTTCGCGTTGTCAGCGACTTTGTTCCCGACTTCCGACACATCCTGTCACTTCCCTCTGCTCGGGTCGCTGACAGACTTGGATGCCGTGAGGGGGTATGCATGGGGGGAGGCTGGACTGGCCGAGCTCTACCATTCCCTGGACAGATTCTCGCGGGGAGAGGAGAGTTCCTTGAGATATTTTTCGTTTGCTTTGGATGTGAGTTTACGTCTTTTTTCTCTTCCTTGTCTCATTTTTGTACTCGTATGTATCTGCTCTGTAGCTGACATAACTTTTCATTTGCTTGACAGGTCTGGTGCTATGAGGTGTTCAGCCCACAGCTGTGGGATATTAGGGAGGCGTACCGACCCCTGTTCCCCGCCATGCTGTTTGGCAGAAGAGGGCGAAGAAGGCGGTGTCATCGAGGTTGGGTACTCGGCTGACGTACGAGGAGGTGTCCCAGGCCCTGAGCCGTGAGTTCTCCGAGCGGATCCGGCTGACATGGTTGAGTAGGTTCCACATGGGCGTGGTTCAGGTTGCTAGCGAGGTTACGCGATGGCGGAAGGTCCTGGTGGGACTTCACTGCGATGTGATGTATGCGGGGAGAGGAGTGACCGTCGGCGTGGCCGGGGTCCCTTCCGATGGTGCCAGGTGGATCCTTCTCTACACATGCGGCATCCTTCGTCGATCTTGGAGATGGAGGAGTTGGCGAGGTATAGACGAGGTGTGTTCTATACCGAGTATATCATAGCGGGAGCCGACTATGACATCTTCGAGGATGAGGCCGAGGAGCCCGCAGTGCACAGCAAAGACAGGAGTGGCGAGGAGTCCCGGATATCCCGAGATCTCCCACTCCCACGCGTTAAGCCGGGCGTACGCGAGGGGATGGGACGGTTCGCGCAGCGGCTGGTGATCCCGATCTCGGAGGAGCCGAGACCTCGGTATAGGCGGATCCCAACGCTTGGTGAGCACTTTTGATTTTACGCATTTAATAGTAGCATTACGTAAATGTTGCATACGTACTTTACGCTTGTCTTCGATGACTTTCTGGTTCGCGAGATGTCAGCGTACGTACAATCAGGCCATGAGACAGTTGGACGCGTGGGCCACCTACACTAGGAGGCTCGTGGCATTCATGAGGTGCAGTTCCCGGAGGAGCGTGGATGTTCGTGAGCCGAGGCCGTCTAGGCCGAGAGGTTCGTCTGCTCCCACGGCTGGTGGAGAGGACTTCGCGCAGGGATTTGGCCAGTTCGCGGGTGGAACGGCCAGGTTTGAAGCTCATACTCCTTCGCACTCGGGGCACGAGAGGGGAGAGTCCTCGAGTTCGCAGACGCCGAGGAGGCCTTTTGCATATTCCCGCCTAGAGGAATTCGGGAATTTCTTGTTCTCGACGGATCCGGCGGCTGCGGAGCAGTGCGTCGAGTGCTCGGATAACGAGCAGGACTCGGAGTAGTCCTTCCTTTATTGCTTTTTTTTGGACAAAATGTATGTATTGTCTGGAACAATTTGATTTGAAATGTATTTGAAAAGGCGCCCGTGGGGCGGAACCTGCACTTCGCGCATCTATTCTGTGATCCCCTTCTTTTATTTTCGGCAAATAAGGAAGTAGGTTAATCAAAAATAAATAATATAAAACATGCATGAAAAATTGAACGGGTCAAAGTTTATGCCTATATGCGCTGATATTTAATTAATTGCACTGTTGCACGAGCCCGGGGCAGAAGAGGTGTTGGCTTTGGTTGATTGAAACTAGGGCGGCACGTTGCATTCATAAAGGATGAACGGGGCCTTGTTTGGAATTGCTTCAATTTAGGAAGCATTTGCTGCAGAGTTGACCAAGTCAAGCTGCGAGAGGAAGTCGGCCAGTGAGAATGAATTTCGGAAGTCTTTTAAATTGCGGTTTCGGCTTTGCAATTCGTAAGCTTGCTCCTTGCTTTGATCGGTTAGGTGAATTTCTTTCAAATTCCTTAGGCTTCTTTCACTTTCTTTCATGGCTCCACTTTCCTAAGCTATCGTCTCAAATGCAAGAGCGATACTTGGAAAATTTCCGATCGTGGGTACGGAACCACACGAGGCAAAACAAGGGGTTTTCGAAGGCATTTACGGGATGAAATCTGTTTGGGCTTTGAAGGAGCTCATGCAGTTAGGATCTTTTGAGAGCGGCGGTTCGCTTACAGGACGTACGGAGGAATGTGTACAACTTTTCGTACAACGAAATCACTCCTACGGTCGAAGATTTCCGGGCCGTGCAGGAGGACTGAGGACGGGAGCGGCTAGTTCTTCCATATCTTTGGTGGCATGGCCCTTTGTTGAGAAAGCTAGTGTCTGCGCTCTTAGTATCTCGGGCGGAGAATCATGCACGGGATGCGATATTGAACACCTTGATTATGTCGACATTTCGGAGGCTTGCCAGATAGATTTGTCGGAGTCGAGGGGAGCATTTTCGCGTGGGACAGCGTTTGCTCTTTGTACGATCGCTACTCTGTTCACGTTCACGTCCACAGGTGTGTGCCATCACAGCGAGTGTCTTGGACCTTGTGAGGCAGTCGGAGCGGGGGAGACATCGTGCCTTTCGTCTTGGGCGAGACGTTCACAGGCATAGGTCGAGATGGTGGCCGTGGCCGATACATGTGGGGAGGAGTCCCGCTATGCTTACCATGTGGTTGAGGAGAGGCTGCGAGATGATGCCCGAGGTGCCAATGTCTTGTGACGCTTGGTCCTTCTCTCGACGTCCTCTGGTGATAGGGGGCGATCGGGCGAGCCGGGCTCTGGATGGCCGGACTCGCACGCATCACTTGCGATGGTGGGTTCCCCATTTGGAAGTTCTGAACTTGTCGGGCCGCTTGCTCGGGGAGGTCTATTGGTTGTCGAGCGTCGGGGTTGTCTCGCACATCCTTCTATATTCCATCGTTGGTTACTGCTGACGAAGCATTTGCCGGAGCAGTGCCATTGACGGGCTTGAGTCATGCCGCTACCTTCGAGGTGGGATCTCTGCTAATGGAAGATCCTTCGACGCTATTGTCAAGCTCACGCGGTGGTGGCAATACACGTCACTTTCCCGCCGGGGTTCTCTTTCATTGGAGAGGGCATTGTCTCCGTCGACGCGATCCGAACCGGTACGAATAAGTGTATAGGGGAGACACGAGATGGCTATCTTGTGGAGACGGAGTGAGCTATTGGGTCGTGACTACCTTGGCGGCTCGACCTTGAGGAGGAGGCTCGAAGCGGGGGCTAACCCTCGGGATAAATGCTTGGGAATGACATGGTTGGCTATGAGGCCATGCTTGTCGAGGCCAATCAAAGCACGGTCATGATGGCTAGAAGTGAGGCGGCTCGAGACGAGCTAGGGAAAGGGCTGCGTTGAATGCTACGAAGCTTGACGGAGGCGTCGGGAAGGGTCCCTGAGCCAGGTAGAAGGACTATCGAAATATTCCCTGTGAAGGTGAAGAACACTCGCCGTGGGAAAGGGAAGGGGAAGAAGGATGAAGGACCAAGTTCGGGAAACTAGGTTGACCTTGCTGTCCAGAGTATCCACCCTTTGCCATTGCAGACACATTAACTGATTAATGTTTTATTGTAGTTTTGCTAGCGTGTAGCGAGTCAACAGTTGACCGTGCTTGAACTCATCAAAGATTGTTTTAACCGTAATGAATTTGTAGGTTAATTGAAAAGAGTTTTTCGAAACACAAGCAATTGATGCTTATTTGTTTTTTTTTTGTTTTTGAGACCGAACCAATGATGGCTGCCTACGTTCCCCTTTTACAATTGGACTAAGGGGCTCAGGTCACCGTAGTTCGACACTTTTAGGTGAATTTGAGAAAAACGAAGACAAAAGAAGTGCGACCCTGTTTTTTACCTGGATCATTAGCGGGAATGTATCCAGTTGGGTATTATTCTTTTAGCACTTTAATTTTACTGAGGGGTGGTGTATGGGGAAGGAGAGTTGACTCGTGCTCTTCCTCAAACGAATGCGGAGCTTGCTTTTGTTCACGGGGTTAACGAAAGGGTTCCCATCCAAGTCTGCTAACTTCATGGCTCCTCCGGAGAAGATTTTTTGTACCACGAATGGTCCTATCCAGGTAGGCTCCCACTTTTCGAGGGGATTGGTCTGCGTAGGAGGCTTTTCCTTTAGCACCAAGTCGCCTTCTCTGATGTCTCGGATCTTGACTTTCTTGTCGAATGCTCGGGCCATTACGCTCTGGTAGGCTTCCGAGTGTGTTCCATGGCTTTCAATCTGCGCTCGTCGAGTAGAGCAAGTTCGTCATGTACGGCTCTTGTAGCCATTCGACTTCATTGATCCCGTTTTCCAAGAGGACTCGAGAGGATGGAATTTCCAATTCCACGGGTAGCATTGCTTCCATTCCGTAGGTAAGTGCGAACGGAGTCTCCCACGTGGCGGTTCGACCGATGTTACGTATCCCTGCAGGGCTAGATGTAGCTTTTTGGGCCAGTCCCGACCTCTGGTGGTCATCTTTCTGATTATCATGGCGAGAGTTTTGTTTCCTGCCTCTACTGCACCATTGGTTTGCGGTCTGTAAGGAGAAGACTTGTGACGCGTGACTCTGAATTCGGTCAGTAGTTGATCACAATCTCCTTCGAAGTGAGTCCCATTGTTGGATATGATCTCGTTGGGCACTCCGTATCGGCACACGATGTTCTCTTTGATGAACTCGGCCACCTTCTTAGAATTCAGTACCTTGTACGATCTGGCTTCTACCCATTTGGTGAAGTAGTCGACTGCGACTAAAATGAACTCGTGACCATTGCTCCCTGGTGGAGTGATCTTGCCGATGACGTCGATTCCCCATGTGGTGAAAGGCCATAGTGTAGTCATGCAGTAGAGTTCATGAGGAGGGATGTGATTGAGGTTGGAGAACCGTTGACATTTGTCGCAGCCTTCGGACGAACCGGATGCGCCTGTTTCCATCGATATCCAATAGTATCCCATACTGGAGAATGATACTCGTGTCAATGCTCGGGCGTTCATGTGCGGACCGCAGGTTTCGTTGTGAACTTCGTTCATTAGCTCGCCGGCTTTTCTTTGTTTACACACCGAAGGAGTGGCCTCGGTGGCGCTTCTTGTACAACATACCCCTGCATGACGAAATGGGATGCCAGGCGTTTTAATGACATCATGTTTTTGGCTTTGATCCCTTCTTTGTATTTTCCATCTTCATTTGTGAAGGAAGCTTCTCCGTTTTGGAGGTACCGGGTATATTTGATTGTACCAGGTTCGTCGATCGTTTCTTTTTTTATTTCGATCTCACGTGATAGGCGGGTGTTTCCCGTCCGCCTATTCTCGAGGTGTTTTACCGGGATTTCCCATCGGGAATTTCGACAAGAGAGGCGAGGTTGCCGGGGCATGCGCGAAGCGGTTTCTGTCTCTTGGCAAATAGTGAAAAAGAGATGTCCTTGAACCGAGCAATGAGCTCCTCCATGTACGCGTGGTACTTCGGGAGGCCGAATCTATCGTCTTCCATTTGTTGGACACTTGATTGATGATCAATGCCGAGTCTCCGTATACATCCAGCCTCCGAAATGTTGCGCTCGAGGGCTTCCGCACCGGCCGCACAAGCTTCGTATTCTCGCCGCATTGTTGGTTGTTTCAAAATTCAACTTGACGAAGCTATGGGAGTATGCTCGTCCTTGGGATCGACAAGGAGCATTCCAATACCATTTCCCTTTTTGTTAGCTGCCCAATCAAAGAAGAGTTGCGCTACGGTTTACGCCGTCAGTGAAAATATTCCGTCGTCCGAAATTGCGGATCGGGACCCTTGGGTTCACCGCTTGGGAAGTCCGCCACTGATCCGCCATTACTCTACTCTTTGTTGATTTTCGACCATGTACTTGATGTCGAACTCACCAGAAGAATGACCACATGGCTAGTCGCACGATGTGATGGCTTGTCAAAGAGATATCGACGGGGTCCGTTTTGGAGACCAAAGAGCACCGAATGTGACCGCATGTAGTGTTTCGCTTTCCCGACTACCCATACCAAGGCGGTACAAGTTTTCTAATGTCGAGTAGCCGAGTTCACTTCCTTGAAGCTTCCGGCTTACGAAGTAGATTGCATGCTCAACCAGTGGAATCCTTCTCGTTCTTGTGCCGGCATTGCTCCGATTGACGTGTCTCGTTACCGTCGATACGGGGAGTAGTGGCTTGTCTTCATGTGGCGGGCACAGAATTGGGGGATTCACCAAGTAGGTCTTGATTTCTCAAAAGTTGTTTGGCACTCGGAGTCCCATTTGATGTCGGCATTCTTCTTCATCAGTTTGAACATTGGCTCGCAGAGAGATGTCAACTAGTTGATGAAGCGACTGATGTACTGAAGTCTTCCCATGAAGCTCTTCACTTCTGTCAGAGTCTGAGGCGGATTCATGTCGATGATGGCCTTGATTTTCTTGGGATCGCTTCGATACCTCTTTCTCGTAACCATGTACCCCAAGCACCTTGCCGCGCCCGACGCCGAAGGTGCACTTAGCGGGTTCAATCTCATGGAGTGCTTTCTCGAGTCCGGCTTGAAGAACTTTCTCGATCCGTCATATGTCGTATGTCCGATCCTCTTGAGTGGATGATCATGTCATCGACATATACTTCGATTTCTTTGTGAATCATTCGTCATGGAAGAGGGATGCTGCAAATTTCACGCCGGTAAGTAGCTC
>JAFEMH010000471.1:0-120000 GCA_022495995.1 Adenophora triphylla var. japonica
AGGAAGAAGGTCAGGCATGGAATACTCTTCCCCCAGACGATTCTCCTACCCTGTCCCGCTCAGAAGTGGATCGCCCCATCCACGGCGCTCTGGCAGCGGCAGGTGGAAATTGAAGAACTTCATGGGTCGGGATGACAACTACGATATATCTGGCCCATGAAGAATGCTTGAGAGAGAAGATGTCGAAGATGGATGCCCTAATGGAGATTGATCGAGGAAGTAGACCACTACTTAGTAGAACTAACCCTCTTGCATAGCGGCTGCATCACGATCCTCCGGTACAAGACAACCCTTTGGCCGACACTCTCGCGGATCTTACAGGAATGACGGCCGTCACGGCTTAGTTCAATTCAACATTCCGGTGTATCCAGAGCACAGACCGAACAGTCATGCGCAAGCCTCCTCCGAGAAGCTTAATCGGGGAAGGAGATATAGCATACCCGCATTCGAGATCGAGACATTGTAAATGTCGTCCAAGCAAAGATCCCGGATCAAAGAGGCGGATTCTATGAAAGTGATCAACATCGAGCCAAGAATCCACTCACGAGATCCGGCCAATGCTTCGCCCTCCTAGAAGTAGCCCTCGGCGACTTCTATCGTGAAAAACCCCAGGGTGGTGGCAACACTAATGGAGGGACATCATCGGGGAGCGGCCAAAAACCTCCGCGATCGGTTTGAAATCGAACCGCATGCAAGCTACTTTCCGGGACTCATGCCAAGGGAAGATTGGCCGCACTGAACCCGGCCACCACTCCTTCTAGAGCTACGGCCATCCGGGAGTAATGAAGCCTGGTCCAATCCTCGTCGCCTATAGTCTAGCTTCGAGTCTTGTTGTACGTGTATTCACATCTTTTGTGTCTTTTGGCGGCTTTACGCCGACGATTGTGAATCTTTGATCAACGATATACGGTCTTCACGCTTTCAATAAAGGAGTCAGACCTTCCTAAAAAACCATCTCATTGCATCTTTAACAAATGATGACATTAACTAATCAAAAGCAGTTAAACTCATCTATACAAAGGCAAACACATTAATTAAATAAATGCATCAAGCAAACATTTAAGCATGTTGTCAAACGAGAGAAAAACCGGGCCCAGTGCCGAGAAGGTTTTAATCACAACGATTTGCAAGATTCTTTGAAGAGCGAAAGAGACGCATAGTCAGACGCCATTTCCGGCCACAAGCCGGATCTTCCCGATACCTCAGAGCGGGAAGCGCCTTCATGAACAAGGAAGGTCGGCACACGAAGGGTCAAAACCAAGAGCATCATGGCCCTAAAACGCCTTGCCTCTCACTTCGTCATCCTCGGGGACATGTTATACAAGAAACGCTACCACGGGCCATCTACGGCTGCGTCGGCCAAGAAGAAGCGAGACAAATTCATGAGCAGAAGTCCACAATGGGAGCTTGCGGTCCCTCACATGAACGCCCGGAGCCACGATGCAAATCATTCTCGAGGATGGGCTACTCTTTGGATCTCCATGGAAGCGGTGCATCCACTTTGTCCGAAAGGCTGCGACAAGTGCCAACGGTTCTCAACCTCAATCATCTGCCGCCCCACGATCTCTCTTGCATGACTACACCTTGGCCGCTTTGCCACTTGGGGAATTGACGTCATCGGGAAAATCGCTCCGCCGAGGCGGCAACGAGTCACGAGTTAAATCTTAGTAGCCATCGACTACTTCACCGAATGGGTCGAAGCCAAGTCCTACAAGGTACTCACCTCCAAGAAAGTCGCACATTTCCTCAAGGAAAACATCATATGCCGATACGGCATCCCAAATGAGGTCATATCGGACAACGGCTCACACTTGAAGGAGAATTTGACGGAGGCTGGCTGGCTGAATTCAAGATCACACGCCACAAATCTTCTCCCTACCGGCCCTGAACAAACGGCGCCGTGGAAGCGACAAACAAAACCCTCGAACGGATCATCCGAAAAATGACCACCCGAGGACGAGATTGGCCGAGAAGGCGCACCTTGCACTTTGGGGCTACCGCACATCGGTCGGAAACGACCACGGGAGAAACCCCATTTGCCACGACATACGGGATGGAAGCAGTCCTTCCCATCGAGCTAGAAATTCCCTCACTCCAGTCTTCTTTGGAAAATGACATCAACGAAGTCGAATGGCTCCAAGCCGAGCATGACGAATTGGCTCACGCTAGACGAGCGACGACTAAAGGCCATGGAACACGTCCAGGAGCCTATCAAAGCGGGATGGCTAGAGCTTTCGACAAGAAAGTCAAATCCCGAGACATCGGGGAAGGTGACCTTGTACTCGAAGAAAAGCCTCCCACTCGAACCAACCCAGCTGGGAAAATGGGAACCCACATGGATCGGCCACTTTCGTGGTTGAAAGATCTTCTCCGGAGGTGCCATGAAGCTAACAGGACCTAGACGGCAATCCCTTCATGAATCCCGGTCAGCGGAAGCAAACTTCGCGGATACTTCGCTGAAGAAGAACAAGCTGTGCATCTCTTGGCACTCCATGTAGTGTCGAACTACGCGGAACTGAGCCCTCTAGTCAGGGAACGTAGGCAACCTTAATTGGTCCGGTCTAAAAATACACAAAAAAGTCAAAAGTTTGAATGTCAATCAAGACCTCCGTCAAGCTACGCACTTTTCAAGAACACGCCCCAGCCGGTCACCTTGACCAAGTCAAACGACGGCGGCAACATCAAAGGACATCCGAGGGTCACTCGGCATCAAGCAGTGACTCATGTCTACTTCCAAGCCGGGGGCTTGTCTTCGCCCTCACGCGCTTCAAAAAAAAAAAAAAAAAAAAAGAGAGCTCGAGCAAGGGCTCACAAAAAAAAAAAAAAAAAAAAAAAAAAAAAAAAAAAAAGAAGCTCAAACGGAAGGCTGCGAAATTGAGGTCAAGAGCCCGACGCCAACAAGCGGCAAGGAAGCTACGAAAAAGACCGTCGAAGCGACTTGTCGGGGAGCATTCAACCTCTCGGCCAAATCTGAAAGCCTCGGCCAAAGGGGATGGCCGTCATGGCTCAGGCCCCTTCGGTCCGCGGATGCAACGGAAAAGTCAAAGATGGACGCCGACAAAGTGCACAACGAAGCAAAGGCAAACAAGAGATCTTGCGTCTCGACAAAGCTTTAAAGTAAATCACAAATCACTAACTTGGTTACAACATTTCTTGATGAGTTCAAGCACGGTCTACTCTCAAGTTCACAACATGCTAAAAAGACTGACTTAATACATTTAACTAATAATGTGTTTGCAATGCAATGAATGGATACCTAGGAGGTCATTCCGCGCCATCTGCGCTTGTCCCCTCGCCATTCTTTCCTTTCTTCCCTGCGTCCCGGCGAGTCTTCTTTCGCTCACGTGAACCCAACTCTGCGTCTCTCGGTCAGAGATGCGGGGTCCTCCCAGTAGAGTCAAATAATCCGGTAGCTCTCGGGGCTTCATTCGCCCGTGCTTCGGCTCGGATCTCACTCCCTGCGAGTGCAGCAAAGAGGACCTCTCCTGTCGGTCGGTCAACTCTAGTCTCGTAGTCAAACAAAGTGTCTCCCGTCACATCGAAGGGTCGGACCGAGGCTTCGGCACTCCTAAGGCAATAGCTACTACGGCAGCGGGTCCCAGAATCGCTACACGCACTGCTCTCCCGAGACCACTTGGGGCCCTTGACATCTTTGCTCATACCGGGCCGGATGCGGAGTCGTCAACACGACACTCTCCCGACGTCTAAGGAAGTACCACGGGAGGGAAGCGGAATACTTCCATACCCTCGGACAATACAAGAAGGCACACAGGAAATTTTGCCATACAAAGAGGAGCTATCTCCGCGGTAGCAAGGTCATCCCGGCCCAACAAAGGCTCTGCTTCATCCCAAGCTGCAGGAAACAAGCGACGGAATATAGAAGGAGGACCAAGACAAACCTGGAACTCGACAACGTAGGACCCTTCTGCAAGATCCTCCTGGTCTCGATCCTCCGGTGCGGAACCCACCGGCGGATACGATGCGTACCAAGGCTGTGCCATCCGTCTCTCCCGGGCGGGTGATCCATATCCGACACCAGAGGTCGGCGAGCAAATGACCACGGGCTAAACGACGTCGGAGCCTCGGGCATGGCACAGGTCTCTCTCGCGGCCACAAGGTGAGCAAAGCGGGGCTTCCCCCTCTCATAAAACGATCCCCGGTCGCCGGACGGTCGATACCATGAAGAGTCTCCCCCGGCACCAGCGGGACAATATCCTCTCCCGGCTCTGCGGTGCCCTACCACATCTAGCAAGCGCCATCACAAATGCCAAGGGAGGCGGACCGAGAAGAGCGTCGCTATCACGCACAAGGCAAATACATCCCAAGAGACGTCACTCTCATCATCGACCATGAACCGCTCGGCGGCTCGGAAATGTCGATATGACCCGAATCAAGGATCATGCCACCCTGCACTTCTTCCAACGAAGTACGAAGAAAGTCTGCAAGCTTCACGCTCGCGCGGCACCACCAACGAAAGGAAGCGAGATGGCCTCCACCTCAGGTCCTCCAATCAAAGCGAAAATCTTCAAAAGTGGGCACCATTTCATTGTAGGAGAAACGGTACACGTGCCTCTAACATCCCGAACTTCGCGGCGGCCCGCAGCAAATCCCAATCGGGAACCCAACTCCTTAAAAGACCAAGCCAGAGCAAAGGCGAAACCTTACCTCGAAAGCCCGTCTACGATGCCTCATACGGCGTCTCATCCACATTTTCGAGTCGCTCGAGGAAGTATGCTTGCCTCTCTGCGAAAGCCTCGGCAAAATTCTAGGAACATACGAAGAATCCATGGCAAAAATGGAGGTCCCTAGAGAAAATGGGGAAGAAAGCTCGAAAATGGCTGCAAATGGGGAATGGGAGAAAGTCCGGTTTCTTTGGAAAACATCTAAGTCCTCCTGAAAAGCAAAGTTGGTCCGTACGGACCTCTTTGCAATGTAGATCTGTCCGTACGGACCTCTTTGCAATCAGAGCCCATTTCCCCAGAAAACAGTACAAAAACCACTTTGTCCTCGTGAAAACCTTGCTCCAAACGGTCAAACGCGGCCAAAGCCATTTCCGGCAAACCAACACTACCCACAAACGCACTCTCGGCTCACGTGGCATGTACAAAAATAAAAATAATAATAGCAACAATTTCTAGGACAATTCCGGGGAATCACAAAAATAAATGACATTACATCTTAAAATAAAATCTTTTGTTTGCCATGCAAATACTTGTGTTTTATTACCGGTACAAAATGTCTGTTGCCAAAAAAAAAAAAAAGGAGAGGGATATGAAAGAGGGAAAGCAAATGAATACTAATCGAGCCCTCGTCATCATCATCCTCGCCGAGATCCTCGAAAAATCGGGCATCCCGGTGAACTCGCCGTCGCGCCTGCATCATCAGTGCGAGCCCCTCAGGAGCACGCGCTCAAAATAATACTGAAGGATCAAATCCGGCGAAAGGGTCGAAGAAAGAAGGCTACGAGAATCCCTCGCCACTGAGCGGCATGCGGAGGCATGAGCGATAAAAGGGCTGCTCCCTCGAAGGCCACTGCGGCTCCGAAGACGTCCCGGCATCCATGCATGCCGCCCTCTCGAAAGGAGTCCCTCCTAGCTGCGGCTCAGGCTCGGCTCCGGTGGAGGAACATCCAGCTGAATGCCTCGAAGGCATCGGCTCATCTGTTGGCATCACGACGCGAAGACCGGCGGGACATCTTCGACGCCATCTTCTTAGCAAAGGATCTCGTCGCCACATAGCGAGTCGGCGCATCGTAGGCTCTCCCAGGGACTGCGCACAAGCAAAGCGAGGAAACGCTCATCAAATGCGGTTATACTCGGCAACAAAAAGAGAAAAACGAAAAAAGATGCCAAGATGGAAAAGAGTCGGCACACTCACCGTGCAGCCGGGGTCCGCTCTGTAGGCGGCGGGGAGCTGCTCCGGGCAGGTCTGAGACACCCTCCTCCTCGATCCGTCCCCACGGACGTACGTGAAATCCGGTCCGGCATCGGAACCTGCAGGGGAGCACTGCGGGCCGGCCTCTCTCTCCGCGCCGGATTACTGCGGCGTCCTCGGCTTCCTCCCTAACAAAGGTCTCGTACTCCTCACCAAACAAAATGAACTCCTCGCGCCCAGCGCGAGTACCTCTCAAAATCAAGCACATCCATATCCACGGGAGTCAAACATCCCAAACGGAGGATCCCTCGGAGCCACGGGAAGCACACCGGGCCATCTTTGCCCGAAAGACTCGCTCCCAGGATACATGGCGTCGCAAGTCGAGCCCGCGGCCATCTTCGCTGCGCGCCGTCGCCTCGGGAGCTCCCTCAAACTCATCACCCTGCATCACAGGAGCCCGTAGGAACAAGGCAGAAACCCTCACGGCTATCTCGCTCAAGCAGCTCCTTGCACCTCCCGTAGCGCAATGGTGAGCTTACCCCTGCTTTGGTCCTCCTCCTCCTGTACGAGCCCGGTAGAGCATGCGGGATGCGCGGCCAAGCGGCCCAGGATCTATCCCAGCAGGAGCAACTTGAAAGACCTCATAAAACCACACACTGCGACAAAAGCGAGAGAAGAGCTCGGCAAAAAAAAAAAAAAATGGAGAAACGACAAGTTGCTAAATCAAAAACGACAATAAACTCATTACCTCAGGCAAAATCAGCGAGGACGACGAATAGGTGGCCGCCCAGGCTAAGCCGGTCCCGGAGAAAAGTAGAGCTCGGCCAAGCTGCCTCGCCCCCGAAGCAATGTCGCCGAGACCCTATCCAGATCGGTCGAAGCTCTCCAGCAGAGCAAAGGGAGGCTGCGGTCGCGTGGTTCGAGAACAAAGTCTCGGGCCGGTGCATACCACAAGAAGGAGCGCGCCAAGCTGCTCATTGTCACCTGGCCGTACCGGATGTGAGGCCCAATGCGCCGTGATCCTCATCTCTACGTCGGCATGCAGCATCCCCGAGGCCTGCGAGGACGAGGCTCAAAGCCCGGCGGCTCGGTCGGCCACGTCATCCGAGATCATGTCTCTCCACCTCACGAGGCTCCCCTTTGAAGGAGAGCCGTGTAATAGCGACAAAATCGGTGGGCGTCACTTTGTCACCTCGCCGGCTCGGGTGGAAGGTGTGGGTGGTATCCCACCAATACTCGAGAAAGGCCCGGGGAAGACACTCTTGTTCTTCCTCGTGTCGAGCAGCTCCGGCCCGGGTTCTCAGCGAACACACCTGGGCCGAAGCATAAACCAGCCTCAGGGACTCAGCCTGCGCCACGGAAATATCAGGCATCATTGCCGTAGCTCCATGGCTGACCTCGAGTGATCCCGAGTCTTCATCCTCTTGGCCTTCCCGGCCGTAAGCCCAGCATCCTGCAGGTAAACACAGCAAAGGTACGTCAATCACAGTACTTAATATAAAGGCAAATATAACCCGTCACAAAACACGGCACATATTGCACCTAATTTTCACATACATTATACATTTAATTTTTCATGTAACCCGTCACAAAACACGGCACACAATGCACCTAATTTTCACATACATTATACATATAATTTTCATGTAACCCGTCACAAAACCACGGCACACAATGCACATAATTTTCACATATATCATGCATCACAAAACACGGCACACAATGCACGTAATTTCCCATGCAGTCCGTCACATATATCATGCATATAATTTCCCCATACGATCCAAGTCACAAAAACACGGCACAAAACTTGTACTTTGTTACATTTTCTCAAAGAGAAAAAAGGGGGAGGAATTAAACCCTACACGACACATTTCAAAAGAAAATCCGTCCCAACACGGCACATACTCGCACATATTTTCCCCCGCACAAAGTCCGTCACCCAAAAACTGTGCGGCACCACACTATATAGCACATTCTCAAAGAAAATCCGTCCCGAACACGGCACACACTTTCACATATAACCGTCACATGAAACACGGCACATGTCACATTTTTTCACAAAAATTATCACTACCACGATAATTTTTCTCGCATAAAGTACATACATACATCAAATAGCATACGGTACAAAACACCAAAGCATGCAATTAAGCACTAGATAGGCACTTTATTATTTTCTGAAATAAGAGCTAATCTACACATTCTACGCACAAAATCACAGCATGCCACAATTTTTACATGTCCATTTTAAACAATTCATCAAGAATTTCACAAAAAAAAGGCATAAAATAATAAAAAAAAATTCAAAAATGCGAAAAACTAAAACCTAGTTCTAGCATTCAAAAAAAAATTCGACGAGGAATCAAAAAGCGGAGCAGATTTCTTACCTCCCTGGCAGCGTTCATGGAGCGACGATTATGCACCTCCCGGATTCGGATACAAAACATCGGGTTCTTCGAAGACGGAGGCGAACGAGGTCCGATTCCTTTGAAGCTCCGTTCGGTTGCTCGGCTCCACTTCTGAGTATTTGCGTTGTATGCGGCAAATCGTCCACCAGGCGATCGGATGGCGCCCGAACCTAGCCGCCATTGCGAGCGACGCAAGCAGGCGATCGATGTAAGCCGAACCTGGAGGTTTTCCCGGCTTCAGCAGCCGAGTTTCGCAAATGGCGCACGACCATCAAAGTGAAGCCGAGCCTCGGTTTCTTTTGCCCCGGTCCAAGTCACAGGAGCTGTAAAATTAAATGCAGGTAAGTATCCCGGACCTCTTTGGAAACCGTCATTCTCGCCGGACCTCTTTGCAACGGTGCCCAAATGACTTTTCTGCCCTTACAAACTTTGCACGCGAGTCCTAAGGCAGCGCGCCCGGTCTGAGTCCCTGAGCGAGCGCCTCCCAAACGCCCGAATGATGAAGCAATCGCCCAGTAGGCAGCGTACGTCCTTGACCTCGCTTGACAGCCAGGCAAATCAGCCTTTGCGCGATCGGGAGTGTGGCTTAGAACCCCAGCCACAGCCCAGCGGCAACATGGCAAATCAACCGTCGGCCGGTCGAAGTGTAAGCCGCAGAACCTAGCCAGCTCCAGCCGACGGCCTGTCAAGAAGGCGGCGATCGATTCCCGGCACGAATACCTAGCCTGAGACGGCCCAGACGGCAACGACAACTCGACCACTTTGAAGGTCCGAATTCATCTTCCCAACGAAGAAGGGCCCATACGAGGGTCATGCATCCCCGGCAGATTCAAGCAAGGCGATCGGATGTAAGCCCGAACCTAGCCCGGCTTCAACAGCGGCAAATTGACCGTCGGCGATCGATTGTAAGACCAGAACTCGCTAGCCACGCTTCAAGAAGGAAGTCATACAGACCTCCCGGCACGAATATCCCGGCCTGAGACGCCCCGGCCCGCTCAGCTGACAACTCGGCTCACCCTGAAGGTCCGAATTAAATCTTCCCAACGAGGAAGAGGGCCTCTTCCGTAGGGGTCATGCCCAGCAGCGCAATTAAGCGACCGGCGAGTCCCGATATAGGCCGAACCTAGCCCGAGCAGCGGGCATGACGCAAGCACCGGCCATCGAGTCAAGCTAGGAAGCTCCCCTCCGCGTAGTCAAAAGATTAGGGAAGTCATGCGTAAGAAGCTGCATGCAGCCTCTGAGAATCCGTCATTCGTCGCCCAGGCCTCCACAGCCAAAACAAACACGCGAAAGGACTGACACCTCCAGCCTATCTGATCACGAGTCCCCCGAGGCACGAAGCGCCTCCCAAGCGCCCGAATCTGATGAAGCAATCATCGGCGGTCGTCATCCTTGCCACGAAGCCAGCTGATGTAGTGAAGCGCCGTAGATCTGGCGGAGTCATCGTGAGAATCCCAGGCCTCTACAAGTGACGTGCGAAAGCAGGCATGGCATCTACGCCTCTCGGAATCACCACATTTAGGCCTCTGATGCCCGCCTCCGCGGCCGCAATGCACTCGAGGAAGACGATTAGTCTCTCATGACTACGGTCTCGAGCCGGGAAGACGCCAAAACGCGCCCGATACGGTCACAAGGAGCGCCACAAACGTCGTATCATTTGCAAACTTCCACGGTCACCCCCCGGGGACGCCGCAGCGTCCTCATCCACTTGAAACCTATGCAGTCGCCCGGACGCCACGCGCGTCCTTATCACCCAGGCCTATCACGGTCACCCGGGACGCCGCGCGTCACTTATCCGCGACCTATCACGGTCACCCCGGACGCCGCCACAAATCGCTATCACCCGGAAACCTCTATCCCCAGTCGCGCGGGAGCGCTTTCGCGCGTCCTTATCGCGCTTTATCACGGTCGCCCGGGGCCGCCACGTCTCCTTATCGCGACCTATCACGGTCACCAGGCGCCTTGGGCGTCACTTATCATCATACTTCATCACGGTCACCGGGACGCCACCACGTCCTTATCACCGACCTATGCGGTCACCGGGACGCCACCACGTCCTTTATCAGACCTATACGGGTCGCCGGACGCCGCGTCACTTATCACCGGACTATCTGCGGTCGCGGACGCCACCACGTCCTTATCACCGACCTATCACGGTCACCCCGGACGCCACCACGTCCTTATCACCGACCTATACGGTCACCCCGGACGCCGTCGCGTCACTTATCACCCGACTTTATCTGATGCGGACGCGCGCGTCCTTATCACCGACCTATCACGGTCACCCGCGCCACCGGACGCCACCACGTCCTTACCTATACGGTCGCCGGACGCCACCACGTCCTTATCACCGACCTATACGGTCACCCGGACGCCGCCACGTCCTTATCACCGACCTATCTGGTCGCCGGGACGCCACCACGTATATCCCATCACTATGCGGTCACCGGACGCCACCACGTCCTTATCACCCGACCTATACGGTCACCCGGGACGCCGCCACGTCCTTATCACCAACCTATGCGGTCACCCAGACGCCTCCACGTCCTTATCACCGACCTCGGCGGTCACACAACACTCAGGGGCACCACCACGCCCGCATTCATACTCACCCCCACACCCGAACTACGACCGGGCTTGATTCCCGCTGAGGATACGTAGGAATCCTATCACGGGGTCCGGCCTATTGACCTATACGGTCACCCCGGACGCCACCACGTCCTCACTTTGACCCTCACGGTCACTTCCTCTCCCAAAGACGCGATCCAGTTAGGACCCTTATCTTATCGGCGACCCCACTTCCTTCATAAGTGACGTCGTCGAGGGCTTCGTAAGTACCCCAATCTGGATCACTCCCTTTCAAACACACGGGAAACACCGCGAGACTCATCCACGCAGTCTCGAGACCTCTCTCACTCAAAACCCTCTCAAACCCTCTCAAACCCCCAACCAAAACCCGGGGGAGGAGCCTTTCTGGGATAAAAGGGACAAAAGGGCCTTTCGGGAATTTTCAGGAAGCTGGAAAAGCAATATAGGTCCGTACGGACCTCTTTGTTTCCATAATTACTAAATCCCCTTAAAGTCCACAATATTCCCTCAAATCCGGGAGAAATGATGGTTTCCATGCGGACTTGGTCCGTACGGACCTCTTTGCATGCAAGATGGTCCGTACGGCCCTCTTTGCAAGGGGACATCATCATTTCCAGAATATTCACCATCATTGCATATTCCCTCAAATCGAGGAAAACCAAAATCTGGATAACCAAGGAGGTCCGTACGGACCTCTTTGCACCAAATACGAGACTATAAATAGAGGGCTCCCCCTCCTCATTTTTTTCACACCTCCCACTTCTCTCTTCCTCCCTAAGCCTTCTCGGCTCCTTCTAAGACCTTTCGAGGCATTCCGGCCCCTTTTCTGGATCCTTTCCGAGGCCTTCCGAGCCCCCTAGAGGTGCTCAGAGCTTCTCTCCGAGCGCTCCCGAGACGCTCCGCGCTGCCCGAGGCACTCTCGAGGTACTACTGAGGCCCCTCGTGGTACTCCGAGGCCTTGCACTGGTCTTTCCCCGGTGTCCGGCTCTTTCCGAGTCAAGCCGACGATCCCAAACCACGCCGAAACTGCGCCCGAGTGACTCCTGCCACCACAACGCACGCCGAACCTGCCCAGAGTGATCCCGACGATCCCCACGCACGCCGAACCTCTGCGCCCGAGCGCGGCTACAACCTCAACTCACGCCGAAACTGCGTCCGCGGACAACCGGCATCCCAGGCAATCCGGGAACGCTACTCAGACCTCAAACACTATTCCCTGCGGAAGACAGGACACGAACCAACATTGGTAAGGCTTCCTTCCTATTCTATTTCAATACATTTCAATACAATGTAGACATCCGATACAGCATGCATTTTTAAAAGCACACACACACACACACAACTTTTTAAAGGATATTAGGGGTATCCGAAAGACTCGTTTTACGAGGCTACTCGGGTGAGCTCTAATATTCTAATATTCTCTTCCCGAGGAGTCATCTGACCTCCGAACTCAAAATCTCATCACACAAAAACAGTTTAAAATTTATCTTTAAAGCGATGCCCTTTTCAATGTTTTGGGCTTAATAAAAACGGCGTGGCGACTCTACAAAGCAAAACACAGCGAGACACCTCCAACCTCGCAAAACGCTAAGACGGAATAAGCCAGATGCCGGGGCGCGATTGTGCTGCCTCTCGGATCCGGGCGAACATTCCCGAACAGCGAACGAACGCGAGATGCACGGGGGCACCATCCGCGCGCGAGCCGGATCCCGGGTAATTTCAACTGCGAGTAGGATTCATCAGAGTCATCGAATATCCGACATGGTTATCCAATATTGTGATCGTCACCAAGGCCAATGGGAAGGTGCGCTGCTGTGTGGATTTCCGTGATCTGAACAAGGCCAGCCCCAAGGACGATTACCCTTTGTCAAACATAGACATCCTGGTGGACTCCACTACCAACTACGAAGTCAAATCCTTCATTGATGGCTTTGCAGGCTACAACCAGATCAAGATGGCCGAGGAAGACCAAGAAAAGACAGCCTTCACCACACTGTGGGGAACTTACTATTATACAGTGATGCCATTTGGGCTTAAGAACGCCGGGGCTACTTACCAAAGGGCAGCGACCGCGCTTTTTCATGACATGATCCACAAGGAGATTGAGGTCTATGTAGACGACATGATAATCCACTCCAAAGGCGAGGATGGGCAACACTTTGTTGACCTGCGAAAGTTCTTTGAGAGGCTGAGACAGCATTCCATGAGACTAAACCCTGCCAAATGCACCTTCGGAGTGACAAGGGGAAAAGTGCTTGGGTATATGGTCACAGAGCGAGGTATTGAAGTTGACCCCCAAAAGATCAAAGCCATTATGGATATGAGGCCACCTCGAACCCAGACAGAAGTCAAGAGCTTTATGGGAAAACTGCAGTACATCAGCCGTTTCGTCAATCAGTTGACCACTATGTGCGAGCCCATATTCAAGCTCATGAAGAAGAACGCAGACACAGAATGGACCGAAGAATGCCAGGATGCTTTTGACCAGATTAAGGCATACTTGGTACATCCTCCAGTGCTATGCCCCCCACATAGACAGAAACCTCTTCTGCTCTATCTCACATCCTTGATACGGCAGTTGGGGCTATGCTTGCTCAGGAAAAGAAAGACTCTCGGGTAGAGAATGCCATTTACTTTGTCAGCCGGAAGCTGCAGGGAAGTGAGCTCAATTACTCGGCGTGTGAAAAGACCTGTGCAGGACTGGTCTGGGTAGTCGGCAAGTTGAAACATTATATGCAAGCCTACCTTGTGAATTTGGTCTCAAAAATGGACCCCATCAAATATATCTTTTATAAGCCTTCCCTCTCGATGCGTCTAGCAAAGTGGTCCTTCTTCCTAGCGGAGTACGACATCAACTATGTGACCAGAAAGGCCATCAAGGGTCAAGCATTGTCAGACCACCTGGTGAACTTCCCCAGTAACGAGGACAGAGGGCCTGAACCCCAATTCCCAGATGAAGGGATCTTTACAGTCGAGCCCGAAAACCGATGGCAATTATTCTTTGACGGAGCCGCTAATAAAAGAGGAAACGGCATCGGGATGCTACTGGTCGATCCGAAAGATGAGCATACACCCATAGCCCTCAAGTTGAATTTTCCTGCCACGAACAATGTTGCCGAGTACGAAGCCTGCATTGCTGGTTTGGAAGCTGCCTTAGAAAGGAATGTCAAGGAGCTCGAAGTTTACGGAGACTCAGCCCTGATCATCAACCAGGTTTCCAACAAATGGAAGACTGTGGACCCTAATCTGCAGCGGTATCATGCCCATATGGAGGAGTTATTTGGACGGTTCAGAGAAGTGACTTTCCACTACTTGCAGGGAAAAGAAGCAGATTCACGAGATGCCACTAGCTACTCTAGCCTCATTGGTAGAGATCCCCGAGGGGAAAGCCATAAAACCGCTTCCGAGTGGGTAGAAGAGAAGCTGACCTTACATTTGTGAAGTAGACACAGGACCCGAGCCTATAAAGGAACCTTGGTACTATCAAATTTACCAGTTCCTCAAAGATGGAGAGTCAGTTTTCAAAGACAAAGAAGGTAGACCAAAAGAAGGTGTCAAAGCCAAGAGCTTGCAAGCCTTGAAAAGGTTGGCCTCCCATTATGTCATTCTAGGAGGCAACCTGTACAAGAAGCGGTACCAAGGACCACTCCTCTTGTGCGTCACTCAAGAAAGGGCCAAAGAGTTGATGACTGAAGTCCACAATGGTCCCTGCGGTCCTCATGTGAATGCCCAGAGCCACGATGCAAGTGATCCTCGAGAATGGGTTACTACTGGATTTCCATGGAAACAGACTGTGTCCAGCACGTTCGAACATATGACAAGTGCCAGCGGTTTGCCAACCTCAACCATCTCCCGCCTCATGACCTGTACTGCATGACGACTCCTTGGCCGTTTGCAACTTGGGATATTGACGTGATAGGGAAAATAGCCCCGGCAGGAAGCAATGGGCATGAATTTGTGCTAGTAGCCATCGACTACTTCACCAAGTGGGTAGAATCCAAGTCCTACAAGGTCCTCACTTCCAAGAAGGTTGCCCAGTTCATCAAAGAAAACATAATGTGCAGATATGGGGTGCCCAACGAGATCATTTCCGATAATGGTTCGCACTTTGAAGGGGCTGCGATCGGTTCTTTGTCGAGTCGGAATCACTCGCCACAAGTCATCTCCGTACGGACCTCGAGACTAATGGATCCGTGGAAAGTTTGCTAATAAGACGCTCGAACGGATCATTCGGAAAATGGCCACCCGTGGTCGTGATTGGCCCGAAAAGGCACTTGGAACTGCAGGGCTCTGAACGTCTCTCGGAAACGGCTACAGGAGAAACTCCTTTTGCCCTAACCTACGGGATGGAAGCGGTGTTACCAGTGGAGTTGGAAATCCCGTCATTAAGGGTCCTCACCGGAAAACAGTGTCAATGAAGTAGAATGGTTGCGCGGCCCGGCATGATGAGTTGGCTCTGCTTGATGAGAGAAGGCTAAAAGCCATGGAACACACCCGAGCCTACCGCAGGCGGATGGCCGAGCATTTGACAAAGGGTTAAGGCCGGAGACATCAAAGAGGGTGACTTAGTGTTGAAAGTGAAGCCCCCTACCGGAGACAACCCCACAGGAAAATGGGAACCCGTTTGGATCGGTCCTTATGTGGTGCGAGAAGATACTATCGGGAGGAGCCATGAAGCTTGCAGACCTGGACGGCAATCCCATTGTCCACCCAGTCAACGGTGATAAGCTCAAAAGATACTATGTCTAAATAAAAAAAAAGAAAAAAAATCTTAGTGCAAAAAGAGTAATACCCAGCTAGGCTAAAAAACCCCAAAAAGGGCGGTCTAGGCAAAAGACAGGGTTGCACAAATAAAAAAAAAAAAAAAAAAATCTTAGTGCAAAAAGAGTAATGCCCAGTTAGTGAAAACCCTAAAAGGGCGGTCTACAGCGGAAACAGTGCACATGCACATAAAAAAATATAGTTCACCATAATGAACTACGAAGACCTGAACCCCTTAGTCTTTCTTGTAAAAGGGGAACGTAGGCAGCCATATATGGTTCGGTCTAAACAATAAAAAGGGCAATCAAGCTTCCATGAAGTGTGTCCTAAACAATAAAGGGTATTTCAGTTCCCAATCAATAAGACATTTGAATTTCCATGAAATGTGTCTTGATTAATTTCTAAGATAATATTTCTTGTTCATTACAAGTTAAAAATTTCTTGATGAGTTCAAGCACGGTCTACTCTTGACTCTGCTAACCTGCTACAAAGATCTAAAATACAAAAAAAAGGCCTAAATAAACTAATGTGTTTGCAAAATGGCAATAAGGGAATCCTAAGAAAAGATCTGTCAGTCGTCATTCGCTGGTCTTCTTCCCTTTACCTCGACCCCGTCGAGTTTTCTTTCTCTTCTTCTCTGTAAATAGACCCCTCCTCTACCCATTTTAATCATCAACAAAAGGCATCACACACTCATAATACGAAGAAGATCCTCCCAAGAGCTGCTGGAAGTCCAAGAAGGTGAAGAAAAAGGCCAAGAAGCTACCTCCCTCCTACTTGAAGATCCCAAGATCAAGTCCTCCTCCTAGCTCCGTCCAAAGAAGAAGAAGGAAGCCATTGGTAACCTCGCACGCCCTAACCTTTCATCCTAATTGCCCTATGTGATTATAATTGCTCATTGCATTTCATACATAGCTATTATCTTGCTTGGGACTTGGTAGATTAAAGATCATATCTTTATACCCCCTTTCCCCCTTTGCATGCATTAGGCATCCTTTGCCATTAAAAATGTAATCTTTTGAATCAAAGGTGCATCCTTTGCACCTAAAACCCCCATTTTTCAATAAAAAACATCATCTTCATGCATCATTTGCATATAAAAATCCAATCTTTATGATAAAAATGCATCATTTGCATATGAAATCCTTTTTCAAGCATCCTAGGCATTAAAGATCATATCTTTATCCTAGATTAGCGTCCTATGCTTTTCAAAATACAATCTTTATGCATCCTTTGCATATTTAAATTCCAATTTCTTCATAAAAATGCATCATTTGCATAAAAATCATGTCTTTATATCAAAATGCATCATTTGCATAAAAATCATGTCTTTATGCATCATTTGCAAATAAAGATCATGTCTTTAAATCCAATGCATCCTTTGCAACCCAAAAATGTCATCTTTTCATTAAAAATGTCATTTTTACATGCATTCCCCCATGTCCCCATTAGCAACCTTGGAACGGACCGGTGTAAAAGATCCTATCTTTACATCGTTCCTTCCATAAAGGTTTCATAATTTCTTTAGAAAGGGACAACCTTGAACCCTATATCTCCGATTATCGCTTAAGATGAGTATGAAGCATCTATACGAGCTCGACCGTCTTAAAGTGTAGGATTGATGGGCTAAGGACATTCCTTTCTAAAGAACCTCATCTTTGACTATAAAGAGAGTCATTCTCTCGATCATGCAAGTCCCGAGGTCTAAAAATGCAATGATCACAAGTCCAAGATGAGGACGGGATCATAATCCCGAACACATAAAATCCAAGAAATCCCGAGCGACAACCAATAAATGGTTTGTACGTCCGGAAGACGACTTGGGACATTCCCTCCCCCTTTATTTTCAACACATGCACACAAGAAAGCACGCAAGCAAGTGTAGGGGAATTAGGGTCTTTGATACTAATGGTGCTTCCGGATATATGATTGAATCGTGTATAATCCACTTTCCGAATAAAGTATTTCGACCCTTATTGCCTGGGTTACACGAAATCCTTATTGGGATAAGACAATCACGCAATTTGTTTTCTAGGCAAAGAGAACAAATCAAAAAACTAGAGAATTGTTTTGCTTTCGTTATTGTTGTATCACTTGTGTTTTTCATGTCTCTACAACTGAGATCAATCCCTGTATATATACAGATGGAGAGGTATGAGTTAAAAGGTATAACCAAAAGACATGATTTTAGCCAAGAGATGTGACTATTCAGTTTGAGCGCTTTGTTCGAGAAGCTGCTCGGCCGAGTCAAGGGACTCGCTCGGCCGAGCACACATGTCCATTTGAATTTAGCCAAGCTGCACGGCCGTGTCTTATGAACTGCACGGCCGTGTTGTTCATACTGCTCGGCCGAGCAAGGCACATGCCTCAGCCGAGCAAGATACTCCAGAAACTTGGCCAATCTGCTAAGCTCTGCTCGGCCGAGTCAAGGACTCTGCTCGGCCGAGCACATCAGCAAAATGTGCTACCCTTTTAACTTTTACTTCTTTATCGAGGTTGACTTCGTTTTAGCTCAAACGAGTGTGTACTCCACACTTTCCCTTACTCGTATCCGAGTCTAATACGAATCACATTGATCTCTTAGTAAATCACCATTACAATAAAATAAGTTGATGATATAAAATCACCAACAAATCCCCTCCATTTTAATGTAATCCTTTGATTTACTAAACTTTTATAAATAACGAAACAAACGAATGCATAAATGAAAATGTCTTGCGATTGAATTTTCATCTTAGTATAATACACATTTCAAATACTCGAGAATCGGGGTGTCGTAACGATTGAACCCGTCAACTCATATGAATACCTGAAGATACTATACACATAAGTTCAGTACAATTCTCTTTGTTTAATCTTGACACTTTACAAGCCATGTGTCCATATCCATTGGTGAACATATAGGAAGCCAAGTCCTAGCTTCTTGAAGCGGCAAAACTTCATGTTCATTAAGGTAGTTCCTTTAGTCTTGCACTTTTTGCATTTGCAATTTTTCAAAGGAACTATTAAGAAGATATTCTTCAACCTAGGTTTACTTGCGGTGTCCGAACACGTACCTTGGGAAAAATAATAACATGTGTTCCAATCTCCAAGCTGCGAGCTTTCCACATTGAATTCAAGCTTCTAACGTTGTATTAGAAGGGAATTGGGTATCTCACAATTAGAGGATTAAATGGACTTTAATCCCATTCCCATTGCGAGACTTATTTACCAAGTCTCTGGCTAACCCCTTCGTCAAGTGGTCGGCCAAGTTTTGTTGCGACCGAACAAACTCAGCGATATCACACCATTCATGATTAACTCCCGAATCATACTATGTCGACACCCAAGTGTCTAGACTTGCCATTATAAATTTGACTATAGGCCACTAGCCAAAGTGGCGACACTATCACAATGGATAGACATTGGTGATATCGGTTTTGGCCATAATGGAATCTCATATATCAAGTTCCGAAGCCACTCAGCTTCTTTTCCAGTGGCCCAATGCTACAAACTCGGATTCCATTGTAGAATGTGTAATACATATGCGCTTTTTAGAAGCCCAAGAAATGGCACCTCCTCCAAGCAAGAACACCCAACCACTCGTAGAAGATGAATCTTCTTGGTTGATCCAACTGGCATCTGTGTAACCTTCTAAAATAGAAGGATGTCCACTATAATATAAACCATAGTCCATAGTACCTTTTAAGTACTTGAACACCCTTGTTATAGCATGCCAATGTTGTTTACTAGGGTTACTAGTGAACCTACTCAATCTTCCCTCTTTGCATATGCAATATCGGGTCGAGTGCCCGTCATAGCATACATCAAGCGCCAATGGCTTTTGAGTATTCAAGGCGTGACACAGGTTTACCAGTATTAGACACAAGTTTCTCAGTTGGATCCATGGGAGTACTAATCTTAGAACAATCTTCACAATTAAACCTCTTGAGAATTTTCTCAATATAATGAGATTGTGAAATTGCGATTCCCTTGTTCATCCGTTTAATCTTTATACCAAGAATAACATCGGCTTCTCCCATGTCCTTCATAGAAAACTTTGATGATAAAAACTTCTTAGTTTTATCAACTACTTTTTGGTCGATGCCAAAAATCGGCATGTCATCAACATATAGGCGAGATGATTACACCTTTACCGGTTTCATCAAATCTGCTATATACACATTTGTCGGACTGATTTAATACAAAACCATTCGACAAAACAACCTCATCAAACTTTTGATGCCACTTTGCTTAGGTGCTTGCTTCAGCCCATACAATGACTTAATTAACTTACATACCTTATGCTCATTACTGGCATAACAAAACCTTCGGTTGTTTCATATACACTTCTTCTTCTAAATCACCATTTAGAAATGCTGTTTTGACATCCATTTGATGGATCAATAGATTACGAATAGGCTGCCAAAGCTATCGAAATCTAATAGTAGTGATACGAGCAACCGGTGCATAGGTATCGAAGTAATCGATCCCTTCCTTTTGTCTAAAGCCTTGGATTACCAATCGAGCTTTAAACTTGTCAATTGTTCCATCGACTTTCATCTTCTTTTTTGAAGATCCATTTACACCCCAAAGGTTTACGGCTGGTGGTAAATCGACAAGACCCATGTATTATTTTCCATAATAGAACCAATCTCATCATCGATTGCTTCTTTCCAAAACCCGACATCTCGAGATTGTATTGCTTCATCATATGTTCTCGGATCCTCCTCTATACTATAACAGTAAGAGTATTGAGATTCAACTCGATCTCTTGATCCCTCAACTAAATATAGTTGAAAATCGAACCATATGATTTAGCTTTCCTTACTCTTTTACTTCTACGAGGTTCGGGTATCTCACTTGGTACATCAATTAAATGATCATCCATTTGAGATTCAAGATATTGGTATAATATCCTTGGGTCTAGGTATTGAAGAGAAACGATTCTCATCAAAGATTGCATCTCTCGATTCTATAATTGTGTTAATAGAAATGAATTCATTAGGTTCTATAACATAGAACCTATATGCCTTGGAATGCTCAGCATATCCAACAAAGATGCAATCAACACCTTTTTCTCCCAACTTTTTCCTTTTAGGGTCCGAAAGTCTAACCACGGCCCTACAACCCCAAACTCGCAAAAATGCTAAGTTTGGTCTTTTCTTATACCAAAGCTCATATGGGGTAATCTTGTTCCTTTTATTAGGAACTCTATTCAATAGATGACAAGCCGTTAACATGGCTTCACCCCAAAACCCGTCACTCAAGCCCGAGTAAGACAACATGGCGTTAACCATTTCTTCAAGAGTTCTATTCTTCCTTTCAGCCACACCATTTTGTTGTGGTACATAAGGAGCCGTAGTCTCATGAATTATCCCTACGGATTGGAAATATTTAGGATCATAATATTCACCACCTCTATCCGTACGTAAGGTTTTAATCAAGCCATTAAGTTGAAGTTCAACTTCAGTTTTATAAATTTTAAATTTATCTAGGGCTTCATCTTTTGCATGCAGCAAATAAATATAGCAAAACCTAGAAGCATCATCTATAAAAGTGACTATATACTTTTTATTGCCTAAAGATGGAGTTGCATGAAAGTCACATAAATCACTATGAATCAATTCTAGATTTACGTAATTCCTTGTAACACTTTTAAAAAGGTTTCCTAGTGATTTTTGTTAACATGCAAGTATTACACCTTTCCGTATTATTATCAATAACAGAATCAAACCATCTTTGGACATTTCCATCATTCTTTTATAGTGCACATGTCCTAACCGAGCATGCCATAATGAGGAATTAACAACAACGAGAGGAAGTCATATAAACGAACTAGAGTTAACCGGAATTTTATTCAAATTTAACATAAACATCCCATTGTTATAATAACCAAATCCTACAAATACACCCGACTTTGATAAGATATACTTATCGGACTCATAAACTTGTTTATAGCCACACTTGTTCAAGACAGGACCAGAAATTAAATTCTTACGAAGTTTAGGTACATACAAAACATTAAACAAAGAAATAGTTTTCCCGAACTAAATTCCAACACCACACTTCCTCTTCCTTGAATAGGAGCGGAATGGTCATCACCCATGTAAAGGACTGATCCGTCTTTCATTGGTTCGTATGTCTTAAACCAACAACGATCCTTACAAACATGAGTTGTGGCACCGGAATCAATCCACCACGCAATAGCATCATCCTCACTTACATAAAATGCCTCGAAATTGTTGAAACAGAATTTTTAATAAAGCTGTTCCAACTATGTATTAAATTCGACCTTGGTTTTGAGAATGGTCCTTAGACCCCTTTCCCGAACCACTTGTGCTTGCGCCGTTCTTGTTGTTTCCAACACGACAATCCTTCTTAAAGTGACCAGATTTGCCACACTTCCAACAAGCCAATCTAGGCTTCTTGTTGGAACCGGAACCATTGTCATTGAAACTACGTTTCTTTCCTTTGTTCTTGTTTCTACCATCATCAATCATATTGGCCGATGGTCCACCAACTTCCTTTCCTTTGCCTTTGTCATTCTCTTGCGCCCTTAGAGATTCCTCTATGCGCAAGTGACTACCAAGTTGAACCAAAGATAGATCATCTTTACCATGTTTCAAAGTGTGTTTGAAATCCTTCCGGGGAGGAGGCAACTTATCAATCACACTTGAAACCGATATTGACTCATCCATCTTCAACCCATGTTGAGTATATTGTCCAAGGATTCTAAGGAGTTCATTGAATTGTTCCATGACAGTCTAGAATCGACCATCTTGTAATTGTTAAAATTACTCACAAGGAACTTCTTACTAGAAGCATCCTCTGCCATGTACTTGGATTCAAGAGAATCCCATAACTCTTTAGCAGACTCCTCATTTTGATAAATGTCAAATAAAGGATCGAGACATACCGTTCAATATGTGTCCTCTGCAGATGTAGTCATCGTTCTCCCACTTCGATCTACGTCTTACGGCCTCCAAGTTATCCTCTTCTTCAAGCAATTCTGGAATTGGAGTAGATAGAACATACACCACCTTTAATGTTGTCAAAAGGAAGTGCATCTTCTTTTGCCAACGTACTGAAATCTTGCCCTTCAAACTTGTCTAGCTTTCCAAACTTTGTTGTCATCTCCTTCACGATTACTTCCACCGGCCATGAGTATCACCAAATACTTTATTCGTTTGTAGGGGAATTAGGGTCTTTGAGACTAATGGTGCTTCCGGATATATGATTGAATCGTGTATAATCCACTTTCCGAATAAAGTATTTCGACCCTTATTGCACAGGTTACACGAAATCCTTATTGGGATAAGACAATCACGCAATTTGTTTTCTAGGCAAAGAGAACAAATCAAAAAACTAGAGAATTGTTTTGCTTTCGTTATTGTTGTATCACTTGTGTTTTCATGTCTCTACAACTGAGATCAATCCCTGTATATATACAGATGGAGAGGTATGAGTTAAAAGGTATAACCAAAAGACATGATTTTAGCCAAGAGATGTGACTATTCAGTTTGAGTGGCACTGTTCGGGAAGCGCTCGGCCGAGTCGGGACTCGCTCGGCCGAGCACACATGTCCATTTGAATTTAGCCAAGTTTGCACGGCCGTGTCTTATGAATCGCACGGCCGTGTTGTTCATACTGCTCGGCCGAGCAAGGCACATGCCTCAGCCGAGCAAGATACTCCAGAAACTTGGCCAATCTGCTAAGCTCTGCTCGGCCGAGTCAAGGACTCTGCTCGGCCGAGCACATCAGCAAAATGTGCTACCCTTTTAACTTTTACTTCTTTATCGAGGTTGACTTCGTTTTAGCTCAAACGAGTGTGTACTCCACACTTTCCCTTACTCGTATCTGAGTCTAATACGAATCACATTGATCTCTTAGTAAATCACCATTACAATAAAATAAGTTGATGATATAAAATCACCAACAGCAAGCACGATTAATGGGATCTTGGGAGACTTGCTCCGGCAAGGCACCTTGGGTGAACGTCGATCCGTTCTTCCCAAGGGGTAACTTAACCTCCGAACCCATAAAACCTTTTTTTCAAAGTTTTGAGGTAATCAAAATGGCGTGGCGACTCCGTTTTTCAAATTAAACCAGATGTCTTCAAACTCGCGTGAATTTCCAACAAACAAAAATTTAGAGCACACATTCACAGCGGGGTAATACGGGTTACCTTTAAGAAATCACCTATGTGAGAGAGAAGTGGGGCCGCTTCGAGGAGAATTGTGTGAGGCTCAATTCTTAGACCCTCTCACTGAACCAGGCAAAATGTTCAGGGCCATGAATGAACATAGCTATGAGAATTGAACTATGTTAGGACGTTACTTGTGTCAAGTATATGATCGGCTACACAAAAAGCATAACGGTTCAAGGACATCGCGTCTACCGACTTGCGAGTAGAGTAAATATGCTTGTACGAGCGAAGGTTCAATGGGCATTTCCACACCTATCGTATGCAAGTTTTCGTCTGCCGGACTCTATCACCAAACTCATCATTAATTTCCTTCATGTGGGGGATTGTTGGAAAAATTCGTTATATGTGAAGGAAATTGTGTATTTTCCTTACATGAATCGTTTGTCGTTTGACAAAGATTATTGTGGGTTCATGTTCCATGTTGTGAGAACATGAAAATGAAATATCTAGATGTCCAATTTGGTATTGGATAAGAACGATATGATAGCTCAAAGTTGATGGGTTGAAAGTGTAACTTTTGAAACTTCATCAAAATATTGATGTTCCATAAATCCAAATTATTAAGGGATTAATTGGATATTGATGTTCCATAAATCCAAATTATTAAGGGATTAATTGGATACATACCAAGAGTCTTGGGGTTACAAATTGAAAGGACCTTCATATAAAATCCTAGGACTTTTGGTGGAGCTAAATGAGAGTTACCCACAACAAGAAACTAGAATGTTTTTTCATCAATCTTTCCACCATCCCTCTTGCAATTTGTTATCTTCTTCCTTTGGCCTCCTAGAGAAATATCCATGGTGATTTTGTCCAAGCATAGGGAAATTCGCCGGAAAACTTTAAGTGCAAAGTTGTTCCGGTTCATCCATTTTATCCTGGAAGACTAACGTCCATTGAAGACCTCGAGCACTCGTAGTGAGGGGGTGAATTAGTCTTAAGGAGAGTGTGTCACACACGACTCGGATTCAAGCAAATTCAAGATGAAGATTCAAGGAGGTTACGACACGGATTCAAGCAAACTCAAGACAATGAATTTACGGTTTTCTCTTTATTATTTTTATGTTGTATATTATATTTCAATTCATTGTAATTCTTTTCTCATTTGTGCTCGATTGTATAGATTTTATCTAACAGTGTAGATATAAACAATGGACATTTATATAGGGACGGAGTGTCCGACACGGGTACGGCGGGGTAAACTTAAGAGTCCGAGCATCAGAGGTTGATTCTTATTGTGAGTTTCTGTTCTTCCTCAAAAAGAAGAGAGTAGTTACCAATGAATTTACGCTTTACATGACTGGGCATAACTTTACAGAAGATACTAAATATTGCTACTTATAAAGTGTATAGCACACTACTTACTAGTACTCCCTCCGTCTCTATATGAATGTCCATTTTCAATTCTGGGAGAAATTAAAAAAAAGTTGACATCTATGTATTCTTACTATCATATGTACATAAATACCTTTAATGAGCTCACGATATAACATCATGATTCTAAGTGCGCAAATGAGGGCGAGCCTTGACGCAACGGTTAAGTTGCTCCTTTGGTGACCATAAGGTCACGGGTTCGAACCTTGGCGAACAGCCTCTTGGCAATTGTCAGGGGAAGGCTCTAGCAAATGGTTCCCTCTCCCAACCCCCGCTTGGCGGGGAGCGCTTGGTGCACCGGGGTTTGCCCCTTTTATTCTAAGTGCTCAAATGGAAGAATCAACTGTAGCAATGCTTCCAGCTTGTTGTCTGAACCTGAAAGATTTATAAAATCACGGCGAACAGAAGCAATCTCTTATGCAGTATTTTGAGGTCATATCTAGTATTCAGAGTTTGCCTCGATTTGGTACCGCTCACGCGGCCCGCACCGAAACAGTGCTTTACCCCTAGATGTCCAGTCAACTGCTGCGCCTCAACGCATTTCGGGGAGAACCAGCTAGCTCTGGGTTCGAGTGGCATTTCACCCCTAACCACAACTCATCCGCTGATTCTTCAACATCAGTCGGTTCAGACCTCCACTTAGTTTTATCCAAACTTCATCCTGGTCATGGATAGATCACCCAGGTTCGGGTCCATAAGCAGTGACAATTGCCCTATGAAGACTCGCTTTCGCTTGAAGTGCGCACATGTTCAATTCCTTGAAATTCTTCATCGACCAGCAACTGCATACCCTGCAAACATCTAAATGGAAATTTCAAGGAATTGAACATGAGGACTAAACCATTTCCTCCTCCTTTAAAACATTGAAGAAGGAAGTGGTTATAATTTCCAGTAACACATATCGAATTTGAATGTTTCATTCAAAGAGTTCCTGGTTGAAAATTAGGTTATAATTTCCCGTAAGGGGAAATTTCATTTCTCATATATAAAATTCAAACAACTTCTTTACAGAAAAATAGGTTTGTCATGATAGTTTACTTACTTCAAAGGATACATATGTAGCCCTTAAATACTCCCTCCGACCGGAAAGAAAGTCCCACTTTGACTTTTGTGGTCAATTTGATTGAACTTTGACCAAAATTTTAAATCAATTTAATTAGGGAATTTGCCCCATAAGTTCCTTTTGGAACAAATCACTTTCCACTAAGTTTCTCATTGTATTAAAATGACCCATAAGTTCTCATGTTGTATTATGTATAATACAACATTTAGTTATGCAGTAGTTTAAAATCATAATACTGCATCCGCACCACCGCCTCCGCCACAGCCCAGCTCCGCCGCCGCCGTCTGCTATCGCCGCATGCCGGAATCCGGTCAATTTTCACCGGAATCCAGTAATTTTGGCCGGAATCCGGTCGCCGGAGGTCGGAATCTGGTCGCCGGTCCATGGGCTTCGGACTCCGGTCACCGGCGGCCGCCGGAATGCAGTATTATGGCCTTAATTGATGTTGTATTTTCGAAACATAATACAACAAACATCATAATACAACATCATAAAAGGAACTTATTGAGCATAGATTTAAAAAAAAAGAACTTATGGGGCAATGACCCATTTAATTATTTAAAATTTGTACTGCCTATGTTTCACGATGAATGACCAAAAACATTTCAAAATTATTGTTGATCAAGAGCAAATTGAAGGATTATTTTGGTAATTCATTTTGGGACGGAGGGAGTAATTGATTATATTTTCTATTTGCAAAATATACAAACATTTGCAAATGTTGGTAACCAATTACGAAACGAAATGCAGAAAGTAAATGGAATAGAACCTGAACAAGGGGCAACATGCAGGAGCCTTGCCGGAGCCAGTATGAGAACCCAAAAGCACACTCTTCTCAGCAAGCACAGCTGGAATTCCAATACTCTGCATCTATCTCAGTAGGCACATTAGTACCCTTTTCTGTTAAAGTTGCTGCCATTACCTCCTCACTCAATCACGACTCCTCAAAACTCTCCGCCACCTCCGCCTCTGCCATTTTCCCGCCTCCTTCTTTCTTATCATGGCGACCCCCAAGGGTCCGCTCCCGAGTTTTAGAAGGATAGAAAGAAAGGAAAGAAAAGAAAAGGAAAGGAAGCGGAGAGAAGAGAAAAAAAAGAGAAGGGAATTCAATATTTGCCTAGGAAAGTGAAGGAATGTTTTTTAAATTATACTTGTACCCTTAATGAAAGAAGGAGAGAATTATATTTGAAGGGTAAAATAGGTATTTCAAAAATATTTGTTAATGAAATTTTCTTTCCTTCCACTTTCTCTTCCAACCTGATAAAACGAACGGATCTCGTTCTAATTTCTTTCAAGCTCCTAGACGGGTACATGACTAAATCTTGGTAGAATGGTGCCTCTCTTTTCAGGCCCATCTTGAAGGCTTTCGTTGCCGTTGACACATCAATATGAGGGATGCTCACAGCTTCATTGTTGAACCTGAACACGTAGTCTTTTAAAGTTTCATTAGGCTGTTGTACCACTTTGTAAAGGTCACTCGTTAGTTTCTCAAACACACGATTGCAAGAGAATTGATTAAAAAACATGTTAAGTAATTGAGAGTAAGAAGAGATAGAGTTCATAGGCTGATTAGTCAGCCACATCAAGGCGGGGCCAGATAAGGTTGACCCAAAGCCCTTGCACAAACAGACTTCCTTAAGATGGTGGGGAATGCTAATGATGTCCATCTTCTCCTGGTAGAAGGCTATATGTTCTGCTGGATCCGTGGTGCCATCATATTGTTTCATTGGAGGTACTTGAAATCTTTTAGGGATCTCCACACCAGCTATGGTAGGAACGAAATGCGAATCGTGATGGCTGGTTGGAGACGCCTGGTTGAGAGGTAAGGTGACTCCTGGAACCTTCATGAGGATGTCTTTGATCTGCTGCACTTCTCTAGCGAGGGTATTGTCTGCAACAGGGTTAGTGGCAACAAATGGATTGAAAGGAGTACTAAACATATTAAAACTCAATGTTTGCCCTGTAGGACGTGGGGTTGCAAAGGTAAAACATGTTGACAGCGGAACCGGGTTGGACGTAACAGTGGTGCTTTCAGTCTGAACGGCGCTGGCCATGGATATGTTGCCTTGACCGCTCCTTGCACTTGCCCCAACGTCTGAGAAAAGAGTTCTAGGCTGCAGAGGTGAGGTCTCCGGCATGCTGACTATTGGAACACCGCGCCCTGAAGCCGATAAATCACGTCGTATTCCGTCGATATAATTGAATATCATTTGATTGGTATATTGCTGTCCGTCAATCTGGTCCTTCAACTGTTGCATCATAGTCGTTATGGTATTCACATCTTCTAGTGAAATTTCAGGCAGAGTCATGGATGAAGAGTCTCCCAGGCTGAGACGTTGGCTCTGAGGCGTCATGGTACTAAAGCCAACAGTTGGAAGGGTACCGGGTGTCATGGGTAAGTTCGACGTGTTGGTCCTTGCCTCAGCCGTTATAATGGGCGTAGACATTGTTGAAGTAGGATTACTCATCTTGATTGGAATCTAAAAAACCAAAATTTCCACGGACGGCGCCAAATTGTTTTGGACAAATTTCAACAAGTAAATTTATCTATCAAGGATGTTGGGCACAAATGAAATATAATTCTTAAATCAAGATAAACTCGAGGATGTAACGAGAAAAATCTTTGAACAATCGTTCGCCGGGAAAAACCTCAGGAGGCTTTAGGAAAAGCCTACCTTAACCAAGAAAATGTTTATTCATATTCTTTGTTTTGAGTACAATGTGCAGTACGAGCATAGAGTAGAGTGTGTCGTGTGTACATGTTCTTTTCTAAGGACTATTTATATACAAATTATATAACCGAAACAACATAAATGCAATCCCTCTTTTGTCGCCTAGAATCTCGCCTTCTGTTGATGGTGTGCAGCCGTTATTTATCTGTGGTAATCATGGCCGTTATGAGGTCTAAACCTTTGTTGACAAGGACTTCGTTCAATCGTGATAAAGTTATCCGTTTCTGATGCGTCACTTGGTTCCTGAAAAGTAGGAAGTACACAACAGATAATTCAAGGCGTTAGTTCAAAATGTACATCAATGTAACAATTGCTATTGATGTACATCAATGTAACAATTGCTATTTCCTGTGGTCATTAAAATAATTTATTCACTTACTAATTATTATTTGAACAAGCAGAATTTTTTTTTGTAGCAAGTGGGTGTTGAACCCTTGTCTTTAAGATTAAAATTAAGATATCTTACCACTACAGGTGAACCATTCATGGATATATGCTTTGTTCTTAGAATTTAAACATATACTCCCTCCGTCCCACTCCAAGTGTCACTTTTTATTCAAAATGGCGTCCCGTTTGAAGCGTCACCTTTCCTAAAAAGGAAATGTTTTATTAATATTCTATTATCCCATCCACTATTCCCTCCACTAATTCTCTCTCCTCTATACTCACAACACTTTTTAAATTCACTATTTCTTCCACTAATTCTCTCTCCTATTTTCAAATTACACTCACAACATTTTTTCTTCCCCCTTTTTTTCTTAATTTGCGTGTCACCCCTAAAAGGGTGACACTCTTGGTGGGACGGAGGGAGTAATAACTAAAATCTAGTTTTTTTTTTGGAAATTGAGTGGGTGCGGTCGCCCCCACTCGAGTCTGTGGGTCTGTCCCTGAATACTAGCACAACTTTCAAGCTTCAACATATTTATTTGGGCTAAAAGGGATACTTGTATTGGTAACAATAACTAAGGTCATCAATAATTCCTTGAAATACTTCAAACAGGAAGTCATTAAAAGTTAGTGCACACATTTAAAAAAAAAAAAAAAACGAAACATCTTCTCACAGAAAAAGCTTTTAAAAAAGTTATCCTCCTTCACAGTTACATGTTAGAGACAAGCAGTGAAGTGAGCTTATCTGTTATCCAAATAGATTCCGTCTCGAGTAATTCCAAGAACACGCAGTAGACGAATTGTCAATCAATAAAACAAAGCTAAGTTGAAGTAAATCCTTAAGCCTTCGATAGATGTTTCACACTGTTTGTGTAAGTTTCATACAAACTCGGTATATTATCCCTGTAAGGTAGCACATATTTCGTTAAGAACTTCACCTCCGGATATATTGCAAGCGTATAAAGAGGCTGATCACTCTTCACGAGCTTATGCTCTTTCAAGGTCTTCAGAACTTCATATCTAGGCTTTACCCTTTTCTCCAAACTGTAAGTGAAAAATGCGGAGATAGTGGCCAAGTACGCAGGGGTATAACCAAGTTCTTTCATAAAAAAATTTAACGCATTTCGAACTTTCACTTCTGACAAGACTGAACATTGAGGTAGAGCCTTGAACAAGGTAAGTACATCAGAATCGGACCACCCAAGGCTCCTAAACACACTGACCTTCTTCTCAAACGCCGCCTCACTAACGTCAGTAAACGCAAATACACCATGGATAAACATTTTGGACTCGCGGGGTATCTCCAATATCTTTTCAACTCTTTCTATAACATTTCTTAAAGACTCAGGCTTTTGCATAAATACTTTTGGTCTCGAAATAAAGAACTTGCGTAATTCATATTTCGAGAACCCAAAATCCTTAAACAGCAATAGATTAGGCTCCAGATTGTGGCGAACAGTAGAACCCGAAAGCCGAGGAGATCTGTAAAGTACTAAAAACAAATCCTCATCACCCCCACCTAAGAATTTAGCTAGATGACTGAAAGTAGGAATAATACTAGTATCTAGACCTCTCTTGAAAATCCAAGGTTGTTTTTTAATGAATTTCACTAATTTAGCCCCAGATAAACCAAATTCTTCAAGAGTTCGGAATTTAGATTCTAGGTTTTGGTCTGCTCTATGAGTGAGGACAAGAGGAACAGAAAAGACAACATCTTTGATCTGGGATTTGTTTAAAGCGCCATAGATTTTGAAGAAATTGATGACGGAATCAGGGTTTTGAGTGGATTTCAAGTGACTGACCTTTGATGATGCGGAAATGGCTTCTTCTCTGGACAACCCAATTGAGTTAACGAGGTAATCCACCATTAAATTGTCACCAAAAGTTTGTTTCTTCTGAAGAGTTGAGAAATAGGAGCAGTGAGAGGGAAATCCATTGATAGAGATGATGGAGCTCAGGGAACGGGTACGAGTTTGAATCCACATTGGGTTTGTCGTTCCTCAGAGTGGGTCGATTTCTAAAGTCTGTTTGTTGTTATTTTTTTTTTTTTCAGGAACACTTGTGTGTCTCGGGGCTTTTTTACGAACTCCCCACTCCCACTGCCCCCATCACCTACCTCAAACCTACCTAGGTCAAAAAATATTTTTTATTTATTTTAAAATTATTTTTAACAATTCCTCCACTTTCAAAAAAGCAATTTTTTTTATTCATATTAAAATTATTTTATAACAACCCTCACCCACCACCCCCTCCCACGGTCAAACTTATATTTACTTATAATTAAATTAATTAATTTATTTTTAACAACTCTCTTACCCAATCCCACTCCCCTACTTTCCTTTTTTGATACGTATCAGGCTAAGAATCTTACTATGATTTATTTTCAAAATAACAAATAATGAATACATTTCCAACTAATAATATGTCTAGTCAGCTATTACGTTAGACTTTAAACAGAAAAATGAAATGACGAAATTCAAATATCCACACATTTGTTCAAAGTTACATTTTTGTTGCAATTTAGAGTTTCAACAACCGTGACTCTTGAAGAAGTTGTGACTGATTTTACACAACTTCTCAATTCATGACATTAAAATGAATTGGGGAGAGATTAATTATATATATATATATATATATATATATATATACTCCCTCCGTCCATTTTGTTAGTTCATAGTTACCTTGTACTCACGTAAATTAAGAAGGGAGTATATATATATATATATATATATATATATATATATATATATATATATATATATATATACTCCCTCCGTCCATTTTGTTAGTTCATAGTTACTGTACTCACGTAAATTAAGAAGGGAGTATTATATTGAAAGTGTTGTGAGTGTGAAAGTAAAATAGGAGAGAGAATGAGTGGAGGGAATAGTAAATTATAATGGTGTTGTGAGTATTAAAATAATGTAGGAGAGAGAATGAGTGGAGTGAATAGTAAATTATAGTGGGGTAGGGTTAATATTTTAATAATATAAAGTTTCCATTTAAGAAAAGAAACAAAATGTGAAGTAAGTAAGTGGACGCTCAAAATAGAAAGTGTGAAGTATGTAAATGGACGGAGGGAGTATATATATATATATATATATATATATATATATATATATATATATATATATATATATATATATATATATATATATATATATATATATATATATATATATATATATATATATATATATATATATATATATATATATATATATACATATATATATACTAGAGTTATTTTCACAAACCCCATTATAAATTATCAAATTTTTAAATATTTTCAAATGTTTAAAATGTTGTTCAATTGTTTTAGAAAATACTAAAACATCAATAATTACTAGAGTTATTTTCACAAACCATTCTACCCCACCATTTAAAAAAGAAATTTCTTTGTAAAATTGGTATATCAAGCTCATCATGAGCGATGGATATTGTCCACCTCCAAATCCATGGAATTTGAAATTTTGCAAAGAATATAAAAGGACATTGTCTATAAATTAATTTTTCTGTTTGCAATTGTGCAACTAGAGGACTATTGTCACACCAAGAATTATATAAATCCCCAATTTCCTTTGGTAAAATTTCCAAAGTTATTGGAAATCCATAGTAGATATGCATGGATTAAATGTACTAAACACTGATCAAGAAAATGCATTAAAAATGATAGACACAATTAAGGATCCTAATTTAAAAGAAAAAATCCTTAAAATCTTAATTAAAGAGGAATCACCTTTAATAGTTGAAGCGCCTTACCAATTAAGTGAGATTTTACATAGATTTCAACAATCTAATGTTAAAGAAACACCTGTTTCTATTAATGATTTAAAAAGAGAAATAAACTTATTAAAATCTGAAATTTCTCAGATTAAAAATAATAATGAAGCTTTATCTACAAGAATGACTTTGTTAGAAACCAAATCTCTTAAATAAATTACTATCAGATAAAGATAGAGTCAAATTAGGAGATACATCAAAATAAACTGGTCCATGGCATAGACTAGTTTCAATTAAAGCTGCTAGAGAGGGCTTAAAATCTCTACATCTACCATCTCTAACATATGCCATTATACTGGAATTAACCCCTAATAAGGTCAAGGGTTTGAATTATATATATAGGAGTATATACATGTAGGGATGGCCAAACCGGACCGGAATCGGATCGTAAAAGCCCGAAACCGCCATGAAAACCGAAACTGGGGTAACCGAAACCGGTTTGGATAAGGGCCAGTTAAGGGTCACAAAAATGGTGAACCAGACCGAAAAAAGCTCGAAACCAGAGCAAATCGGGGAGAAAACCGGAACCGGAGTAACCGAAACCATGATTAGGCCAGGCCGGTTAAGGGTCACCCTTTTGCCAAACCAGAACCGGCGCTTTTCGAACCGGAACCAGTTAGGCCATCCCTACATACATGTATATTCTTTATTTCTTTTATTATCACTATTTTTTTCTTCTCTTCTTTTTCTTTTCTAAAATTTTATTCCTATTTCTTTTTAGTTTGCCCTTTTTTTCACGATTACACGTATGAGGATTGAGGATTCATGTAAGCAAAGTTCATGTTAGCCAAACACAAATTATTTTAGGACTAATTGGTTTTTTTTTAATCGTAGTATGGCCTGATGTCATGCAAAGTGATTGCTCTTTTTGCCACAATATTATCTTTCCGGTTACAGAATGAAAATATTTTATTTTATTTTTTTGAAAATTGCAGCAATCCAAATATGGAGATAATTCTAAACTTTCTCCAATATTCATTAGAAGGACAGCTAACCCAAATAGGGCCCATGACACTCTTCAAAAGGAGATATTCCCTCCGTCCCAAAATGTTTGTCTCAATTGACTTTTTTGTTGAACTTTGACCACAAGTATATGTCAATTTAATTATGTTCATGAAATTCTAAAAATTCCTATTGATTCACCATTAATAATATTATCAACAACAACTTTTAGAATTTCATGAACATGATTAATCTCTCATAAATTTGTGATCAAAGTTCAACAGAAAAGTCAAATGGGACAAACATTTTGGGACGGAGGGAGTATATTTCTTGGTTAAAGATAGTATACTTGTTCTTTCTTACCAATGCCATGAATACCATTTGCATCCCCAAACTCATGGTTAACATAAAATGACATAAATAAATAAAAAAAATCATTACCAAATTTCAATATAATGAAACTAGTTTAAATTTAACACATTTCAAATTTTCACTTCTGAATAAGACTGAACATTGAAGAAAGTCCTGAACAAGGTACATGCATCAGAGAATCGAACAACCAAAAGCTCCTTAAAATTTCAACCAAGGGCAAATTTCAGGACTTTACCTCAATGTTCAGTGTGAGATTGTCCTGAATCTGTGCCCGGTTCAACCAAGGGCAAATTTCAGGCAACATACTGCGATCTCTGATGAAGATGAAACCATGTGGAGGCACTCCCATCTCGACTGGTAGGAAGGAAGCGTTGTCTTTCCGAAGATTAAACAAGCCATGGAAGAGCAAATCCCTTCACATAGGATTTATGCCATGTCCAAGATCCAACGTTCAAGGAAAAACATGTAAAAAACCAGTTTTTGCACCGTCGTGCTCATTCAACATATTTACTTGGCTCAGCAAATCCCTTCACATAGGATTTATGCCATGTCCAAGATCCAACGTTCAAGGAAAACATGTAAAAAACCAGTTTTTGCAATGTAGTGCTCATTCAACATATTTACTTGGCTCACAGGGATACTTGTGGAAATAAATAAATAAATAAATAAATAAAAGGGATTTTTACCAATAAGACCTCGAGATAGGGTGGAATTAACCAATAAAAATAGTACATTTTAAATTTTACCTTAGGATCCTAGGGTTGAAATCAAAATGTCCGTAGAGTCCCTGACTCTATTTATAACAATTTAAATGGCTAAATTGACCCTGCTCATTCTCTTTATCCGTAATTCCAATTACGTTTCTCCTCCCTCCTCCTTTCTCTTTAACATTCCGATCGAAATGGAGTCATGGACGAAGAAGCAACACATCGGCGGCCCTTTTGCCCCTTCCTCCCTCACCGGCGGCGATGTCCACATCGGCCAAGGTTCCACTCCCCAAACCCCTGAACCCTAAATCCCAGATCCCAATCTTGTAGATTCAATTCGGAAATCGTCTAATCGGAGATCGAGGGTGAAGAGAGTTGATGAAGTTGTGATCGATTCGGTTCCTGGGATTGTCAGTAAGGAAGGGGAGAATGCGATTAAGGAAGTGAAGAATGGGAAGCAAGACAAGGGCTCCGATGCCGCCGAGAAGGTCGTCGTTGCCGTTAAGGCATCCAAGGAAATACCGAAGACTGCATTAGTGTGGGCTTTGACTCACGTTGTTCAGCCTGGTCATTGCATTACGTTGCTGGTTGTCGTCCCTTCGCAAAGTTCTGGTAATTGATCTTGGTTTAATTGATCTTGCTGATTGTTATGTGATTAAGTGTTTTGGCATTGTTATTTTGGATTATTTGATGGGTTTTGGGTGTTCATGCCATTGGGGTAATGTTAATGCAAGATTTTCAAGCAGAGATTTTGTTTTATGGAACTTGTTTAGTTTGGGTGTCGCTGTGAAGTTTGGGTGATCAAACGTTTGATGAACACAGACGATTTACCTTTTTTGTTGGAAGAGAAACTTATAATTTGTAATGTTATGAATTTTGTTGTTGTTGGTTTGGATTTATTTTATGGAACTTGTTTAGGAATTCTATTGTAGTCTAGTAAGTTATTGTGAGGTAACTTTCTCAGTTATTGTGCATAAATGTGTGATAGATTTCACTGTTTTTATGTCATTCTTTTATAGAACAACTGTGAAATCTATTTCACATTTGTTGGTTTTGATGTGAATAAGTGTGAAATATTTTTCATACTTCTAAAACTGTGAGGTCAGTTTCACAGTTGTTCTATGAAAGAATGACATAAAACAATGAAATTGACCTCACAGCTATGCACAATAATTGAGAAAGTGACCTCACAATCATAACTGAGAAATTGACCTCACAGTTGTGCACAAACATTCATGAATAACACAAATCACGGGTAAACCATACATACTAAGTAGCAAAACAACTGTGAGGTCTATTTCACAGTTGTTGATTGTGATGTGAATAAGTGTAAAATATTTTTCACACTTCTAAAACTGTGAGGTCAGTTTCACAGTTATTTATAAATGTGAAATGGTTTGGTTGTTGACCTTTCTAAACTGAGAACTGTGAGGTCAATTTCACAGTTAATTTGCTACTTAGTATGTTTGGTTTACCCGTTATTTATCAGTTGTTGATTGTTTGTGTACAACTGTGAGGTAAATTTCTCAGTTATGATTGTTTGTGCACAACAGTGAGGTCTATTTCACAGTTGTTGGTTGAGATGTGAATAAATGTGAAAACCATTATACAGTTTTTTACATCAAAACTGTGAAATAGACTTCTCAGTTTATAAATGTGAAAACCATTATACAGTTATTTACATCAAAATTGTGAAATAGACTTCTCAGTTTATAAATGTGAAAACCATTTTACAGTTATTTACATCAAAACTGTGAAATAGACTTCTCAGTTTATAAATGTGAAAACTATTATACAGTTATACTCATGTGTGAATAAATGATAAATGATTTTCTCAGATTTTTACAAGTGAAAAATAATTTTATTTTATTTATAAATTTTGAAATATATGATGAGTAAACTTGTTTGATTCGTCTTGGCGATGCGATTAAAACAGTGGTTTCGGATTATTTTTTTGACTTTTAGATTTTGAGATATTGCATTTTAAAAATTTAAGAGAAAAAAAAAAGGAAGAGAGAGAAAAATAGATAAGAAAAAACTAAATAAAAGAAGAGAGAGAGAGAAAAGTGCTGGGCACTCACGCATGGGAGAAGTGGGTGGGCGACTATGTGGCAAAGGGGCATTTAGGTCCAACAAAAATATAGGGACTTATTGGCGAGTTTAAAAAATGTCTAATTTTATTGGTCATTTTCATTTATCTAAGGGGCTTATTGGTCAAAGCCTCTAAATAAAAAAGGAAAGTATTCAAAGAAGATAACATAAGAATAGTGAACCAGGTCAGAGAAAAAGAACGTTGTTGAGAAATGATAAGAAGATCGTCAACTTACAAATCTTAGGATTTGTCTTGTTTGCAGGATTCTTCTTAACAGAAGCTGGTCGATTCCTCCGTTACACTTTCATAGTAAGTTGAATCGCGTAAAGTTCGGTTGTCTTTAGGTACCTGTAAGTAAAATGGGAGATTTATACTAATTATAAGCATTGCGAGTGAAAGAAGCAGAGTACACAAGACTATGCAGTAGCAAGAAAATCTTGACAGTAAATGGGCAGTTCCCAGGTCCTACTATTCATGCACTAAAAGGAGATACACTCAATATTAAGATTCACAACCGAGGAAACGAAAATTTCACCATTCACTGGTACGCAAGCACCTTTAAAAAGAATAATGATTTTGTGTGTATGTGTGAGTGTGTGTTCGGCTAATAAAGATATGCTGACGTGAAAGTTAATCGTGCATACAGGCATGGAGTGAAGCAGCCTCGGTCTCCATGGTTCAGATGGTCCTGAATATATATAACACAGTCCCCTATTCAACCAGGGGCTAATTTCGAGCAAACAAATTGTCTTTGTCTGATGAAGATGGAACCCTGTGGTGGCATGCCCATAGTGACTGGTCCCGAGCAACTGTGCATGGGGCTATTGCTATTTATCCAAGAAAAGGATCTTCATATCCTTTTCTCAATCCTCATGCACATATTCCAATTGTTTTAGGTCTCAAACTAAATTTTAGAAATTTTTTTGGACATTCATTTTGGGACTGATGAAGTATAAATATAAATAAATATATATATATATATGTGTGTATGTGTAGTTTGTGGGTGTAAATAATTTAAGCATCAAATATTTTTGAAAATGCAGGGGAAAGGTGGAAGAGTGATGTGCAAGAAATACTTAACGAGTTCCTGAGAACAGGAGGAGATCCAAACATCTCTGATGCTCTGACCATCAATGGTCAACCTGGTGATCTCTATCCATGCTCAAAACAAGGTTTCTTTCTCAAACTATCAAATCCAGAGATAAAGGGGAAACAAATTATTCAACAAATAAACATAGTTTTACTTGCAGGAGGAAATGCATATCTATTGCAGGCACGTTCAAGGTAACAGTGGAATATGGCAAGAAATATTTGCTCCGTCTGGTCAATGCTGCAATGAATAGTATAATGTTCTTCGCCATTGCAAACCACAAACTCACAGTGGTAATATCCGATGCTAGTTGCACAAAGCCCCTGAAAAGTGATTATATTACAAAAACCAGCCCACCCTTGCTGGAGCTTTATGCCAGAAAATATATTGTCAAGCAAGAACCAACTGCTGCGACTGCTAAAGGAGAATCAATATTGCTCTGAAAAGATGATGAAACCAATATAAGTTTGAGAGGGAATATAAGGATGTAGACAGAATATTCAAAAAAAAAAAAAATTTTTTGCAGGAGACGCCATGTAGACGCCAACCACACAACTATGCTTTCACCATGTAGACTTTTAACCAGAACCATATGGGTAGATGAGAATTACCCACTCAATGCAAATAAATGTAAGGGTGAACTAAACTACAGTTTTATGCCATTAGTTAGGTGAAACCATGCCAATTGATTGGTAAGCTGAAAACATAATTTAGATCAGATCTAGTTGAGTAGGACAATTATGTGATAATGATTTGTGACAATCTAGTTTTTTGTTTTTATTTTTTATTTATAAATCAGGGAATGACAAAGAATGCACTCCAATAAGAAGCAATGAATGGCAATTGATTATCAAGTATCACCTGTTCATTGTGTTCATAAATCTTCTGTTGTTGAAAGTTAGACGGTAAGGTTTCCTTTCCCAGCTCAAGGCATCTGTATTTTTATCTGCAGGGACGAACATGAAAAATTACTAATCCAAAATTCGATATCTAATCAAGAAAATTGCAGCATTATTAGGAGTTTGATTCTAAAGTAACAGTATTGGAAACAGGATAGGCCCCAAGATAAAAATATATATAGATATCTACTTTTGGAAAAAACAACCCCGAAATATAAGTTATATTCATTATTGCTTACCCATTCACAAAACTTCTACACACTTAAGCGAGTTATAGGCTCTTCTCTAGGATTTAGATTTCTTTTTCATGGGTAGGCCATGTAATGGCTTATGCAACCATGTTTTAAGTATGTTCTCAAATTTTACTGTCTCAATATATTTCTGTTTAGCATCAGATGATTTTTTGAAGAATCGCTTAAACTGAAAGGAGGTTCTTATGCTAATTGCAAAGCATTACTTACTGACAGCACTTCGTTGGCCATCTCAATCACAATAGCATTTGCATCGGCAAAAGGTAATAAACCTGCCAAAGAACCTCTTCCTGCCATTCGAAATCGCCCCGAGTTGTACAAGTCAATGAGATCCACAACATCAGCTTCTTCAAACTTTGCAGATATGCCTGTCCCAGCACCGGCCCCTATAATTGGTCTTCCCTCTTCAATTTGGCCTTTCAACTGCTGTAGCACTTCCCGAGTTCTTCGCAATGTTTCTGCATGCAAATTATATTTAACAAATAGGAGTAGATGCCAACACATAGGAGCAGATGAAAAGGTAAATATAGAACATGGTTTTGCATCAAGGAAATCAGTTATGCAGTAGGAAACAGTTCTGCTGCCAATGGAGCTTATCATTGAATCAGAGTTATTGTATTGCCGGTCATGCATTCCTTGGCTGGGTACACCAATACCTTGGTGCTGAATGGAGCTTTTAGTGTTCCCACATATCTCTAAGAATGAGTCAACCAAAGCACTCGCAAATTCAAGGTCATTGATGTGGTTAGGGTACACCTTCACCTAATAATACAAACAACTACTGATTTTTAATATGCATCAAGACGTAATTGAATGAACTCATGACCATATAATCAAGCAAATAGAAAGTGTTATTTTTCTGAGATGCATCAAAAGTTAATGAATGAAATAATCACCATATAATCAAGCAAACAGACAACACATCCACAGAAACAGAATTTGATAAATGGTTAGCTCACCTTTCTATCTTCATTTGTCTCAATAAGTCTCTCCAGTTCAAGCATAAGAATACCAGAAGCCTCGGGATCATGGAAGGGCTTTCCAGGGTAGTCTAGGACAGAAATACCAATCTTTGGCAAACAAACACATATTTTTGATGATGAATTGTTTGCTTGCAATAAATTCAGCAAATTTCTTGTTTTCCGCCACCGTTGTACGCATCAATTTGACCTGTAGAAGACGAGTATCCGTTTTTCTTCAATGCAAACATGATTTGTAGATGCAATGCAGGGCATTGATTTATCCACTTAATTGGAACAATCTATCAGTGGTTAATTTCAATATTCAAATTTGTGATTTTGAAAAATTATTTCCTTAGTGAATAACAAATTTAGTAGACTTATTTTCCTAGTGAGTTAAGGAGACGCCAACCACACAGCTACAATAGATCAAAGGTATCCAGATTTTACATAATTGAACTTGATTTCATTGAAATTGAAATTGAACAAAATTTTGGAATTTTAGGGTTAGAGCTGGGAATTAGGAACAACAATTTAAGATACCTTTGATCTATTGTAGTTAATAATTCATCAAAACAATCACCTCGTTGGCTTCTTGCAGAAGAGAAATGATAGAAGAGAGAGCGGCGGCAACGGCGGTGACCATGGAGGGAAGAAGAGAGGAGCGACATCAATCATGGCAGAAAAGAGAGGGCGAGGCGAAGACATCGTTGTTTGTAGCAAAGGGCGAGGATGTTTTGGGGAAGATGCAGTGATGTCTGGAGAGACAAGGGAGTAGAGAGTTCGAGAAGATGAAAGTGCAGAGGGAATATAAACAGACTCGACTGATTTTGGGTAAGTGCGATGCTGATTTATGACTAATTGACTACTCTATCTAGAATGTTCCAAATTTAAACGGGAAAAAAGTGATAAAAATCACTTGTGTCATTATATATATATAGATTATACAGGGGATTATAACTCTACTGTGGAGCTTGTTTTCCAGGGAACCAATTTACTTTCAGAGATAGATCATCCAATGCATTTGCACGGACAAAGTTTTTATGTGGTTAGATGGGGATTCGGTAATTTTGACAAAGGAAAGGACCCTTTGAATTACAATCTTGTTGATCCTCCTCATCAGAATACCATTGCAATCCCAAGGAATGGCTGGACAGCTATCAGATTCAGGGCCCATAAACCTGGTATGCATGTCACTTACTTCTTATATACGTTGTCTTTTAAGTTAATCGGTATTAATGATTAATATTTTTTCATGGAGATTCTAATGTGTATTTTACTTGGTTATAACTGTAGGTGTGTGGTTAATGCACTGCCATCTCGAGAGACATATAACCTGGGGAATGGAGATGACTTTCATAGTAAAGGATGGAGATAGCCCAGATGCAAAAATGATGCGCCGGCCATCAGATATGCCACCATGTTGAAGCGGAGAAGCCCCATCAACAAAGAAAAAGAATGAAAGATTATAAAGATTCAGGGTGGTAATATCCGATGCTAGTTACACAAAGCCCCAGAAAAGTGATCCTCCTCATCAGAATACCATTGCAGTCCCAAGGAATGGCTGGACAGCTATCAGATTCAGGGCCCATAACCCTGGTATGCATGTCACTTACTTCTTATATACGTTGTCTTTTAAGTTTTAATCGGTATTAATGATTAATATTTTTTCATGGAGATTCTAATGTGTATTTTACTTGGATATAACTGTAGGTGTGTGGTTAATGCACTGCCATCTCGAGAGACATATAACCTGGGGAATGGAGATGACTTTCATGTTGGGGAATTGAGGGGATCACCACATCCACTAGCCCATACTAGCAGTCGTTAACATGGAGAAAAATAAATCAACACATGATAATATGAAATAACAAGAACACCGATAATTTGTTAACCCGGTTCACCACCACCCGTGGCTACATCCGGAGGCACCAAGCCAGAATATCACTATAATAATATATGAAGGATTACAACTTTACATATGCACTCACACAGATCTAGCATAGTAACTCTCCATGAGCAATCTCTCATATACATTATCTCACCTCCCCTAGAACGCACAAATAGCACGGTCATGGCCGGGTTGTAGGATCGCCCCCTTGGCTCTCCTAGGCCCCCGACCCCCCTTCCTAGACACTATTTTGTGGCTCCCTTTGATATCCTAACTTTCTCCTCTTGGGTACAAATATTATGGTGGCAGTCACAATGTATTTATAGAGATACAAAACCTACACCTGATCAAAACCCTAATTTACCCGGAGTCCTTGAGACAGAAGGAGTATAACTTTAATTAGGAAGAGATTGCATCAAAATAGGAAACAAATCAGCTGCAGAAATCCGTCCCCGACAATCTGTTCCTTTGGGCGGTCGCCCACCTCCTCTATGGGCGGTCGCCCACTTCAACAGTCCGCTCCGATTTTCTGCTCCTCCATGGTTTTGATCCTCTCCTTGGTTTTGGCTCCAATCCCAACAATCTCCCACCTGGAGACATAAACCACCATTGTGACAAGCTCCTATCATACTCCCACCGGAGAATGATCCACCAAATATTTTACGCCACCATGTTGAGCCTCCACGCTCCTCCACCATGAGCCTCCACGCCCAAGTAATAAGGCGAGTTGAAACCAAGCGACGCTTCAACCTCTCCGTGTTAGATCCTTCTTGCCTCCCCAAATCAACTTCTACCTTGATTTATTTGCAAGACTAACTTCGCCTTCTCCCTCCTAGATCCACTCCCCTTGCAATGCTCCCCATGAAACTCGGACACACCTTGCTTCTTGCATTGTCTTCTTGTGGTCTTTTTTCTCACTCTCTGTTAGGTACTTGTGACTGTCTCCTTGCTGGCCAGCTACACATTGTCACCTCTCCACCCCAACACACCGTTTATTGATGTCTCTCCCCTTTTTACACCAACAGGCCGGTCTCCAAGCCTCTTGCTCCCACCCGGAACGAAATTGATGTTGTCGGTAGAGTACAACATCCTCCTTACCCCTCATCCGTCGTTTGCGAGAAGTCCTCCTCTTCCCACGTGGTCTAACCGGCTTATACCACTCACCTTTGCAAGAAGAGATTGTATCAAAATAGGAAACAAAATCCGGAGAAAAACTCTCCCGACACGTGGGCGGTCGCCCACCACCCCATGGGCGGTCGCCCATGAAGAATTTCCCACGAGCCCAACCTTCTATCCATATGGGCGGTCGCCCAGCTCAACAGAAACTCCTCCACGATTTTCCTACTTGATCTCACCAACTCCTCCGACTTAGATTCCTTTTCTTTCATATTTTTTCTCCAACCACCTTGACTGCCCCATAAACCCTTGAACATCTCCAGATCTATCTTGATCTCTGCATCTCCAAAATTTCACCTCGAATTTCTGCAGATCTCAATAAGAAACAAACGAACTCTTCAGACTTACTGATCTTCCGCACGATCGTGGACCTATTTGGCACGTGTCTTGCTTCAACCATAAACCCTAGAAGCTCTCAAATCCCTGCACGTCTTCCACACGAAGAATCTGCACGAAAAATCTGTTGTCTCTTTTCTTCACCTTGGATCTCTCCTAGATCTCTAGCCTGGCTCTGATACCAGTTGTTGGGGAATTGAGGGGATCACCACATCCACTAGCCCATACTAGCAGTCGTTAACATGGAGAAAAATAAATCAACACATGATAATATGAAAGAACAAGAACACCGATAATTTGTTAACCCGGTTCACCACCACCCGTGGCTACATTCGGAGGCACCAAGCCAGGATATCACTATAATAATATATGAAGGATTACAACTTTACATATGCACTCACACAGATCTAGCATAGTAACTCTCCATGAGCAATCTCTCATATACATTATCTCACCTCCCCTAGAACGCACAAATAGCACGGTCATGGCCGGGTTGTAAGATCGCCCCCATGGCTCTCCTAGGCCCCCGACCCTCCTTCCTAGACACTATTTTGTGGCTCCCTTTGATATCCTAACTTTCTCCTCTTGGGTACAAATATTATGGTGGCAGTCACAATGTATTTATAGAGATACAAAACATACACCTGATCAAAACCCTAATTTACCCGGAGTCCTTGAGACAGAAGGAGTATAACTTTAATTAGGAAGAGATTGCATCAAAATAGGAAACAAATCAGCTGCAGAAATCCGTCCCCGACAATCTGTTCCTTTGGGCGGTCGCCCACCTCCTCTATGGGCGGTCGCCCACTTCAACAGTCCGCTCCGATTTTCTGCTCCTCCATGGTTTTGATCCTCTCCTTGGTTTTGGCTCCAATCCCAACATTTCATAGTAAAGGACATTCATTAAGGGACGGAGGGAGTACGTAACTTTCATGCTAACTTGAAGTCTTGGAGATCATGTCTGGTATTTCAAGCACATTGGAAATCAACATCAAAGGCAGCATAACATATTCCAAGCAAACATAAAAAAAAACAAGTTATATAAGGACAGAAAAAAAAGTCATGAACTATATTTGAAAAAGCTGACAACAGAACTCCTTAAGCAACAACACATAAAAGAGAACCTACTAACAGCAGCAATTTTCATAGAACTAACTATACAAGAATGTCACAAAATGGCAATGAATCCTTAATTCCATCTCAAATCTATGCAAATTAAAGACAAGTTTTGTACCTCGAGAAATCGAGAAAGGGGTTTGGGGAAATAGGTTAGGATTGGTGAGTGCTCAAGTGCTTGAGTTGAGAGACGTTGTTATGAGGGAAGAGGAAAGGGTAGAGAGAGAGTGGAGGGCGGAGGAGAGTCTTTTAGATAGAGAAGATGGGAGGAAGGAGAGAGAATTGGCAAGGGAGGAAGAGGTGGAGGTTAAGGAGTTAGAGTTGGAGGAGATGCAAATGGCATGGGCAAGAAGGGAATTTGATCGTAGGTTGAGGTTGGAGAAGGAACTTGATGATGAGAGGAGGCGGAGGATGAAGATGGAGGAAAAGTGGGAGGAGGAGGAAATGAAATGGAGGGAAAGGATGGTGAATATGCAAATTGAGCATGAAAAGCAAATGATGCAAATGCATGCTGATGCTTGTCAGAACCAAATGCAAGTTCTTGGCGTCATGGCTCGGCTTGTTTGTCAATTTTTTGGGTCAGCAAATGTTGGCATGAGTGGTGGTCTGGGGACTTTGCCTCCTCAAGTTCTGCAGAATTTGCAGCATCCAGGGGGCATGGTTGACAGCGGCCTAGAAATGAATAGGTAGACATACTGTTAGATTGTGAGGGTCTCCAAATGAGCCAAGCATCTCCGGATTCATCCATGATGCCTTTGACAATAATAATCTGGAGCTTTACTTTAACTCAAATTCCTATCAGTTCATTAACCATTAATAATGTAGTTTAAAATATATGAATACTAGCAGTGACGGACCCAGAAAATATGTTCATTGGATGCCAAAATAAAAATATTTTTCATAAAGACATTATTCAAATTAATCACCTTTAGTTTTATTTATAATAATATGTATAAAGTAAATGACATAATATGATAATATATAATATAAGGTATTAAAATATATTAAAATTATATTAAACGTTATCAATGTAACAATTGCTATTTCCTATGGTCATTAAAATAATTTATTCACTTAGGTGGCGTTTGGTTGGTTGGAAAAGGGGGGAAAGGAATGGAAAACTCCCCCTTTTCCATTCCTTTCCTCCGTTTGGTTCAAGTTTTTAAAAAAAAAAATTCCGAAGGAAAGTTGAATTCCTTCAAATGAAGGAATTCAACTTTCCTTCATAAAATCGATGGAAAGTCCAATTCCTTTGGGAATGGAAAAAAAAAAATTTTTTTTTGACCAAAATACCCCCAAACCCTACCCACCCCCGCCCCTACCCCCTACCCAAAGCCCACCCACCCTTACGCCCCCCCCACCCCCCACCCCCACCCCCCCCCCCCACCCCCCACCCCACGATTTTTTTTTTTTTTGCCTACCCTCCCCCACCCTACCCCCACCCCCACCCCCACCCCCACCCCCCACCCCCCACCCCCACGAATTTTTTTTTTTTTTTTTTTTTTTTGCCTACCCTCCCCCACCCCCACCCCCCCCCACCCCCCACCCCCCACCCCCACGAAATTTTTTTTTTTTGCCTACCCTCCCCACCCTACCCCCACCCCCACCCCACCCCCCACCCCCCCCACCCCCACGAATTTTTTTTTTTTTTTTTTTTGCCTACCCTCCCCCACCCTACCCCCACCCCACCCCCCACCCCCCACCCCCCACCCCCCACGAAATTTTTTTTTTTCTGCCTACCCTCCCCCACCCCCCCCCACCCTACCCCACCCCCACCCCCTCCAAATTTTTTTTTAAAGGGTAAATTGGTCATTTTATATGCTTTCATTCCATTCCTATAATTTGTATTTTCAAACCAAACATGATTTGTCAAGGAATTGAATGACAATTCCATTCCATTCCGTGCCAACCAAACGGAGGGGGTTGACCAGTTTTTTTCCATTCCAATTCCATTACAATTCCATTCCATTGACAATTCCATTCCTTCACTTTTTTTTCCACCGAACCAAACGCCCCCTTACTAATTATTATTTGAACAAGCAGAATTTTTTTGTAGCAAGTGGGTGTTGAACCCTTGTCTTTAAGATTAAAATTAAGATATCTTACTAGTGAACCATCATGGACATATGAGTTGCTCTTAGAATTTAAACATATAATAACTAAAATCCAGTTTTTTTTTTTGGAAATTGAGTGGGTGCGGTCGCCCCCACTCGTGTCTATGTGGGGGTCCGTCCCTAAATACTAGCACAACTTTCAAGCTTCAACATATTTATTTGGGCTAAAAGGGATACTTGTATTGGTAACAAGAACTAAGGTCATCAATAATTCCATGAAACACTTCAAACAGGAAGTCATTAAAAGTTAGTGCACACATTTAAAACAAAAAAAAAACGAAACATCTTCTCAAAGAAAAAGCTTTTAAAAAAGTTATCCTTCTTCACAGTTACATGTTAGAGACAAGCAGTGAAGTGAGCTTATCTGTTATCCAAATAGATTCCGTCTCGAGTAACTCCAAGAACACGCAGTAGACGAATTGTCAATCAACAAAACAAAGCTAAGTTGGAGTAAATCTTTACGCCTTCGATAGATGTTTCACACTGTTTGTGTAAGTTTCATACAAACTCGGTATATTATCCCTGTAAGGTAGCACATATTTCGTTAAGAACTTCACCTCCGGATATATTGCAAGCGAATAAAGAGGCTGATCACTCTTCACGAGCTTATGCTCTTTCAAGGTCTTCAGAACTTCATATCTAGGCTTTACCCTTTTCTCCAAACTGTAAGTGAAAAATGCGGGGAGAGTGGCCAAGTACGCAGGGGTATAACCAAGTTCTTTCATAAAAAAATTTAACACATTTCGAACTTTCACTTCCGATCTGACTGCACATTGAGGTAAAGTCCTGAACAAGGTAAAGATATCAGAATCGGACCACCCAAAGCTCCTAAACACATTGACCTTCTTCTCAAACACCACATCACTAACGTCAGCCAATGCAAATACACCGCGGATAAACATTTTGGACTCGCGGGGTATCTCCAATATCTTTTCAACTCTTTCTATAACATTTTGTAAAGACTCAGGCTTTTGCATAAATGCTCTAGGTTTCGTAATAAAGAACTTGCGTAATTCAGATTTCGAGAACCCAAAATCCTTAAACAGCAATAGATTAGGCTCCAGATTGCGATGAACAGTAGAACCCAAAAGCCAAGGAGCTCTACAGAGGGCTATAATCAAATCCCCACTACACCCACCCAAAAAATCAGTCAGATAACTGAGGGTGGGCACAATATTAGTATCTAAACCCATATTAAAAAGCCGAGGTTTTTTTTTAATGAATTTGACGAAATTAGAACCAGATAAGCCAAATTTCTTAAGAGCCCTGAATTTGGATTCTAGGTTTTGGTCTGCTCTATGAGTGAGGACATGAGGAACAGAAAAGACAACATCTTTGATCTGGGATTTGTTTAAACCGCCATAGATTTTGAAGAAATTGATGACGGAATCAGGGTTTTGAGTGGATTTCAAGTGACTGACCTTTGATGATGCGGAAATGGCTTCTTCTCTGGACAACCCAATTGAGTTAACGAGGTAATCCACCATTAAATTGTCACCAAAAGTTTGTTTCTTCTGAAGAGTTGAGAAATAGGAGCAGTGAGAGGGAAATCTATTGATAGAGATGATGGAGCTCAGGGCACGGGTACGAGTTTGAATCCACATTTCGTTTGTCGTTCCTCAGTGTGGGTCGATTTCAAAACTCTGTTTGTTATTTATTTTATTTTTTTTCAGGAACACAACACTTGTGTGTCTCGGGGCTTTTTTACGAACTCCCCACTCCCACAGCCTCAAACCTACCAAGGTCAAAAAATATTTTTTTTTTTTTTTTAATTTTAAAATTATTTTTAATAATTTCCCCACTTTTTAAGCAATTTTTTTTATTCATATTAAAATTATTTTATAACAACCCTCACCACTCCTCCCACAATCAAACTTATTTTTACTACAATTTATTTTCAAAATAACAAATAATGAATATATTTCCAATTAAGACATCTAGTCAGCAATTTCGTTAGACTTTGAATAGAAAGATGACATAATCCAAATATCAACACATTTGTTCAAAGTTATATTTTTGTTGCAATTTAGAGATTCAACAATCGTGACTTTTGAAGAAGTTGTGACTGATTTTGCATAACTTCTCAATTCATGATGATGTCGCAAGAAACGTGTTGAATCAGCCCCCGTCCAGCAATTAGAACTGATCTCCTAGCTTTTGACCTGAAACACAGAACTCACGACTAGCCGGAATGGTCTCCGACTTAAACCCCCGGGCGTGAGAGTAAGTATGGTGTATGAGTTAATAAATTATAATGAACAAGATGTATTCAGAATAACAAATAGCAATTACCTTTAAACCGTTGAGGTTGTGAAGTATTTATAGGTGTTGATATGAGTTATAATTGTAGTAGGATTGTATGAAATCCCTAAAATCACGGATCAGATCACGAAAACAATCATATACGTAAATAACTCCTGATTTGTAGAAATTTTGTTATGGAAAGAGTTGCAGGTGTTTTTGACTCTGTAGGTCGACGTACGCCTTGTAGGTCGAGGTCGTCTGCATGGGTATAGGTCGACCTGACTGAATGATATAACCGGATAATGTCCGTATGAGATATGGATCATATGTCGGACAAAGCTAGGTCGGGACCAAGGAGGTCGGACAATGAGCTAGGTCGACTGATCTTTGATGCTGGGCTGTGGGCCTTATAATAATTAGGCCGACCCACTAAGGATGTGGTGGCAATAATGTTTGAATAGTTGGGCTTCGTACGTTGATCCTAGCCCGTCACTTTTATTCCGTTCAGTGGCCCCCAACTTTCTGGATTGACTTTGTCGACCTGAAAGTTATATAAGAAATTTGATGAAGATTTAGGTAGGTCGTAGCTAGATGCTCGAACAAATAGATGGTCAACCATGATGACGTGGCTCAATCTCGACCATTAACTGTTTTGACGGCCAGATCTGTTGAAGCGCCGTAACTCCGCAATGATATAAGCACACACTGAGGTAAACTCTTGAACAAGGTAAATATATCAGAATCGGACCACCCAAAGCTCCTAAACACATTGACCTTCTTCTCAAACACCGCATCACTAACGCCAGTCAACGCAAATACACCACGGATAAACATTTTGGACTCGCGGGGTATCTCCAATATCTTTTCAACTCTTTCTATAACATTTTGTAAAGACTCAGGCTTTTGGATAAATGCTCTAGGTTTCGTAATAAAGAACTTGCGTAATTCAGACTTCGAGAACCCAAAATCCTTAAACAGCAATAGATTAGGCTCCAGATTGCGGCGAACAGTATAACCCAAAAGCCAAGGAGCTCTACAGAGGGCTATAATCAAATCCCCACTACACCCACCCAAAAAATCAATCAGATAACTGAGAGTGGGCACAATATTAGTATCTAAACCTCTATTAAAAAGCCGAGGTTGTTTTTTAATTAATTTGACTAAATTAGAACCAGATAAGCCAAATTCTTCAAGAGTTCGGAATTTAGATTCTAGGTTTTGGTCTGCTCTATGAGTGAGGAGACGAGGAACGGAAAAGACAAGATCTTTAATCTGGGATTTGTTTAAACCGCCATAGATTTTGAAGAAATTGATGACGGAATCAGGGTTTTGAGTGGATTTCAAGTGACTGACCTTTGATGATGCGGAAATGGCTTCTTCTCTGGACAACCCAATTGAGTTAACGAGGTAATCCACCATTAAATTGTCACCAAAAGTTTGTTTCTTCTGAAGAGTTGAGAAATAGGAGCAGTGAGAGGGAAATCTATTGATAGAGATGATGGAGCTCAGGGAACGGGTACGAGTTTGAATCCACATTTGGTTTGTCGTTCCTCAGATTGGGTCGATTTCAAAAGTGTTATTTTTTTTTTTTTCAGGAACACTCGTGTAGTCGTGTGTCTCGGGGGTAAATTCTATATACAAGGCACCTTACATACAAATACAAGGCACCAATAATTCTCAAATTATCCTTCGTGTGTCGTGCTCGAAAGGACGACACGAAGCCTTCATTTCGTGTACTTTTACACGACATAAACTAATTGGGTTAAATATTTGATCGTATGAAATTATACGAAATTTAAATTTACTCTGTCATTAATTTCGTACACAACAACACGATATCATGTCCTAATATCGTGTATATCCATACGACATATCATAATGAAGGTGTTCTTCGATGATTTGCGACACGATGTTAATGATACGCATATGCTATGTTATATTATTGAATTGTGTTGTTAATTGAGCAAAATTTATACACTTATACATGACAAGGAACAAACGTCATATTGGATCATACAATATCATATAACCTATCACATTTAAGTGATACCACTTTATTTATTTGGAGGAAACTCATGTAGATGAAAAACACTTGAAATGTCATTTAGAATGTAGAAAAAAATTAAAAAAAAAATAAACGAGGTAGCCGTATACCATTTTTGGCAAGATCGGGACACATAAAACCCTAAAAATCCTAAGTAATGGCACATATTTGTAACTCAATCTCCATTTGGATTTTGAGGAAACTCATGTAGATGAATAACACTTGAAATGTCATTTAGAATGTAGAAAAAAATTAAAAAAAAATAAACGAGGTAGCCGTATACCATTTTTGGCAAGATCGGGACACATAAAACCCTAAAAACCCTAAGTAATGGCACATATTTGTAACTCAATCCCCATTTGGATTTTGAGGAAAGTCATGTAGATGAAAAACACTTTAAATGTCATTTAGAATGTATAAAAAAATTAAAAAAAAATAAACGAGGTAGCCGTATACCATTTTTGGCAAGATCGGGACACATAAAACCCTAAAAATCCTAAGTAATGGCACATATTTGTAACTCAATCTCCATTTGGATTTTGAGGAAACTCATGTAGATGAAAAACACTTTAAATGTCATTTAGAATGTATAAAAAATAAAAAAAAATAAACGAGGTAGCCGTATACCATTTTTGGCAAGATCGGGACACATAAAACCCTAAAAACCCTAAGTAATGGCACATATTTGTAACTCAATCTCCATTTGGATTTTGAGGAAACTCATGTAGATGAAAAACACTTGAAATGTCATTTATAATGTAGAAAAAAATTAAAAAAAAAATAAACGAGGTAGCCGTATACCATTTTTGGCAAGATCGGGACACATAAAACCCTAAAAACCCTAAATAATGGCACATATTTGTAACTCAATCTCCATTTGGATTTTGAGGAAACTCATGTAGATGAAAAACACTTTAAATGTCATTTAGAATGTATAAAAAATAAAAAAAAAATAAACGAGGTAGCCGTATACCATTTTTGGCAAGATCGGGACACATAAAACCCTAAAAACCCTAAGTAATGGCACATATTTGTAACTCAATCTCCATTTGGATTTTGAGGAAACTCATGTAGATGAAAAACACTTTAAATGTCATTTAGAATGTAGAAAAAAATTTAAAAAAAAATAAACGAGGTAGCCGTATACCATTTTTGGCAAGATCGGGACACATAAAACCCTAAAAACCCTAAGTAATGGCACATATTTGTAACTCAATCTCCATTTGGATTTTGAGGAAACTCATGTAGATGAAAAACACTTGAAATGTCATTTAGAATGTAGAAAAAAATAAAAAAAAATAAACGAGGTAGCCGTATACCATTTTTGGCAAGATCGGGACACATAAAACCCTAAAAACCCTAAATAATGGCACATATTTGTAACTCAATCTCCATTTGGATTTTGAGGAAACTCATGTAGATGAAAAACACTTTAAATGTCATTTAGAATGTAGAAAAAAATTAAAAAAAATAAACGAGGTAGCCGTATACCATTTTTGGCAAGATCGGGACACATAAAACCCTAAAAACCCTAAGTAATGGCACATATTTGTAACTCAATCTCCATTTGGATTTTGAGGAAACTCATGTAGATGAAAAACACTTGAAATGTCATTTAGAATGTAGAAAAAAATTAAAAAAAAATAAACGAGGTAGCCGTATGCCAATACACGAAATGTTGGTCACCATTCGTATGAACACATACGAAATGTCACCAACATTTCGGGTATTGGCATACGAAATGTCATCTGATTGTTGATAATGTTTTGCAAATGGCTATTTAATAAACAAATCATATATAAACTTACTTATCTAGAATATGCTGCCTCGTTTGGCGCTTCAACACCGGCTCACAAGTGGCGTTCTCCCATATCTTACGGGCTCGATGATGACCAAACCCGTACAACAACTGAACCTCCTCCGGGCCGCCACCGGGGTTACTCTTCAGCTGCCACTGGTCATCCTTAGACCCTTTCCCCTTTCTGCCCCGTGCCTCCCGCCTCTTGCGAGGCCTCACAGATACACTCTCCTCCGCCTCCTCCGCCTCCTCCTCCTCCTCCTCCTCATCATCGTCACTAGATAAATGTGCCTCCTGCACAGATGCACCTCGGGACCGAGTACGTGAAGATGAATCCTCACTAGAATAACTACCCTCACTATCACTCTCCTCAACCACAGGCTCCTCAATCACGACTTTCTTGTCGTGAATCTTTTTGCTCCGTTTATCTGCCTTAGCTGCAGCTGCCTCCTCGGCCTTCCTCTTTCTATTAGAGGCCGTCGCAGGGTTACGTCCCTACAAAAAATTAAATAAGAGACAGTTAATATTCAATAACCAGTTGACATTTCGTGTGCCAATACCCGAAATGTTGGTGACATTTCGTATGTGTTCATACGAATGGTCACCAACATTTCGTGTATTGGCATACGAAATGTAAACTGATGAATCAGTTTACATTTCGTATGCCAATACCCGAAATGTTGGTGACCATTCGTATGAACACATACGAAATGTCACCAACATTTGTATAGACATTTAAATGTAAACCGATGAATCGCTTACATTTCGTATGCCACTACCCGATATGTTGGTAACCATTCGTATGTGTTCATACGAAAGCACGCCTTAAACAACTTCAAATTTTAGGCACACAAATTCGTATCCGATTCAAACAAAAAACCCAAATTAATGTTACGAAATCGCAATTAGAACCATTTAGGATACGTTTAAACAACATTAAGCATTATATAATCCATTTTAGGCATAAATTTGTTGTTGGGTTTCAAATTTAAAATCTAGGTTAAAAATAATTACTTTTGGAGCGGCGGAAGAAGTGACGGACTTTCCACCGGTTTTAGGGAGGTTTGTCTTCATCGGCGGTGGTGGTCGGCGTCGGTCGTCGTTAGAGAGAGAGAAGAGAGAGCGTCGTTGTTTTTGCGTAGGTTTTGAGAGCGAGAGAGAGAATAGAACAGGGACACGGCGTTTGAAATGGAGAGGGAGGGGAAGAATTTTTTTTTAAAAGTATTTATATGGGCATTTTAGTAATTTCATACTGCCTTGCATAAATGGTTCCTTGTATATAGTACTACCCGTCTCGGGGCTTTTTTACGAACACCAAAATCTAGGGCGCGTGTTACGGAGAAACGGGTATTCAGAACCTTTTGAAATGAAAGGATATTCAGAAATTTTGTATTGATCATGACCTTATCCATGGCTTTGGCTTGGGCAATTCTGGATATCAATATTAAATGTTCTGGATATCCAGAACTCTTTGAAAGTGATATCCAGAACCTTTTGAAAGGATATCCAGAACCTTTTGAAAGGCTTCTGGATATCAATATTAAATGTTCTGGATATTCAGAACTCTTTGAAAATGATATCCAGAATCTATTTAAGTTGGTATCCAGAAAGTTGGTATGTATTGGTCTCATTCTAACATAACTTCTGAATATCATGATCAAAGGGTTCTGGATATCCAGAGCCTTTGAGACTGATATCCAGAACCTTTGGAAAAACACGTTTCTCCATAACTTATGGAGAAACGCGTTTCTCCGGAGACCTACTCTTTACGAACTCCCCACTCCCACCGCCCCATCACCTACCTCAAACCTACCTAGGTCAAAAAATATTTTTTTTAAAATTATTTTTAACAATTTCCCCATTTTAAAGCAATTTTTTTCATTCATATTAAAATTATTTTATAACAACCCTCACCACCCCCCACTCACCAACCCCCTCCCACGGTCAAACTTATTTTTACTTATAATTAAATTAATTTATTTTTAACAATTCTCTCACCCAACCCCACTCCCCTACTTTTCTTTTTGGTACGTATCAGGGCTAAGAGTCTTACTATGATTTATTTCCAAAATAACAAATAATTAATATATTTTCAACTAAGACGTCTAGTCAGCCATTTCGTTAGACTTTGAAAAAAAGATGACGGAGTCTAAATATCAACACATTTTTTCAAAGTTATATTTTTGTTGCAATTTAGAGATTCAACAACCGTGACTTTTGAAGAAATTGTGACTGATTTTGCATAATTTCTCAATTCATGACATTAAAGAGTTGTGGATGATGGAGATTGTAATTTTTTTTATCTATTTAATTTTTCCCTTATATATTATACATATATATATATATATATATATATATATATATATATATATATACTCCCTCCGTCCCGACCGATTTAGGATTTTTTGAAATGGCACGGGGATTAAAGAAAAGGTAAATGTTGTGAGTGTAATTTAAAAATAGGAGAGAGAATGAGTGGAGGGAATAGTAAATTATAATGGTGTTGGGAGTATTAAAATAATGTAGGAGAGAGAATGAGTGAAGAGAATAGTGATTTAAGGTTTCCATTTTGGGCCGTCCTAAGTCGGGTGGGACGCTCAAAATGGCAAAAAGTCCTAAGTCAGCCGGGACGGAGGGAGTATATATATATATATATATATATATATATATATATATATATATATATATATATATATATATATATATATATATATATATATATATATGTATATATATATATATACATGTATATTATTTATTTCTTTTATTATCACTATTTTTTCTTCTCTTCTTTTTATTTTCTAAATTTTATTCCTATTTCTTTTTAGTTTGCCATTTTTTTAACGATGACACATATGAGGATTCATGTTAGCCGAATACAAATTATTTTAAGACTAATTGTTGTTGTTTTTTTTTTTTTTTTTTTTTGTAGTATGTCATGAAGTCATGCAAAGTGGTTGCTCTTTTTGCCACAATATTATCTTTCCAGTTACAATATGAAAATATTTGATTTTTTTTTTTTGAAAATTGTAGCAATCATATTATGGAGATAATTCTAAACTTTCTCCAATATTCATTAGAAGGACAGCCAATCCAAATAGGGCCCATGACACTCTTCAAAAGGAGATATATTTCTTGGTTAAAAATAGTAGGGATGGCCAAACCGGACCGGAACCGGACCGGAATCGGAAAATCGGACCGAAAAAGCCCGGAACCGGAGCGAACCGGGGAGAAAATCGGAACCGGACGAACCGGAACCGGGGTTAGTGCGGGCCAGTTAAGGGTTACAAAAATGCCAAATCGGACCGAAACTGAAACCGTGAACCGGACGAAATTTCCACGTTTTCCAAAGAACCGGACCGAAAAAAGCCCGGAACCGGAGCAAACCGGGGAGAAAACCGGAATCGGACGAACCGGAACCGGGGTTAGTGCGGGCCGGTTAAGGGTTACCATTTGGCCGAACCGAAATCGGCGGTTCAAGGCCCGGAACCGGAACCGGACCGGATTTGGTCATCCCTAAAAGATAGTATGCTTGTTCTTTCTTACCATGAATACCATTTGCATCCCCAAACTCATGGTTAACATAAAATGACATAAATAAATAAATAAATAATTACCAAATTTCTATATAATGAAACTAGTTTAAATTTAACACATTTCAAATTTTCACTTCTAAATAAAACTGAACATTGAATAAAGTCCTGACCAAGGTACATGCATCAGAAAATCGGACAACCCAATGCTCCTTAAAATTTCAACCAAGGGCAAATTTCAGGACTTTACCTCAATGTTCAGTGTGAGATTGTCCTGAATATGTGCCCGGTTCAACCAATGACAAATTTCAGGCAACATACTGTGATCTCCGATGAAGATGAAACCCTGTGGAGGCACTCCCATCTCGACTGCTATCATCATTAAATCTAGCAGACCATCAAGACCACCTATAAATTGTTGAAATTTTGGTTTTGAAAAAGTGAGGTTTGATCAACTTTTGACCAAGAATTTCATAAGGTTTCATTTTAGGAAAATGAAAATTGATTGCTTATTAATAATCTACATTTGGAGTAGATTAATTTGATATATTTATTTTCTCAAAAACCAATTTGGGGTGAATGAGAAATTAATGCTCAAAGTATGTAATTTGAAATGGGTTTATGAAGAGTTTGTGAATATGGAAAGCCATATCCCACATTACCGAAACCAAAAAGTAGGAGAGTTTATAAACTCATCCACTTCAAGGAGGTAACAATCAAGTGTTATCCTCATTACCATGCAACCTAGTGGAGCATTGGGTCAACCTTGCAAGTATTTGCCCAATTATGCTAATTTTGAACTAGCCCAAAATTACTCCACAACCGCGAAGGGCGTTTTAGGGCGCATTTTGCATTTCTATTGGAGCCTTAAACTTTTGACAGAAGTTGGCTCGGTGCGGTTCGATTCGTGGCATTGTTCGGTTAGACCGAGTTTGTTGTGGGATTGACACGGTTGTTCGAGTTTAGGGCTGGTTCGGGTTCGATCCGCGGATTGGATCCGTACATATATCTGGTTGATCCGTGACCCTTCGTTAGAGCCGTCAATTTGGGTTGGGCCCGTCAGGCCGGCCCGCCCCGCCATGAAATAGGGGTGGGTTGGGTTTTAAATTTATTAACCCAAATACAAGTGGGCCAATTCGGGTTGGCCCAAACGGGTGTGGGCCAAACGGGTTTGGGGCGGGGCGGGTCAACCCACTTTTTTTTTTTTTCAGCGCCTAAGCGCAAACGACCTCGTCCCTTTCGTTTTCTTAGACTACTCTCATTGGTGACTCTCTTGAGAGGGTCACCATGGGTTAAACAAAAAAAAAATAAAAAAAAAGGAAAAAGTCACCAAATTCCATGACCCCGGGCAGCCAGCCAACCTAGGTTGGCATAGGTTGGGTCACCAAAATGGGACACATGTCACCCATTGATTGGGTGACATGTATTTATATAAATATATGTTTAAAACTAATATATTTTATATAATTATATAAAATAAAAAAAATAAAAAATATATCAAAATTCATATTTTTTTTATAATTGTATGGGTAATTATTTTTAATAATTGTATGGGTAATTTTAGAAATATTATTACTAATACATTATTTTAAAAAATAAAATGATAAGTATTTTAGGTAAGTTGAAGTAAAGAATAAATAAATATTTTATTTTTAAAAGGTTGGGTTGGATTGGGTTGGGTCGAGGTCACTGATGGGAGTATAAATTATATAAAGTTGGGAGTGTATATATAGAAGTGAGAGAAATTAATATTTTATTTGAGGTTGGGTTGGGTCGGGATCACTGATGGGGATAGTTTTACCCCATTTTGGCGTTTCATTTTCTTGGGTTTCTAATCCCTTCTCTTCACTTTTCATCAGTTCCAAATTCCAATTCAATTTCATTCCCGCCGCAGCCCTAGCCCTCCCGGCCTCCCCTCGCCTTCGCCCTCGCCTTTGCCGTCGCCCTCGCCTTCGCATTCGCCTTTGCAGGTATGTGATCTTGTTGAAATTGTTGATTATTTTGTTGAAATTGTTGATTATTTTCGATTCTAGTACTCCCTCTGGCTTCAGTATTTTTCTTGGTGTTTGTCACCAATTTTTGAACACAGGCAGTAGGGGCCTAAAAGTTTTACAAAAATATTATTGTCAATTTGACCAATCTTCTTTTTAAAACTTATCTTTTCCGAATCACATGCACCTGATGAGGTTGGATTGGCACCAATAGGAAGTTGTGATTGTATATGAACATTCTATATACTGCTTCGTGTCCGTGAAGGAATAGATTCTCGATTTCAAGTCTCTTCCCAATGCTTCAAAGCATTGTTATATGACTTGGACTTGCTCTAAGATGTTTATAGCAACTATTACCTGGCATTTATTTTATGAAAGTTGGTGTTTTTGGTTAGATTTTTTCTTTTCCTCCTTTGTTCTTGACAGTCTATCACATTATGCTTATGTGTTTACGAACAGTCCAACATTTGTTACTGCATTTAGAACTGGATTTTGCTTTGCTTTACATACTAGATTTATCCGTAAGCATTGCAGTTTTATGCAGGGGCGGAGCCAGGAATTGGCCGAGGGGGGGGCAAGATTACACGGGGGTTCGGGGGCAGCGCTCCCGAAAAAAAAAATTTCGGGTCGGACAAGTAAAAAATGGGTCGGATCCATGAAATACAATGTATTTTAGTTAACAAAAATGATAAAAGTAACTAATTCAAAGAACGATTGAAATAATGTTGAAGTATTTAACGCAAACAATTTATTAAAATATATTACTCGTACAAAAAAGAAATTCAAATTTGCTAATTAAACTTGGGATAATAAGAAGAAAGACCAAAAACAAAAAAAAAAAATGGGAAAAGCCTAACGAATTAATTAAGATTGAAAAAATGTGAGGAAATTAAGAGAAAGAATAGCAAAGATGGAAGACAAATAAAATTAATTGAAAATGTAGGTAGCAGGGTTCGAACACGGATTTGAAAGGAAACACCAAAGGCTTTAACTTCACCCCTTCTACCGCTGAACCACACCACTCACTGATGTTAATCTTGAAGTTAATTATATATATACATATATAACAAAAATATGGTGGGGCAAAAAAAAAAATCCACCTGCATTTTCGCGGCCGGGGGGCGAGTGCCCCCGCCTGCCCCCCCCTGGATCCGCCCCTGGTTTTATGCATGTATGGGTATTTTGTGTTTGAACTTCTGTTTCGAGACCAGGTACTTGAAGTTGAAGGAAAAACAGTGTGTTTGTGACATTGTGTGTGTGAAATATGCGTGTGTGTTGTGTGAAATAGGCAGAAAAAAGTATTTTTAAGCTGGCCCACATTGGTGGATTTTTTGGAAATCAATGGTGAGTTGATCTTCATAGACAGAGAGTATTTTTAAGCCTTATCCGCATTGGCCGATGAGGCTTAAAAGGAGTCATGTAGCTGACATATAGTATTTTGGAAATCCATGGTGAGTTGATCTTCATAGTGTGAGTTTTGGTGGATTTTCTGGAAGCAAAGAGGCATTTAACAACCAAACTGAAAAAAGGTTTATATTTTTCTCTTTAACCATGGTGAGTTTTGGTTTTAGTGTGGGCACGTGTTGGGTTGGGAGCTAGCAGCTTTTGTAATTGGGTTTAGGCCGTAGATCAACATATTTTGTCACGGAAAAATTTAAGTTTGTATATGTAAGTTATAGTTTCTGCTTAAGTATTTACCGCTACCAGTAGAGGTTTTGCAGTATAAATTCTTGTCTTTTTACTATTAAGTTACTTTAGTGCTTGATTTCTTTGTCTTCTGTTCTTAGGTTTCCCTACTTCCCTTAGTTTCTGCTTAAGTATTTACCTACCAGCAGAGGTTTTGCAGTATAATTTTTTGTCCTTTTACTATTAAGTTACTTTAGTGCTTGATTTCTTTGTCTTCTGTTCTTAGGTTTCCCTACTTTCCTTGGACTGTAGGCAGAAATATGCGTGTGTGTGTTGTGTTAAATAGGCATAAAAAAGTATTTTTAAGCTGGCCCGCATTGGCCCGCCTGGCCCACCAACCCAAGGTGGGTTGGGTTGGGTTGACATATTTCTAGCCCGCCAGGAATTTGGTCTGCCCCACCCCATTTTGTGGCAGGTTTTGGCGGGTTGGACCCGCCCCGCCCCGCCAGCCCGTATTGATGGCTCTACCCTTCGTACAGGTGCGGGTCGCTACGAATGTACCCGTTGACACTGGTTTGGGCCGGTTCGCTAAATCTGGTTCCTCGATCGGGTGCGATCCGACGACCAGGATTGATTCAGATGGAATTGTTTGATTCAAATGGAATTGTGCCTATTCCCAGAAAGACATCTATGACTCTTCAGAAATTATAAATAGCCCCTCCAGGATTGATAATTTCATTCGTTCGGTCATCCAACTATCATTAGCAAGTTAGAATTAGCAAGTTAGAGAGAGAGCATTTTGAAGCATAAATTTTCTTCAAGTCCAGAAGTTTCAAATACTCAAATTTGTTCGCCGAAATCGTTAATTTGGAGTGCTCCTATTAACGACAGTTAAACTCGTTGCATCTTACGAGAAGATTGTCAGTAATCGTTAGCACAAGTGCGGGACAATTACTTCTTACGAAGATTGTGTCCAACACAAGCCTCGACTTTCCTCCGTCTCTGTTTAATTTAATTTTCCGGTTTTATTTATTTTTAGTTATTTTCTTAAAGAAAGCCTTTTCGAATTTTCATTACATTTTTCCCAACAATCATAAGAAGTAATTTTACGTTTTCTTAAGAAAATGTCAACTGAAAATAAAACCTCTCAATTGTTCGGGGTTACCCACCCTCCTCAGTCAAATGCAACGAACCAGATTGTTGCGCCCGCTCCGGTTCAGAATTATTCGGCACTAGACAAGAAAATAACGAAGTTCGGAGGTGCGAACTTCAAAAGCCGGCAACAAAAGATGATGTACCTCTTAACTAACCTCAGTTTGAAGATGTTCGTTGAAAAAGATATCCCCGCTAGTCTGGATGATGATTCAGATCCGTAAGGACGGATAGCCACAGAGGCATTGAATCATGGAAATCTCATATGTAAAATCTACATATTGAGTGGGCTCAAGTAAAGTCTTATGCGAGGAGTACTGTTTCGTGGAGACAGCCAAGGAGTTGTGGAACTCATTGGAACGGATCTACAAGATTCAAGAGACCGACTCCAAAAATCAAGCCACCATTAGTGAAAGGCTGAATGGGCTTGATTTAGAAGCAATGGTGTGTGAAACCTTTGAAGCCACCTTAGCCAATCTCGAAGACACCAGTAATAAATGGTGGATAGACACTGGAACTACCCGCCACATATGTGCAGTTAGATTTTTCTTTTCGTCATACACTCCTATCAGTGGAGAGATGATGTGTATGGGAAACGGTGTCACTTCCAACGTCATGAGACTTGGAAAGGTTATACTGAAGATGTCTTCAGGCAAAGAGCTAACTCTCATGGATGTGTCGCACGTCCCAGACATTCGCAAGAACCTGGTTTTCGGATCGCTGTTGAGCATGGTTGGATTTAGACTAGTGTTTGAGTTAGAAAACTTTGTATTGACCAAGAATGATATGTTTCTTGAAAATGGGTACCTTGAAAAGGCCTGTTCAAAATGAATGTAAGAAATATTATCCGTTTTGAAGCGAAGAATGAAAAGCTTGTTTCTTATGTCTACCTGTTGAATAGTCCTAATTTATGGCATGATAGATTAGGTCACGTGAATTACAACACAATTAAGAAGTTAGTAAGTCAAGAATTAATTCCTATGAATAAATTTGATTCGACTGACAAGTGTGAAATTTGCGTTGAAGCGAAAATGACTAAGTCATCATTTTCTTCGGTGACAAGAAACACGACACGTTTTGAGTTAGTTCACGCAGATATTTGTGAGCTAAAGTTAGTGCAAACTCGAGGTGGGAAAAAGTATTTCATTACTTTTATAGACGATTGCACTAAATATTGCTATGTATATCTCATGAGAAGTAAGGATGAAGCACTAACGGCTTTCCAAACTTATAAGAATGAAGTTGAGAATCAACTTAATGTAAATATTAAGAAGATTCGAAGCAATAGAGGAGGAGTATATGCCGCTCCGTTTGAAGGATTATGCTGGAAATCTGGCATTATTTATCAAACGACAGCACCATATACACTTCAATCTAACGGAGTAGCTGAACGTAAGAATCGTACTCTTAAGGAAATGATGAATGCACTGTTAATCAGTTCAGACTTACCCGATAACTTGTGGGGGGAAGCTATACTCACGTCCAACCACATCATTAGTGGTTTGGCCCAAATCATTATCAGGCCCAAGGCCTAGCGAGATCAGTCGACCTAGCTCATTGTCCGACCTCCTCAGGTCCCGACCTAACTCTGGTCCGACGTATGATCCACGTTCTATACGGGCATTACCCGAATATTTCCACCGGTCAGGTCGGTCTAGGTTCAAACAGGCGACATCGACCTATCTGAATTACGTCGACCTACAGAGTCTCAGTATGCATACAATTCTATTCTCAATAAACTCCCTACAAATCAGGAGTTATATATGGACACGATCTCACCCACGATTTCGCCCGTGATTCAAGGGATTCGACACAATCCTACTAGATTATATCACGTATCAACACCTATAAATACCTGACATCTTCCACGGTTTAGAGGTAATTGCTATTTTATTATTCTGAATGCTCCATTATTCAAGATAGTTTATTGCTTAAACACCATACTTACTCTCACGCCCGAGGGTCTAAGCCGGAAACCATCCGGCTAGTCGTGGGTTCATTGTTTCAGGTCAAAAGCCAAGTGATTAGTCTTAAAGCTGGACGTAGATTGATTGCAAACACGAATCCTGCAGCATCAATACCCATAATTATTGAATCACATGCGATAGACAATGTGATTTATAAAATTGGTACAAGTGATCTCGGCTCGAGTTGAAATATCATTTCATCCTTAAAATATGTTCACTCACCCCAAAACGTATCATTTCAGTTTTGCAAGTTGCAACTAGAAAAAGAAGTTGATTTTAGATGCAACTTGAAACTTGCATGAAAAGTGAAAGCCCAATTTCGCTCAAATAAGACCATTGTAATTGTATCTAGGGATGGCAAATTTATCGGACCCGACTTAAACCCGAAAATATCCGACCCGTTCGGGTCGGGTTCAATAGTCATATTTTAAAACCCGTCGGGTTCGGTATTTCAATGGTGTCCGACCCGATCCGACCCCAAACCCGTTGAAAGATCTGTACGAGTGTTTTATGTTAATTTATCAGATTACGGTTTAATGCCTGTGAAAGATCTTACGAGTGTTTTATGATATCTTCAGGGCTTTGTAAATTACTGTAATTACTTGGAAAAACATAAATAAGGTTGGCTCGCTAGCTCTTCTTTTTCCTGTGAACACTCCATTTTGGGTGCTGAACTTTGAGTGAAATAAAGCAGCTACCTTTTTAACGCTTATCATTGAAAAACTGTTCAAGAGCATGAATATTGACCAGCTTTTACATAATATGGAACCAGAGGGGGTTATCTGCACACAAGGGAAACCAGTTAACTTACATGTCAGGTCGGGTTCGGTTAGGTCAAGCCCAACCCAAACCCGACCCGTTGCCATCCCTAATTGTATCAGTATTGTATGTACACATGACATTTTGATTTGATAATTGGTGGATGTAAGTCTACTAAATAAATGACAAAATTGAATTTAAGGCAAACGCAGTTTCCAATTCAGATGTCCAATCGCCAGAATTCGTACCATTATGGCGGATATTACGGCGTATTAAGGGCAGCTTATTCAACCGTCAAAAGTCAATCATCGAGAACGACCATAATGACCAAGTCGGCCTTCGACCGTCGTCTCAAGTAAGTCATCACAATTTTTTTCTATAACTTCCTACTCAATAAGTCAACCAAGAAAGTTGGGGGCCACTGAACGAAATAAAAGTAATGGACCAGGCCCAACGGGCTAGACCCCTATCCACGCAGACCCTAAGGTTCATAAAGACATAAGGAGCCCGCCAAGTTATCCAAACCGTAGTGGGCCGTCAAGAACATCAGTCGACCTAGCTAATTGTTCGACCTTCCTTGATCCCGACCTATCTTTGTCAGACATATGATCCACTCCTTGTGAAATCTCTGCCTAACTAAGGCACAAATTTAGGTCGAACTCGACCATCCAAAAACCGTAGTGGGCCGTCAAGAACATCAGTCGACCTAGCTAATTGTTCGACCTTCCTTGATCCCGACCTATCTTTGTCAGACATATGATCCACTCCGAGTAAACTACCTTTTTTGTCCTTGAACTTTTTAATTTTTTACCTTTTCGTCCGCAAACTTTTTTTTTTTACCTTTTCATCCTTAAACTTGTTGTATTAAGATTAATTCGTCCTTCCGTTAGTGATTTTGTTAGTTTTTTAACATTTCATCCATTTTTACATCACATTGCAACAGTTTTACAAAGTTAGGAATCAAATTTGAACATTTTCTCTAAATATTTTGTGGATTTATTTTTAAAATGCGACACTTATTACGATAGTATATATTCTAAATGGATTTATGGATTTATTTTAAAAATGTATGAGCCTAGCTAGCTAGCTACGTACCAGTTATTCTTGGATAGATCATTGGTCTTCCATACTCTATTTCCCCATACATGACAAACGGAGTTCACAAAAAATGTCGCATGGTACGAAATCACCATCCTTACGCACTGTTTATGTAGCAGAAAGGCAAGTGCAAAGAGATGCACGTTGCAAGTCCTTCTGAGGAAATTATAAAATGGCTGCTTCTTCAAATCCTCAACATTCCCGCGGTTTTTATGATGTAATGTAAAACGTCGAACCATACTAATTAATGATCCAAGAATAATATTGTTGCACAAAATATTTAGAGAAAATAATACCATTTGAATGGTGTAGTCACTGTCAAAGAGCCAGCCCATGTGACTAAACCAATCTTTTGGGATGTGTGGATCCTTTTCAGAATCAACAAACTGATGGTGGTAACGATGAATGCTCACCCAATAAATCGGATACCTCTGCAATGCACGATATAAAATATGAAAAAATAACCAAATTATGATAAAGAAAAGATTGTGACAAATGTACCTGAAGAACAGCTAGAACACCACAATAGGCAAACAAGTACTCGAGCCGAAGGTTGAAAGCACGATGCGAAAGATTCCTATGATAAGAAAGAGTCATACCGAAGAGGCCGGTTACCCAATACAATCCAACGGCTAGCCAAAAAGCAAACCAAGTGAAGGCAGAGGGCGCGAAAACGCAGAGGAAATGAAGTAGAGACACCCAGCCATCTTCACGTCTACTGGCCTCCATTTCTTATTACGACCCGAGTTTGGGTTCTTCTTAGAAGACACTTCTTCTATAACCTTAACAGACATGAATCCTCGATAATATGTTGAATCAAGAATTTGCAAATAAGGTTCTTGCAGTGGTCAATGCTGTCTTATAAAGCTAGGTAGTGCTCTCTATATATAGTTATTCAGAGTAGGGTAGGTTCATGAATGAATAATTTTCAAGTAATGTTCTTGCTGTGGTCCAATGCATTGTATAGCTCATGCTCTACATGCTTACTTGTATTAGTTGGAATGGGTAGTAACATGTATGCATGTGCATGTGCATGTGTGCGTGTGTATGCATATGTGTGTGTGTGTGTGTGTGAGTGAGAGAGAGAGAGAAAGAGAGAGAGAGAAAAAGATACAGTGATTTGTTGGTGTAAATTCATTAAAAGCTTTAAGGATGATTTGTAAAATTGTTGCAATGTGATGTAAAAATGGATGGAATGTTAAAAAACTAACAAAATCACTAACGGAAGGACGAATTAATCCTAATACAACAAGTTTAAGGATGAAAAGGTAAAAAAAAAAAGTTAGCGGATGAAAAGGTAAAAAATTAAAAAGTTCAAAGACCAAAAAGGTAGTTTACTCGATCCACTCCTTGTGAAATCTCTGCCTAACTAAGGCACAAATTTAGGTCGAACTCGACCATCCAAAAACCGTAGTGGGCCGTCAAGAACATCAGTCGACCTAGCTAATTGTTCGACCTTCCTTGATCCCGACCTATCTTTGTCAGACATATGATCCACTCCTTGTGAAATCTCTGCCTAACTAAGGCACAAATTTAGGTCGAACTCGACCATCCAAGCGACCTCGACCTAGTAACACGTGCGTCTACCCACTCGTGATTTGTAAACGTCTACTACATTCTCGTAGACAGTTACGCCAACATTATATTCATGATCCATGGGATTCGTAAACATCTCATATCACCACTATATATGCCAACCACATACTACTAGGTGAAAAAGTAATGTAACAATGGCTATTTCCTATGGTCATTAAAATAATTTATTCACTTACTAATTATTATTTGAACAAGCAGAATTTTTTTGTAGCAAGGGGGTGTTGAACCCTTGTCTTTAAGATTAAAATTAAGATATCTTACCAGGGAACCATTCATAGATATATGCTTTGCTCTTAGAATTTAATTATTTAAACATATAATAACTAAAATTCAGTTTTTTTTGGAAATTTATACTAATTATAACTGTTGCAGGTGAAAGAAGCTGAGTACACAAGACTATGCAGTAGCAAGAAAATCTTGACAGTAAATGGGCAGTTCCCAGGTCCTACTATTCATGCACTAAAAGGAGATACACTCAATATTAAGATTCGCAACCGAGGAAACGAAAATATCACCATTCACTGGTACGCAAGCACCTTTAAAAAGAATAATGATTTTTTGTATGTGTGTGCGTGTGTGTTCGGCTAATGAAGATATGCTGACGTGAAAGTTAATTGTGCATACAGGCATGGAGTGAAGCAGCCTCGGTCTCCATGGTCAGATGGTCCTGAATATATAACACAGTGCCCTATTCAACCAGGGGCTAATTTCAGGCAGCAAATTGTGCTGTCTGATGAAGATGGAACCCTGTGGTGGCATGCCCACATAGTGACTGGTCCCGAGCAACTGTGCATGGGGTTATTGCCATTTATCCAAGAAAAGGATCTTCATATCCTTTTCTCAATCCTCAAGCACATATTCCAATGGTTTTAGGTCTCAAACTAAATTTTAAAAAAAAATTTGGACATTCATTTTGGGACTGATGAAGTATAAATATAAATAAATATACTCCCTCCGTCCCATAATAATATGTAAACTTTCTATTTTGGGCGTCCCACAATAATATCTAACTTTCCCAAAATGGAAAGGAATCTTTACTATTCCCTCCACTCATTCTCTCTCCTACATTATTTTAATACTCACATCACCATTATAATTTACTATTCTCTCCACTCATTCTCTCTCCTATTTTATTTTCACACTCACAACACTTTCAATATAATATTTCCTCCTTAATCCCCGTGCAAAACCCAAAAGTACATAAATCTATGGGACGGAGGGAGTATATATATATATATGTGTGTGTGTGTGTGTGTGTGTGGGTGTAAATAATTTAAGCATCAAATATTTTGAAAATGCAGGGGAATGGTGGAAGAGTGATGTGCAATAAGTACTTAACGAGTTCCTGAGAACAGGAGGAGATCCAAACATCTCTGATGCTCTGACCATCAATGGTCAACCTGGTGATCTCCATCCATGCTTAAAACAAGGTTTCTTTCTCAAACTATCTAAATCCAGAGATAAAGGGGAAACAAATTATTCAACAAATAAACATGTTTTTACTTGCAGGATGAAATGCATATTAGTATATAAGGGTAATTACACTCCATTCACCTACACCATTCCCATCTCTCCCAAGATATAATGACACAAATGCATCTGTTAGCTTTACCGGTCGCCTCAGAAGCTTAGGTGGGGTCCATCATCCAGTTCAAGTTCCATTAAATGTGACAATTAAGTTATTATTTGCATTATCTATCAACACATTACCATGTGTTAATGGTCCTTGTGCTGGACCAAATGGGACACGTTTTGCTGCATCTGTGAACAATATCTCATTTCAGAGTCCTACGATTACAATACTTGACGCTTATTATGGAAAGAAAAAGGGTGTTTATGGAGTTCATTTTCCAAGTTTTCCACCTTTAGAGTTCAATTATACAGGGGATTATATTCCTTTGGAATTCCGGAGGTCAAGGAGGGCGACTGAAGTAAGAGTACTCGAATATAACTCTACTGTGGAGCTTGTTTTCCAGGGAACCAATTTACTTTCAGGGATGGATCATCCAATGCATTTGCACGGACAAAGATTTTATGTGGTTGGATGGGGATTCGGTAATTTTGACAAAGAAAAGGACCCTTTGAATTACAATCTTGTTGATCCTCCTCTTCAGAATACCATTGCAGTCCCAAGGAATGGCTGGACAGCTATCAGATTCAGGGCCCATAACCCTGGTATGCATGTCACTTCTTAAATACGTTGTCTTTTAAGTTTTAATCGGTATTAATGATTAATATTTTTTCATGGAGATTCTAATGTGTATTTTACTTGGATATAACTGCAGGTGTGTGGTTAATGCACTGCCATCTCGAGAGACATATAACCTGGGGAATGGAGATGACTTTCATAGTAAAGGATGGAGATAGCCCAGATGCAAAAATGATGCCCCGGCCATCAGATATGCCACCATGTTGAAGCGGAGAAGCCCCATCAACAAAGGAAAAGAATGAAAGATTATATAGATTTTTATTTTCATTTGCAATATGAATTATGTTTGTGATTAGACACGGGATTGCGTTTCTACTTTGCCTAAAGTGTTTATCAGAAATACTTTTTTTCAAACAAGAGGAAAACACCTAATAATTTCGATATATGACAAATCATTCCTTAAGGCAATAGATGAATAGAATAGTGGGTAATCTGCCATTTTCTTTACCATATAAAAACAGTTGTTTTAGAAACAAGAGAAGACCGGACAAAAACATGGGAATAGAGACTCCTAAAGGGCCTGATAAGTAGTACTCCCTCCTAAGTGAATGTCCATTTTCAAGAACTTTTTGTCCCAAAATGAATGTCCGTTTTGTAGAATTCTTTGTCCCTAAATAATTTATTTACACAAAAAATTACTAGTCATTTTATACTTACAACTAAATGTTTAGAAAGTGGATAACAAAAATATTTATGCATCTTTGTTATGAAAAGTAAACATTTCCAGAATGTCCCCTGTATAAAATTTGGACGGAGGGAGTACGTAACTTTCATGCTAACTTGAAGTCTTGGAGATCATGTCTGGTATTTCAAGCACATTGGAAATCAACATCAAAGGCAGCATAACATATATCAAGCAAACATAAAAAAAAACAAGAGTTATATAAGGACAGAAAAAAATGTCATGAACTATACTTGAAAAAGCTGACAACATAACTCCTTAAGCAACAACACATAAAAGAGAACCTACTAACAGTAGCAATTTTCATAGAACTAACTATACAAGAATGTCACAAAATGGCGATGAATCCTTAATTCCATCTCAAATCTATGCAAATTAAAGACAAGTTTTGTACCACAACGGCCTAGAAATGAATAGGTAGACATACTGTTAGATTGTGAGGGTCTCCAAATGAGCCAAGCATCTCCAGATTAACCATTCATAATGTAACAATTGCTATTTCCTATGGTCATTAAAATAATTTATTCACTTACTAATTATTATTTGAACAAGCAGAATTTTTTTGTAGTAAGTGGGCGTTGAACCCTTGTATTTAAGATTAAAATTAAGATATCTTACCGGTGAACCATTCATGGATATATGCGTTGCTCTTAGAATTTAAACATATACTCCCTCCGTCCCACCCAACTGTGAACCATTGACCAAGGCACGCCGATTAAGAAATATTATTAAGATAATGAAAATGTGTGGTAGAAAATGAAGAGAAAGAATGAGTGGAGTAAATAGTAGGTTGGTTGAATAAATTGTATGGTGGAGAATGAGTGGAGTTAATGAGTGGGTGGGGTAGTGAGAATATAAAATATTAAAGGACATACCATTTATGGTAGTTCACACTGGGCTGGGACGGACCAAAAGGAAAATAAGTGTACTGGGGACGGAGGAGCAATAACTAAAATCCAATTTTTTTTTTTGGAAATTGAGGGGGTGCGGTCGCCCCACTCGTGTCTATGTGGGTCCGTCCCTGAATACTAGCACAACTTTCAAGCTTCAACATACTCCCTCCGTCCCAGCTCACTTGACACTTATTTCCATTTTGGTCCGTCCCAACTCACTTGACACTTCCCAAAGTAGCCTACTTTTTATAATTTTATATTCACTCTACCCCACCACTCATTCTCTCTCTTCATTTTCCACCACTCAATTTATTCAACCAACACTACTATTTACCCCACTCATTCTCTCTCTTCATTTTCTACCACACATTTTTTTTTATTTTATTCTTTTTTCTTAGTTCTCGTGCCCACCTCTTGGGTGTCAAGTGAGGTGGGACGGAGGGAGTATTTATTTGGGCTAAAAGAGATACTTGTATTGGTAACAAGAACTAAGGTCATCAATAATTCCATGAAAAACTTCAAACAGGAAGTCATTAAAAGTTAGTGCACACATTTAAAAAAAAAAAAAAAACCAAATATCTTCTCACAGAAAAAGCTTTTAAAAAAGTTATCCTCCTTCACAGTTACATGTTAGAGACGAGCAGTGAAGTGAGCTTATCTGTTATCCAAATAGATTCCGTCTCGAGTAATTCCAAGAACACGCAGTAGACGAATTGTCAATCAACAAAACAAAGCTAAGTTGAAGTAAATCCTTAAGCCTTCGATAGATGTTTCACACTGTTTGTGTAAGTTTCATACAAACTCGGTATATTATCCCTGTAAGGTATCACATATTTCGTTAAGAACTTCACCTCCGGAGCTATTGCAAGCGTAGAAAGAGGCTGATCACTCTTCACGAGCTTATGCTCTTTCAAGGTCTTCAGAACTTCATATCTAGGCTTTACCCTTTTCTCCAAACTGTAAGTGAAAAATGCGGGGATAGTGGCCAAGTACGAGGGGGTATAACCAAGTTCTTTCATAAAAAAATTTAACGCATTTCGAACTTTCACTTCTGACAAGTATGAACATTGAGGTAGAGCCTTGAACAAGGTAAGTACATCAGAATCGGACCACCCAAGGCTCCTAAACACACTGACCTTCTTCTCAAACGCCGCCTCACTAACGTCAGTAAACGCAAATACACCATGGATAAACATTTTGGACTCGCGGGGTATCTCCAATATCTTTTCAACTCTTTCTATAACATTTCTTAAAGACTCAGGCTTTTGCATAAATACTTTTGGTCTCGTAATAAAGAACTTGCGTAATTCATATTTCGAGAACCCAAAATCCTTAAACAGCAATAGATTAGGCTCCAGATTGTGGCGAACAGTAGAACCCGAAAGCCGAGGAGATCTGTAAAGTACTAAAAACAAATCCTCATCACCCCCACCTAAGAATTTAGCTAGATGACTGAAAGTAGGAATAATACTAGTATCTAGACCTCTCTTGAAAATCCAAGGTTGTTTTTTAATGAATTTCACTAATTTAGCCCCAGATAAACCAAATTCTTCAAGAGTTCGGAATTTAGATTCTAGGTTTTGGTCTGCTCTATGAGTGAGGACAAGAGGAACAGAAAAGACAACATCTTTGATCTGGGATTTGTTTAAACCGCCATAGATTTTGAAGAAATTGATGACGGAATCAGGGTTTTGAGTGGATTTCAAGTGACTGACCTTTGATGATGCGGAAATGGCTTCTTCTCTGGACAACCCAATTGAGTTAACGAGGTAATCCACCATTAAATTGTCACCAAAAGTTTGTTTCTTCTGAAGAGTTGAGAAATAGGAGCAGTGAGAGGGAAATCCATTGATAGAGATGATGGAGCTCAGGGAACGGGTACGAGTTTGAATCCACATTGGGTTTGTCGTTCCTCAGAGTGGGTCGATTTCTAAAGTCTGTTTGTTATTTTTTTTTATTTTTTTTGTTCAGGAACACTTGTGTGTCTCGGGGCTTTTTTACGAACTCCCCACTCCCACTGCTAGGTCAAAAAATATTTTTTTTATTTATTTTAAAATTATTTTTAACAATTTTTTCACTTTCAAGCAATTTTTTTATTCATATTAAAATTATTTTATAACAACCCTCATCACCTAGACTTGCCCAGCCGGTTCAGACCGGCAGTTCCGGTTCTGAACTGGCGGTTCACCAACCCGCCACCCCTTGAACCGTAACCGGCTTGTTTCTGCACGGTTCCGGTTTCGGTTTTGAACCGTCATTTTCATAAAAAATAAAAAAAATTATTTTTTCGGCGGCTGCCCAAGTAGGCTGTAGGCCGAATGTTTTGTGCAGTCGCCCTAACTATTAAAAAGTTAAATTTTTAACAGTTTTTTGAAAAAACAGTTAACTTTTTAACAGTTTCTGTTAAGTTCTATAAAAAAGTTATTTTTTTTTTAATTTTTTTTTTTTTGATAAAGAAGACTATTTTAGACTTTTGTTTACCACATACATTTTTTGCAAAAAGTTATATAAAAGAAGTTATGAATTTTGAAAGAAATAAAACTTAACTTTTTTAAAAAAATAAACGAAAGTATATAAAAGAAAAAGGGACGGTACCCTTAAATTTTATTAATTAAAATAAAATTACAAAGAGGGGATAACCAACCTTACCCTTTTATAAATAATGGGGAATATTTAGGAGCCTTTACCTCAACCTAACTATTACAATTAAATAAAAATAAACCTAATCTAAAGTCTAATCTATAAAATTACAATTAACCTAATCTAAAGTCTAAAGAGCGGCGTAGTTCATTCGGCTTCGCTTCCCGATATATCTTCATCGAAGGCCTCCTCCTCTGATCGGAACTACTTCTTTTATCTTGAAGTCGTAGTTCGGCTCTATGCCAATCGCCAAGCACCATTTGATATTCTAAATTATATGGAGACAACCTTGATCTTCGATCGGACAAGACACACCCTCTTACACTAAATACTTCTTCTACGGTGATGGTTGAGGCAGGAGCGGCTAGGATCTCCTTTGCTATCAATGATAGAATAGGATAGTTGTTTGCCCTTCGTGCCCACCACTTTACAATATCAAATTCTTCTATATGCTCAAAAGAAGTGGTTAAATAATCTTCAAGTTCAACATAAGTGGAGCCACCTCGTTGACGTTTTTGACTTCTAGAACTAATTAAATTATCTATAAAGTTAAAGGGATCGCTATCATCGTGAGAACTACTACCACCTACATTTTCACTACTAGGATAAACGATATTATCAAAAAGATCATAATATTCTCTATAAAGTGCATATACAATATTTTTAGTCTCAGTTACAACGTCTTTTGCCTTTGGGATAGGTTTATCTTAAAACAAATCAAAGCCGGTGAAAAATAGATTCTTATAATAATAATCAAGTATTTATTCTAAACCATCTTCTCTTATCCTAGGATCTAATAGTTTAGCTACTAAAAACAATGGGAAAATGTTCAAAAAATATTTAAGCCATTTTGTTCTCATCATACTAATACATTCACCTAAAATTGGACAATCTTTAAAATGCATAAATATATAACTAATTTTAGCGGCGTGTTCTAAAACTATCGGTGAAGTGGGATAGTAAGAATCGGATAATTGTACGGTATCCTCTTTAAAAACTTTCAAAATTTTCTTTAAATTATGACAAACATCCCATTGATAAGGCAATATTATAGTAGGATACTCTATTTGTTGAATAAACAGACACAATAGTTCACGGAAATCATAGGAGTCGGATAACATTTTATAAGTGGAATTCCATCAGTTTGAAACATCTAGGGAAAATCTTTTAGGTGGGATATTATTTGTTTTACACCATCTAATCCACAATTTTGTTACATTGTGACTTCTCATTATATAAGCAATAACTTTCTTAATTGGGGTTACATGTTCCTTTAAAGTTGTTAAACCATCTTACACACACAAATTTAAAATATAACATATGCACCTAACATGAAAAAATTTACCACCAATGGATGGTTGACAAATTTCAATGAGTGATGGCAAACTAGCAGTATTATTAGCAGCATTATCAAATTCAATTGAAAAAATTTTGTGAACTAATCCATATTCTTGTAAAATTTTAGCAATTTTGTTACAAATATTTTGAGCGTTATGAATAGTATCAAAAGATTTATATGCAAGTAATCGTTTTTGTAATTTTCAACTACTATCAATCCAATGACATGTAATTCCTAAATAGCTATGAGTTTGCCAATGATCACTCCATATATCGACACATATTGACAACTTTTGGGATAAATCTTTAAACGTATTAATTAAAATTAATTTCCCTTGTAGATATTGGGCTTTAGTATCACGAGTACTTGTATTTTTATTAATTTCTTTAGCCGCGGGATTTAAACAAAGTTGTGCCATATTAGACCATAATGTATCATTAGCAAAATTAAAGGGTAATCCTTTAGCAGTAGAAAATTTTGCCATTTCTCTCCTATAAGTTGCATTATCAAATTTAAATAATTGTGAAGGCGTACCTTGTGACGATCCCGTAAATCCTTGTAGCTGTGTTTGATCTTGGGCATCTCCAACTTGGTCGGGGTTCTTTGACGCCAACTGTCTTTTAAATGACCCACAACCACCTCCATGGATAAATGCAAATTTGGAAGTGCAATGATTGCAATAAACAGTGTATTTGTTGGTACCTTCAATTGGCACTTTTGTAAAGTGCACGATCATGATGTCGGACCTCCCTGTGGTTCAACCTCCTCGACCTCGACCTCGGATTTGACCACCACCTCGCGCTTCACTTTGGGTTTGAGTGTTACTCCCTTGGGTATGACCATGACCACCCATTGGAGCAACTTCGTCATCGCTCAATTCGAGCGTTTCATTTTGTTGTATATTATCCCAAATGGAATCATCGGGGGGGGGGGGGAAATTGGATGCGTAGTTGGATTGGTAGTGGTTGTCTTATTCTTTCCCCTTTCGCCACCGACGCCACGAGATGAAGACATTTTTTTTTTGTATGAAAATAATGGAATTATGTCAAAAAAAATGGAATTATGTGGAAAAAATGGAATTATGGAGACTTTGAGATTTGAGATAATATAGAGATTGAGAGAATGAGTTGAGAATGGTGTAAAAAAAATGAAAGAAGGGTGAGGGTATTTATAGGTTGGAAAATGAAGAGAAAAAGTTAAAAAAAAAAAAAAAAAAAAAAAAAAAAGTTTTTTTTTTACATTTTATCCCCTAAAATGGCTAGAAAATCGTTATCAAACGGGCAAGTAACAGCAGCCGTCAGATCAAGGTAATCAACGGCCCAGATCAAGTAACCGTTAATCTAGCTGTTATCTCCTCTGAACCGCTGGTTCCGGTCCGATTCCGGTTCACACGGTTCGGTTCACACGGTTCATAACCGCCGGTTCACCGGTTTTGGAAAATAAAAACCGGAACCGGACCGGTTAACCGTCCGTTCGGTTCATGGCCGGTTCACGGTTTACCGTTGGTTTTTGGCCGGTCCGGTTTCGGGCCGAACCGGCAGTTAAAGCACGGATGGGCAAGTCTACTCCCACTTCCCTCATAACAAAACTAGGGAGCACATCAAGGAGGGAAATTTTTTTGGACTTTCTTTCATTTCCTTCCCTTTCTCTCCTATTTTAAACTCGGGAGCACACCCCAAAAGGTGAAGCTTTTTGGATTGTGGGGGTTTAAAGGAAATATTCCATTGTTGGAGCTAACAGGTTTGAGCCCCGGAGGCTGCTTGTATTTAAATGAAATCAGGGCCGGATCCAGGATTTAGGATTTTGGAACCGGAGCTTGGTATTTAAAAAATAAAATATTGTAAACAATAATAACAGTGAAAAATAACTTCATATATTAAAAAAAATGTTACATATAGTCGATGACTTAGGTAAAAAAAAATCAAAATTCTGAGGTGGACTGGAGCTCACGTCAATTACGTACTAGATCCGCCCCTGAATGGAATGTAATGTGGACCCGACCATTCCCTATATCCAAGCATACTAAGCATAGTGTCACTATTTGCTCTCTTGCTGCTTTTGGAAAACAGTAAAAGCTTAGCCACACACATCCACTCCTTTTATAAATGGACGGTTGAGATTAATTTTGTATATGTGAGACCTACATCAAATTAAATTAATATCAACCATTGATTAACGAAAAAAGGGATTTGGCCAAACTCCTACCACTCGCGGGAGCGGGAGGAGAACAGGAGGGATGTCAAATCCCTTTTCAACCAACTTGCATTTTTTTCTTTTCGATGAAAACGCGATTATAGTAAAATGCACACACCGCAACAATCAGAAAGCCAATCCAAATTCAAAGATTATAATTCCATTCTCATGTGAATAGGAAAATCTAAGGGGGCGTTTGGTTCGGTGGAAAAAAAGTGAAGGAATGGAATTGTCAATGGAATTGAATTCCTTAAGGAATTGGAATGGAAAAAAACTGGTCAACCCCCTCCGTTTGGTTGGCACGGAATGGAATGAAATTGTCATTCAATTCCTTGGCAAATCATGTTTGGTTTGAAAATACAAATTATAGGAATGGAATGAAAGCATATAAAATGACCAATTTACCCTTTAAAAAAAATTTGGGAGGGGGGGGGGGGGTGGGGGTGGGGGTGGGGGTGGGGGGGGTGGGGGGAGGGTAGGCGGAAAAAAATTAAAAAAAAATTTCGTGGGGGTGGGGGGTGGGGGAGGGTGGGGGAGGGTAGGGTGGCGGAAAAAAAAAAAATAAAAAAAAAAAAAAATTTGTGGGGGTGGGGGGGTGGGGAGGTAGGGTGGGGGGAGGGTAGGCAGAAAAAAAAAATTAAAAAAAAAAATTTCGTGGGGGTGGGGTGGGGTGGGGGTAAGGGGGTGGGGGTGGAGGTGGGGGGGGAGGGTAGGCGAGAAAAAAAAATAAAAAAAAAAAATTCGTGGGGGTGGGGGGTGGGGGGTGGGGCGTAGAGGTGGGTGGGTGGGTAGGTGGGTAGGGGTAGGAGTGGGTAGGGTTTGGGGGTATTTTGGTCAAAAAAAAAAAAAAATTTCCATTCCCAAAGGAATTGAACTTTCCTTCGAATTTTTTTTAAAAAGCTTGAACCAAACGGAGGAAAGGAATGGAAAAGAGGGAGTTTTCCATTCCTTTCCCCCACTTTCCTTCCAACCAAACGCCACCTAAGTTCTTTAGATAAAGTGATAGTGAAGCAAACTTAACATTTACATTTCTTGTAAGAGAAAAATGATAATGGGTTCTCCATGTATAGTAAATAGGAGCCTTTGGCTACATGATCTCTTATAAAGTCATCACTGGTATAGTTCTGGCTTCAGGAGTCCAACATAAGGCAAATTTCTGTATCGCTCGGCAAAATCCAGCCCGTATCCCACAACAAAATAATCCGGACACTGTCAAGAAAGAATACAAGGGTCAAACAGGCAAGTTTCATAGTACATTTCAACAGGAAACATTAACAAAGCAAAAGTAAAACTCCTCCGTCCCAAAGTGAATGACCAAAAACATTTCAAAATTGCTCTTGATCAGGTAGTAGAAGTCTTTGTTGAAGTATACCACATCATTCACTAGAGGAGATTGAAGCTGAATAGATATGAAAGACGCGTGACCAGATAGATGGCAGCTTATTGCTTGTTTTCAGATATACGAGTAAGATAAAACCCTCAAAGGTTCAGTTTCTGATTATTACAAATCTAATTAATTGAAATTGTATTCAATAAACCAAAAGAGTTTGGATTTCTTGAATAATATTCCATCCATCCTGAAAAGGTAGTCCGAGTGAGACTAATAATTTTGGAACCAAGTGACCAGATACACAAATACCACATATGAACCTTTGTTTTCAGGGACTCTCCTGTTGTTTATTCCAGCTGAGGCTTCTTTAACAATACAAAATCCGGTACGTTCATGCAAGCACGGATTAGCTCATTTGGTCATAACCTTCAACTCTGTATAATCTTTTATGCCAATCTTGTACCCCTCAGTCCGCAAAAAAAAGGGTCTCATTTGACTCATGTATCATGCTACTTGTTTGTGCCTTCTTAAAAATTTACACTATATTTATTAATTTATTTATTTGGGAAATGAGACTACTGTTTGGGAACAAGCCAAAAAGAAAGGTATGACAATTTCATTTACTTATTTTTTTTTTTTGGGTGGGTGGGGGGGGACAGGGAGTATTATGTAGCATCTCCTTTCTTAAATGAGTGCAGCACATGGTCTATGGTAGCCGGGTTGTAAGATTCTTTTAATTTTTCCAAGCAAAATCGAGGATCAATTTAGCATGGAAGTGACACTTTCCTAAAGGCAGACGTTAAATGTAGACAGACATTAAATATGGTAGTCCTTTGAACCATTCCACTAGGTCAAGTATTAAAGCATAACCGGATAAATGGATTGTAGAAAGCTTGATTTTTATAAGAATCTGCTAACAACTTAACAACCTCAATTTTAAGGTCTTCTTTGCATCAGGATTATGGCCCTGCATGTTAGCATTTAGAGTCAGACGGTCTTTTATACGTTAACTTCCAAAATTATTTATCAGAAGTTAACCAAAAACAGATGTCACCCACAATTTTAGTGCCATGAAGCAATCACAGACTGTATTTTAAGACTAGCCTGGATTACCACAGCCAAGGCCTCATTGAAATATCAAGGATTCACAAAATGTAAAATCAAACACAGCTACAGATTGACCTATGCCATGCCTTAAAACTGATAGAGATTTCTTGGGGTGATCAGAAAGGGGAAGAGAGAAAGAGAAAGCACCTCAAAGCCACAATAGTACTTTCCTTCACCAATAAGCTCAACATGAACCTTTCTTCTTACTGGTTTGTCAAGCAGAGTGCATACAGACACTGAAGATGCCCCTTTCGTTTTCAAGTAGGCAATAAGACAGGATAAAGTGTTTCCCGTGTCTACGATGTCCTCCACCTGGTCCAAGGAAAGACATAACATAAGGCATATGCAATATTAGAATTTGCGTTCATAGCATGCAGAATTATAACCTATCCAAGAAGAAAGCAAAACAACAACTGCAATGCTAGAGAGTCAATTTCCTGCTTTTAACTGGAATCATAAATTTGTGGATTTAACAACTCGACAAGATACTATTATTCTAATAATATACACATGCAACCTACGTGTAAATAATACTCCATTCTAAGAAGATTGTCTCATTTGACAAGTCAAACTTACTATAGATGATGCTTTACTTGCTACACCTTATTAAAATTGCACATCAATTATTGTCTTTTTATAAATGTGACAAACCATAAAGAAAACTACGACAACCTTTTTCGGATGGATGAGTATAAGAAAATGGCTCAAATGATAAAAAGATAGGGACACCAGGAAATCAACCACCCTTAAGACTACAGCTTCTCTTTCAGGTAAAATAGTGTTAGCACTCTGCATATAGAATTTGTAGTATTCTAGCTTTCAGTCTTCAGCCACCAGAGGCAGACACAAGAACACCCAAAGGGCTGGCTATGAACCCCCAAAATTAATGTTGACATGTAAAAAAAAAAATTAAAAAAAATTACTAAGTGCACCCCCCACTTACCTGCTCAGCCCACCCCCTTGTCAAAAAAGGAAGACACGGTTAAAAAATAAAAAGGATGTTTAAATTAAAACTACAGAGGAGACAGGAGAGAAACAAAAAGCTAGAGAAAAAAGAAAAGCGACGGCACCGACGCATCCAGGATTCCAATCGCCACCTCGTCCTCCGGCGCCGGACAGCCACCTTGACCTCCGCCTCCACCGGTCTTTCTTCACCTCCACCTCCGATCTTAATCACTGCTTCTAGTAAGTTTTAATTTTTGGGATTTCAATTTAGGGTTTTATTGTTGAGTAAATTGGAATTTCTTATTTAGGGTTTTCTCTATTAGATTTCAATTTATGATTTCATTTAGGGTTCATATTATTGATTTATTAATCAATTTGGGGTTTTAGAATCAGGGTTTTCCAAAATGAGATTTCAAAGTGCGGAAAGATGCTTCTCAGCGATGAACATTATCAAGACACATTTACGTAATCGAATTGGTGATCAATTTTTAAATGATTGTCTTGTGTCTTTTGTTGAGAAAGAGTTGTTTTGAAGTGTTACAAATGATGATGTAATTAAACGTTTTCATAGTATGAAAACGCGAAACGGATAAATTTAGTATTTTCTTTGTTTGTTGTAATCGATTTAGGTAGTTATGTAAAAAAAAATTATTTTTTGATGTTTTTGGGTAATGTTTTGTGAACCTCCTCCATTTTACCACAGGTCCACCCCTGTCAGTCACTCGCTAAGATTTGACCTGAACACTACAATAATGCATAGTTTGAACTCACACTAATTATCTATATCTGGAATAAAACATTCTCTCCATACATTGTAATGGTCCTGAAATAGAGCTGTAAAACAAACCAAGCAGTTTGCAAACATAGTTCAGCTTGGCTAAGAAGACTATAAACAAGCTGAAGCTCTGTTTTTGGCTCGAAGATTAACTACTCGAACTTGAGCATAGGTATGTTTAAGTCAATTAAGTTTGAATAGGCTAAAGGGGTTGTTAATAAATTATTAGAAACAAAAATACTCCGTACAATTTATGCAACAACCAATTGCTACTTAGAAAAAATGGCTTTTGTCCCAATTACTAGTAATCAGCTAGTTTGATGTAACCAGTCATACCCAACAGAAGCGGAGCTAGCAAGGGCCAAAAGGGGGCAATTGCCCCCATTAGATTTTTAAAAAGTTAAAAAATTACTAGTGAAACCCAAACATATCAAGTTTAGTGAGAATCCCTGGCTTTACCCTCAGTTCAACCACACTGACTTGATTGCATATTTATGTACAAGCATACCATATTAGTTTAGGTCTTCACCAACCTCTAGCGACTAGAATTGTTGTTGATAACTATCCGTTTGAACAATAACATCAATTAGGGGTTGAATTGAGGAATTACAATATATATATAATTTTTGTAAGCACACACTAAGACAAATAGTTCAGACGGTTCCAGAACATAAATCAAAATAATCAGGTGCATAGGGGGCAAAGGGGCGGTACCAAAATGACGTGCTTCCCTCGAACATCGACTTTCAAATCAAACGAAATCTTAGGAGCGCCGTTGGAGACGGTACCGGAACCGTAAGATTCAGCACGAATGAAATCAACAGAGATAGGCAATTTGATTTTCCGAACAAGGTCGGCGAGGAAGAGAAATGCACCGGTGGCAACGCCGACGACGACCGGAGCAGAAGAGTGCGAGTTATCGGTGAAATTTTGAGTAATTTGGGAAGCTAGCTCGGAGACTCGTTGAGAAATTTGGTCTTCCGTCCATAGAACTCTCTCGATGTCGTCGTCCATGTCCGTCCAAGGGTGAGGGAATGTGAAAAGGAGATAGGGGTTTAAGCTGATTGGAGGAATCAAACGCGGGAAGTGAAGGGTGAGGGTTTATTTTGAGGGACATTTGTATTATTGTTAAACTTAAACATTTTTGTAAAATAAGCATATAAAAATCTTTGATGATTTTATCATAGGCGCTTATAGGCGCTTGTGTGTGTGAGTAGTGAAAAAAAAAAATTGCTTGACACAAAAATAAAAATTAAGGTAAAAGGTGAAAAAGGTGATGTGTTGTGAGGATAGATGGTTGGGTAGGAAAGAGAAAGTGAAGTTAGTGGATAATTATTGTGGGGCCGTTTGGTAGGTAGATAAATTATCGGATAGGATTATTTGTCCAATAAAAATATGTTTGGTAGATTAAATGCAACCGTAGTAATTATCAAAGTCTGGCCCAGGATAAAGCGTCGAGCACCTCTTATCTCCTTCTTATTTATCTTTAAAAAGGGTGGTATTATTAATCCCTGGATTAATAACCTCCTCTCTATTAATACATGCTAATCCTATCAGCCTACCAAACGAGCCCTGTGAGTATAATAAGTGGGTCTCATTTTCATTTTGGGACTTTGAAGATTATTGTGGGACGCTCAAAAAGGTGTTTTTTTGCAAATTATTGTGGGACGGAGGGAGTATATGCATTACAAGTATAATGTGAATTAGAACTTGTGGTATGATTTAATAATTTTCAAAAATTTGAATTTTCATTTTGGAACAAAAGTTCTAAAAACTGGACATTCATTTAACGAAGGAAGGGAGTATCATTTTTTTATGAAAAAATAATAATTAAAATTTGTTTTTATTTCAAATAAAGATGTCTCTTTTAAAAATATGTTGTTTAAAATGGCAATTTTATATTTATAGTTGGTGAGGCAGTCATGGTAAAACCACATGATTCCCATTGATATTTTTTTTTTTTTTTTGAAAGATAGTTTTATTTTAATTTTAGTTTTCTTATTAAAAGTTGATGTTGATCAAATTTTTGAATAAAAAGATTTATAAAATTTAACTGAGCTGATTTCTCAAATTAAAGTGAAATAACCTTATGGTTAAATTTGATTAGTAAAAAGAATTTTACGAAGCGTAAAAAGAACTAGTAAATGTTTCGAAAATAAGGGAAGACATTGAACGAATCTGCGGGCCTTGAGCGGAAGCCAATATCTCCTCAACTGCCATGCAGGAATATGAAGAAGTCTCAACAAACATATGATCTTTTTATGTGGTTTACGCTCCAAGAAAGTCATTCCAACTTGTTAGGATCTGATTGATAAAGTAAGTGAGCAATTCTGAATCCAATTAGATAGGAGGATCCATCGCAGGAACAGTTCCAAAACCAACAATATTGCATCTAAACAAGCAACTAACTTACTAAAGATTCGATGGTAAGATAAAAAAACATGCCCCGTGCCAAGGCTAAAATCCATGCATGAGAATTAGTCCGCGGTTTGCTCCCGTGCCCCAGTTTATGTATGAAAAATGAAGTGTGGGGGGGGGGGGGAGGGGGTATTTCATTTGTAACTGAGCATTATGTCAGAGTTCATTAACAGGAATGTTACTCCCGCCGTTCTGTGTGTTGAGATTTTCACTTTTTTAACCGTTTCAGTTCAGAAACTTTTGTAACTTTGTTATGAATTAGCGGTTAGCATTGCTCTTGTTTCTTGTTGTGCAAGTTATCGCTGAACAGCATGCGTGTATGTGTGTGAGAACAAACAATTTTAAAGATCGAAGAAAATTTCTCTCCATTAAAACCGAAAAAGCAAAGTACTTCTAGAACAAACTTGTCTCAAACAAAATAAGATTAAAAAAAAAAAAAAGCTACAACTTCCCTAATCTTAGAATGAAAAAACTGCAAAACTAAAACTGTAAAACTAAAAACTGCAAAGCTGAAAATACTCCTAGCTTCTCAAATCCTCGAAACCCCTCCCATACTGAGTCAGAAGCCAAAAAATAAAGTTAGTCAATCAAAACTTGCACTTTCCCACACCATTGACCAAGCCTTGTTCAAAAACCGGGCACATAGAGGTGGCAGCAGCTCATCTGTATTTACCCACTGAACAGGGTCCAGAGCTTCACTCGTTCAAGGTAAGCGCTCCAAGCTGTTCTCCAACGTCTGCACCTGAAGCTGCTAGCGAAGCACATCCATAGCCTCAGCAACCTTCTTCTTTAAAGCATCTGGAGATTCAATTAAATGGAGCACCTCAGTTTGGTCCATTTCCAGCAGCATTCCGGTTACTTTTCCAGCATGCTCACGTTCAAGACGCTCCACCAGTGGATATAGTTGTTCTCCAAGAAGCTGTAATTAATTCCACGTAAATATCAAGAATTTAAGTAAATATAGGATATTTTATAATTAAAGGGTGAGGGTGAGGGTGGGGGTGGGTAAGGTGGGTAGCAGTTTCTGCAATATTTACCATGCGCTGAGTTTCTGGAGTGGCTGAAGCCAGAGTAGAAGCAAGTGTTTGCATGGCTATTGGTCCAGCACGTTGAACATCAACTGCAGCTGCTGGCATCCCAGAAGCATCCATAGGCATAGGCACCATTTGACCCATAAGTGCTGGAGGAACTAAAGGTGGGTCACCTCCATTTCGCCCGTTCACCATGTATCTACTATAACCTTGATTCGGGTTTCGATGCATCGCCTATTTACAAAGAACAAGAACAGTTAAAATGAGGTCTACATGAATTAAGTAGGAAGAGTCTAAAAATAATCAGTAAGAAAGTAGCGCACCTGCTGCTGCTGAATCTGCTGTGGATTTGCAGGTCTCCTTGGACCCATTCGAGGTCCAGGTTGTCCTCCTTGTCTTTGAAGCTGATATGGCATAAGGAAATTTGGAGCCATACCAGGTCGCATACCAGGCAAGATTGGCTGTTGGAAACCATATCCAGTTGGCTGGGATAAAATCCCTGGAGCACCTTGTCCAAAATACAATGGCTGTGGGAGCCTAGGTGCTCCAGGGTGGAATCCAGGCACTCCTGTGGGCAAAGGTGACACTGTACCAGGAGCTCGTGCTTGAGCAAATTGTGCCTGACAAAAATAAAGAAATATTAGTTGAAAAAGTTTTAAGGAGCATTTTCATCTTATTAATTTTCCTGCATGCCAAAAAAAAAAAAAACCTGTAGTCGAGCTCTTCTTTCTTCTTTACGCTGTGCAACAGCAACAAAAAGTGGTTTCCTACCAACCATCTTCCCATTCATTGCATTCAACTGATTAACAAATGGAAATGAAACAAGTTTCAACATATACGTGGCCAAAATAATACGGGGTAAAGAAGGGAAAAGAAAGCAACATACAGCCTTAGCAGCTTCATCAGGGGAAGAGTAGGCCACAAAACCAGATCCCTTGCTCACTCCATTTGGATCAACCATGACCTAAAAATTGACAAACATAACGAAATTTTAAACCCTGCTAACTGAAAACTAAACGAGACAGACAAAAAACTATCTAAATGCATACCTTGCAGGAAGTAACAGTTCCAAAGTCGGAGAACAACTCCTTCAATTTTTCATCAGTTATGCTTTCATCAAGATTTTTCATATACAAATTAGCCCCTTGTAACTTTTCAAATCTACTATTCCTTTCCTGCTCAAATTTCGCCTTCAACTCCGCCTCCCTCTCAGATTTCCTCTGTGCCCTCGACACATATAAAACCTTGTCATCCCCACTGGCCGTGCCATTCAAATTCTCAACTGCAGTTGCCGCAGCATCCGGTTCCTGAAAATTAACAAACCCAAAACACCTGGACTTTCCACTCCCATCTTTCATCACAACTGCACTCGTAATAGTACCGTACTTTCCAAAAATCTTAGCGAGTTCCTCATCATTTGTTGCTTCAGAAAGATTTTTCACGTAAACATTTGTAAATTTGGGGGACCCATTTGTCCTTGCCCTTTCTTGCTGACGAACAAAAAGGCCAACGTAAACTTGCTTATCATTAATTAACATTCCATTTAGTTGTTTGATTGCGTTTTGTGCAGCTTCTTCCTGATCAAACTGTACAAATCCATATCCTTTCGACTGACCATTGTTGTCAATGGCTACTTTGCAAGAGAGCACAGTGCCGAAGGCAGCAAAAGTGTCGAGCAACGCTTTGTTATCAATTGATGTATCCAAATTCTTAATGAATACATTAGCATAACCACTTTTCCTGATACTAGGATCTCTGTGAGAATACATGATCCTAATAGGTTTTCCATTCATTGGAGTGAAGTTCAGAGCCTCCTTGGCATTAGCAGCTGCCCAAAAAAAAAATATTAGGACATTGAAAACCTTATCAAATAAAAATTTACTGTTTTTATCAATTTTATTTTTTATTTTTAAATAAAAATGATGCTGACACAACTCATCACAAAAGGACATATCTCATGATCTAACTAACAAATAAATAAACAAAGTATTGACACACATGCCAATTACATGCATTCTTGTTTAACTATTAAAGAAACTAGATTTCATGTTATCATACTGTGTACCAGACACTTAAACACTGATTGATAAAGGATTTGGGACCTGTGCAGTTCCGCACATTAGTCGTGGCGAGGTGTAAGATGGGGATGTGACGAGGAGCGGTCAAATGGATAAGAAATGTAAATGGACGGTCGAGATCACGGGCCCACCGGCTGTGCGATCTAACCGCACAAGCCCCGAATCCATTGTTTTTAAAAAATTTATTTTATTAAGGATGAGATCATCCAAACACGTAAACCATCAAATACATGATGGTCTGGTATACAAATGATACATTTACAAAAGATCTTAATCCTATTACAACATGCATGATTATCATAATGTTAATAATACTAACACTGTCCGAAAATGAATGATCAAAAATTTTGCAAATTTACTCTCGATCTATAGATTTATAAGAGCAAATTTGAAATTATTTCGGTCATTCATTTTGGGACGGAGGGAGTAAATCTGTAAAACATTGATCGGACTAAGAAAAGGGGTCTAACCATCTTGAGGATTACTGAAATTGACATAGCCGTAACCAAGGGAAGCTTTCTTATCCTGATCCCTGCAAACCCTAACAGTAACCACTTGAGCCACCTGATTGAACAGATCGTACAATTGGCCTTCGTTCACATTCGCCTCCAGATCTCCGACATACAGCGACGCATTCCCAAACCCTACCATCGCTGCCACATTGCCGGCAGCAGCCATCACGCCAGCGGCTGGTGTTTGTGGCGGAGTCGCCGCCGCCACACCCACCGCAGCAGCAAACGCCGCCGCCGATAAAGCTTGTGGTGGAATCACCGTCGTCGCCATCACAATAGTGATTGATTTCAATACTTTCCAAAAAAAAAATTAAAAAAATGTGTGTACCGATCCGGAAACGAATAAATGGGATATAAATGATCAATTAATGTTAGGGTTAGGGTTATGATACGATTATGGATTAAATTAGGGAAGTGACAGTGATCATGAATGGGATAATTGAAGAAATTGGTTTTATATTTTTTTGGATTTTATAGGGTTTTTTTGGATCAAGGAAAACAGAGTATGGGAGAGGCAATGAGAAAGAGAAGTGTGAAACTGAAGGGGGAAGAAGAGTATATATATGTGTGGGTTGAGAAAGAACCGGTCGTGAACCGGTTTTATGATACGAAAGCAGCGTTTAGGAATGTGCACGTGTGGGTGTGTGGGTGTTGACGGGTCTTTTCGGCTCGTGCTTTTTACCGATTATAGAAGGATACGTATTTTCGAATGTGCGGGTATATACACCCACCAATTAATACGCCACCACGTTTTTTTAAAAAAAGAAAAAGAAAAAAAAAAGGGACCTTTATTTATTACTCCCTCCCTCCATCTCCGTCTCCGTATGTTCCCAAACAAATAAATGTTCATTTCAAAAAGATTATGTCACCAAATTAATATTTCCTCCGTGACTCCGTCCCTCTTCAAATGGATCATGACATTTTTACACACTTTTAAGATTTTTTTTTTAAAATAAGTAAAGAATTGAAAGTGGATAGAAGATTAGAGGAGAGAGAATGTAAAAGTTAAAAACATTTAATAGGAGAGAGAATGAGTGAAAGGAATAGTAAGTTAATAATTGGTTTTTTTTTAAAATATGTTAAAATTATAAGAGTATAATAAATGATTTTTTTGTAAATATATACTCCCTCCGTCCCAATAAATGCTTCACCCTTTTGGGTGGGTACGCAAATTATGAAAATGGGAGGAAAAAAAAATGTTGTGAGTGTAATTTGAAAATAGGAGAGAGAATTAGTGGATGAATAATAAATTATAATGGTGTTGTGAGTATTAAAATAATGTAGGAAAGAGAATGAGTGGAGGAAATAGTAAAAATTCTTTACCAAAAAAGAAAAGATGAAGCTTCTAACGGGACGCCCTTTTGGGTAATTAGTGAAGCTTTTATTGGGACGGAGGGAGTAAACATTATGAGGGTATAATTGTCTGAAACACTGTTCACTTCTTTCCGTTTATGGAATTGTCTATTTGAAGTAGGACGTTCCAAAAAGAAAAGTGGCTAATTTGAAGTGGGACGGAGGGAGTATCTTTTTATTAAAAAATATTTTTAATTATTATTTTTTACCAAATTCTTTTCATTGGTCATTTTATACTTATAAAATTAAATATTTAGAAAGTAAATTACATGAATTACATTTAGAAAGTGAATTACATGCAAGCAATAGTACTTATTATCGGTATATAGTACACATGTCTGATGTTCCTGACATGTCGGAAGGGATGACTATAGAATTAAGAAATACAGTATTCTTTGAAACTAAATTTCCATTCAAGAAAAGGAATGAAGTAAGTTCTAATAAGAGAACCCTTGAAGCTGCTAATGGTTCATCTCAAAAAGAAGAATCAAGGCGTAGCAAGAGGACAAAAGTGGCTAAGTCCTTTGATCCTGATTTTGTTTCATTCATGTTAAAGAATGAACCAACGTCTGTTAAAGAAGCATTGTCTAATTCGGATGCTCCGTACTAGCAAGTGGCTATTAACAGTGAAATAGATTTCATAATGCAAAATCAAACTTGGGAGTTGGTTGATCTTCCTACAGGATGCAAATCGTTGGGTTGCAACTGGATACTTAAAAAGAAGTATAAGGCAGATAGAACTATTGATAAGTTCAAAGCCCGACTAGTAGCCAAAGGATTTAGACAAAAGGAGAGATATGATTTCTTCGATACATATTCTCATGTGACGAGAATCACATTCATTCATGTTCTCATTGCTATTGCAGCATTGCATATCCGATAAAAATGCAGTCAATAGTCTTAGGATCGATTTTGATTTGCTTTGGTTTAGGTACTTCTATCTTAGTAAAACACCCCCACACTCGAAGATACTTGTAAGACGGTTTACGATTATGCCATAATTCGTAAGGTGTCTCTTTCTTATCCTTGTATGGTATCTTATTAAAAATGTAATTTGTTGATAAGATTTCTTCCCGCCACAAGTTATCGGGTAAGCCTGAACTTATCAACATCGCATTCATCATCTCGTTACTAGTACGATTTTTGTGTTCAGCGGCTCCATTAGACTGAGGCGTATAGGGTGCAGTTGTTTGATGAATTATGCCGGATTTCAAACATATATCTTCAAACGGAGCAACATACTTTCCTCCTCTATCGCTTCGAAACTTCTTAATTGTTGCATTAAGTTGATTCTCGACTTCATTTTTATAAGTCTTGAAAACATTTAAGGCTTTATCCTTGCTTTTCAGCAGGTATACATACACAATACCTCGTGCAATCGTCTATAAAAGTAATGAAATACTTTCTCCCATCTCGAGTTTGCACAAACTTTAGATCACATATATCTGTGTGAACTAATTCTAGAGGTTTCGTGTTTGTTATCACCGATTGAAATGGCGCTTTAGCCATTTTAGCCTCTACACAAATTTCACACTTATTAGTTGAATCAAACTTTAACTTAGGTATCAATTCTTGATTCACTAATTTTCTAGTTGTGTTGAAATTTACGTGTCCTAATCTATCATGACATAAATTAGAACTTTCAGACAAGTAAACATAAGAAACAATGCTTTTATTCTTCGCCTCAGGGCGTATAACATTCATTATATTCATCTTGAAAAGGCCTTTCTGAAGGTAACCCTTTCCAAGGAACTGACCGTTCTTGGTCAACACAAATTTGTCTGATTCAAATACTAGTATAAATCCGGCTTTGCTCAATAGTGAGCCGGAGACAAGATTCTTCCGGATGTCAGGGACATGTAGTACATCCACCAGAGTCATCTTTTTGTCATCTTCAACACCACCTTTTCGAGTCCTACGACATCGGATGTAGCTTAGTTTCCCATATATAGTTTACTTTCGTTGATAGGAGTATAGGAAGAGAAACTCTCTTTATCAGAACAGATGTGACGGGTAGCACCAGTGTCTATCCACCACTGCTTGAGGTTGTCATCCAACTTTCGCAATGTTGGCCTCAAACACCACAGCCGTCAGGTCCATATCATCAGTCTCGACGAAGTGAGCCCGACCCTTGCCCTTCTTGTTATCCTTCTTAGGAAACTGGCAATCTTTCGCCCTATACACGAGTTGTCCACACTTGTAGCAGTCCCCCTTAAACTCCTTGGCTTGACTTTTCTTGCCATGCTCGAGAGCCCTTTTCTTGCCGCTATTACTTGACTCGGCAAGATGAACCTTGGCTTCTTTTCCCTTTGACTTTGCCTCCTGCAAACGATTATTCTCTTCAATCTGGAGTCGAATGATCAAGTCTTCTACCTTCAATTCTTTGTGTTTATGCTTGAGGTAGTTCTTGAAATCAGACCATCCTTGTGACAGTTTCTCTATGATTGCTGCCATTTTGAAAGAGTCGTTCAGAATCATACCTTCAGACACCAAGTCGTGAAGTATAAGTTGAATCTCTTCCACTTGGGTGACCACCCGTTTGTAATCAACCATCTTGAAGTCAAGGAATTTATCGACGACAAATTTCTTTGCCCCGGCATCTTCGATTTTGTACTTCCTTTATAGAGATTCCCACAACTCCTTGGCATTACTCACTAAACAGTATACACTATAGATAGAGTCATCAAGCCCATTGAGTATGTAATTTCTACACATGAAATTACCGTGGTCCCAAGTTTCCTTGGCTGTGATCTTCTGCAGATCGGTCTCATCTTCCGCCACATCAGGCGTTGCTTCTTTCAGGTACTTCTGTACGTTGAGTGTTGTTAGGTAGAACAGCATTTTCTGCTGCCATCTTTTGAAGTCGAACCCGGTGAACTTCGCAGGTTTTTCTCCATGCGTCGGGTGAACATGAGCAGCAACTGTTGCGGGAGCGGAGGCAGAGCCAGAACCGCCACTAGTAAGTTTAGACTGGTTCTCGGGAACTTTGGAGGCTGGGGACGAATGGTTTACCATTTTTTCAAGAAAACTTTAGTGTAGAGAGAAATTTGTCTTACGATTGTTATAGGTAGCACTCTAAAAATAAGCTTTTTTTGAAAATAACGAAAATAAATTTAAATGATAAAATCAAATTAAAGGTAAAGTCGAGTCCAGTATCAATACTGTCTCCGTAAGACAAATTTGCTTCGTACAAGTGGTCACGGCATTTTGCAAAATGTCCATAAGATAAAACGACTTTCGAATTAATATTAGAAGCAATTTAAAAAATTAATTTCGGCGAACCACTTTAATGCTTGAGAATTTTCAGACTTAAAGAAGAAGTTATTATGCAACAATATGCTAAAGAATGATTTGAGAGGAGAGAATGGATTGAATTAATGAATTTGTCAAATACAGGGGCCTATTTATAGTTTTTGAAGAGGCGGGGGTGCCTTTTGGGAATAGTCACAATTGCACCAGGTGCAATTTCCACCGTCGGATCAGATTGGATTGGAGAGTGCAGATCCAGCGGGCTGAACCAGCACCAAACCCATCTGCTCCGAACCGGTACGGGTTGACCTGGAATTTTTTTCTCAAATAATTCATTTTTAAAATTTTATTTACCAAAGTGACTTACTGTTCAAACTTTTTCCTAAAATGTCCCATTTTTTCAAAACTCGCTACACCGTGTAGCGAGTTTAAAATTTTTCAATTAAAATCGCTATACGATGTAGCGATTTTAAATTTGCTAAATTTTATTTTAATATTTATGCTATTTGCTATTTAAAAAAAAAAAAAAACCTAAATTTGAAACCGCTACACTAAGTAGCGATTTCAAATTAAGAAAATACACTATTCAAGCAAACAAAGTCCGTCCAAAAAACCATCCAAAAAACCAAGTCCAAAGTAAAGGTTTGTATTCGTTCTGTCTTAAATTACAAAATAATAATACAAAAAATATTATGTATTAAAAAAAACTAAATAGAAATAATATTTTTTTATCTCAAATAAATATTTTTAAAAAATGTATTTCTATAAAAAATTATATTCTTCATTTCAAAAATAAATATTATTTTCGACTCAAAATGAATAACCAAAAAATAATACTACATTTTTTATCCCAAAAAAATGAGCATTACTTCCTTCATTCCAATGAATATTTTAAAAATTAATACTACTTCATTCACCTCGAAAATTAATGTTTGTAATGTTAGTGCTTTCGTCTCAAAATATAATATTAACTAGTACATGCCCGTGTCCAAGGCCACGTGTTTTTTTTTTTAAGGGCAAAATGGAAAAGGGACAAATGTATAAGGGCAAAATGGGAATTTTGGCACTTGCTACTGTTCATACAACTGTAGCAAGGACAATCCCTCATTTATACTTGATGCTGCAGGAATTGTGCTTATCAATCTTCCTCCACGTGGCAGGACTGATCACCTGGCTCCTTGACCTGAAAACAGAACCCACGACTAGCCGGATGTGTCTCCGGCGAAGACGCTCGGGCGTGAGAGTAAGATCACAGTTGTATATAGCTCAAGATGTATAGAATAATGAATTCTGATAACAAAATGGCAGTTACCTTTCACCGTTTGGTAGTGATGAAGTATTTATAGGCAAGAGTGATGTATTTTTGGGGAGGCGACATGTCCTCAGAGATTATAGCGGCGGTTACTTGGTCATGGGCACGTGTCTATAACGGTCCCTGATTTGTAGGGATGCAGTTATGAGAATTGTTCAACCAAATACGCCGGCAAGTGTCAGGTCGTCACTTGTTGATTTAGGTCGAGGTCGCCACTCGTGGAATGGTCGACCTGACTGTCGGGTAGAGCATGGTTCGTACCCGAATTGTGATTTGGATCATGAGGTCGGACTAAGCTAGGTCGGGACACTGGTAGGTCGGACCGTGGGCTTAGTCGGCGATACAAGAGATGGGCTTTGGGCCTTGTTCGATTGGGTCGGCCTCATTGAGAATGCGGTGGCCAAGGGTGTCTGTGGCCCGGGCTTTACTCGTCAGGCCCAACTCGATACTTTTAGTATGTTCGGTGGCTGACTTTCGAGTTGACTTCGTCGACTAGGAAGTTAATGAAATCTTGTTGAAAATTTGTTGTTACTCGCAGGTCGTTACTCGTTCAGAGGTTTAGTCGACCAAGATGACGTGGCATAATCCAGGACGTTGATGATGAACGGTCATAGATGAAGGAGCGCCGTTTTTTCCATAATGATTGCAATTTTGACGTTTGGTAATCCATCTAGGAAACTGATTCCACCATTAATTAGGAAAATTAATTTCGAATTTCTTTTTGCCCTTTCCAATTCAGGAGGATATAAATTCGAGAGTCCTTCCCCATTTACAAGTTTTCGCTGTCTTTGATTCCTTGAAGTCCGGCGAAGATATCGACGAAGGCAATCGGATAAATCAAATCTCCCATCTTCATCTGTAAACCCCCCTCGTTCGAACTAACTTAAGGTATTTCTCTTCGCCTTTCAGAATTAGAGCTTTATTTCCGTAATTTCTTCAATTCTGCCATGGCTAAGACCTTTAATCTGAGAACCGGAGCTTGGTATGGGTATTGTAAAATCAATCGTAGGGTGTATAAACATTTGAACGGTGAGTGGAGGGAGATGACCATGGAGGAGTGTACTTCAATTTTAACCCGATGGGGTTTGCACTTTCTTGAATTGGTCTTGCACATAGGGGATAGCTTAGGTACCCTTGGAACAAATGACCTAAGAGTCGAGTCGTTTCACCTCTTTCATGAACTTCTTGATCATATTACCACATTTTACATTCAAGGTCCCAATAAACCCTCCTTCATTAGGAATAGGATAGGGTTTCCGGGGGAATCTAGGTCGCCCCTTAGTGTATCGATAGGACTCCCAGAGACTTCTTGTAGAGCGGATTCCCCTGTTTCCCCTTCTTCTTGTACGAGATATGGAGACTCAAGGTGAAGCCCATGCATCGACCTCATCCGGCCCACGTATCGTTGATGCTTTTGAGGCTAATGTGGTACCGGGCGAGAATGAACGGGGTTATGTTCCTCCAAAGGTGCTTAGAGGAAAGCAGAATGTTCCATCTCGCTTGAGTATGATACACGAATTTTGCGAGGTTGATAGGAAAGAATTCGATGTCACCTTGTATAGCAGAGATGAGTACTTCAATCAGCTTGAGGATACTGACGAGGAGGATCCCAAGGGTGGCTTTCTATTATGGCCAATTTGAAGGCTGGTTTAAGGTTACCACTAGACCCCTTTATAAATGAGTTTTTAGAATGCACAAATGCCTTGCCACTTCAACTAGGAGCCAACACTGCGAAGTGCTTGGTGTGTTTCACCATGGTTTGTAGATTTTTAGGATACGAGCCTTGTATGAAGGTGTTCAAGGAGTTTTCAATATTAAGTTTGACGGCCATAAGGGGATAAGTACTCCCTCCAAGCCAAAGATTCCCAAGCTATTTGCCAATCTTCCTGGTAAGGCCGGCGGATGGAACTCCTACGTGGTCTTTGGTTGAAAGTCGAAGGGATGGGAATTTCCCTTGCCCGATCTTGACACGAAAGGTGTGAGGGAAGAGGACTACTGGGCACCATATTGGCACAACGATTTGCGTAAGAAGGCTGGTGGAGTTCACCAAAAATGGGGCTATCGGTTGGCATGCCACAGGAACCAATAAGAACAACTTCATCCGTCTTTGGATTGATGGTCGGTGGTGAGGACGTGGTACCCGTGGTTCCGGTAGTTAGGTGTCGAGAGATATCCAGATTGGGTCACCCATGAAGGGGCTCGATTGATTCAAGAAAGAGTGCCATTCTTGTAAGAAGGGAGTTAATCATTGTAAGGAAAAGATAGAACATTTTGGGGGTAAGAACTCGACCATTCACTGTCCCTTGATTCTTCCCGCATTTGTTGATAAGTAGATGCTCTACTTCCTACTTAGAATAACTGCTCGTGTGTTGAACTCATTAATTGATATATGTCTTAACTTCATTTGTTTGTTTACTCGCAAGTCGGATTTATACATAGAACTTTTTGCTCGTATGTAGAATAACTAGCTCGTGTAGGTTTAATTCGTACATAGAACTATGTGCTCGTATGTAGAGATTACTTGCGTCGATCTGATCTTTTATTGCTTCTTTTTGGTGTAGTTCTATCTCAGGAGCAAGAAGTAAACATGGGCGAGCTATCGATATTAGGAAAAGCAAGAGGAGGCGTGGTGCGGCCAATGCCGAGGGAACACGAGAGAGAGAGAAGGTGTCTGCGTCACGAGATTCGGAGGCGTTGATGTGGACCTGCTAAATCTATTCCGGTGGAGGAGAGCCTTGAAGAGAGGCTGTTTGAAGGCCCGGTAGGAGAGAATGCGAGGATGTCAATGTCGAGATCTGAAGAAGGTCAAGGCTGGCTGGCGTGGATGAAAGCCGGCGAATGTGGAACTGAGGAGGAGGTCGGACGTGCAGGAACTCGAGCCCAAGCTAAGTCAAAAGCAAGGCTAAAACCAAAACCAAGAATTTGGTTCCAAGAGGAAGTCCCATGTCATTTCCTTGGATGAAGACGAAGATGAAGATGATGGTGCCCCTATCGGCAAGGTGATTAAGATCGGCCCTTCAATAGCGAGCTCGGCCTACGATCAAGTCAATCTTTGGTGAACTGTGGGGAGAGAGTTTGGGCCCCAACCTTCCCTGTTAGAGTGTCTTATCTTTGAGATGGTCCGGGCTCGAGTTGACGAGGCGAGTGAGGTCGCCCCTCGACCAAGATCAAGCTGCTTGGCTAGGGAATATCGACTTGGAGTATGGCCAAGTAGTTGTCGGGAGGGCGGGCGATCGGGACTTGATCCGAGAGATTTACCAAAAAACCTCGACTCCGAAGCTTGCCGAGCTAGGGTCGGGCTAGCTTCCTGCGAGGAATAATTCTTCTAACCTTTGGACGGATTGTGCTTATCCCTCATGTCTTTCCTTTACCGAGTCTCTTACTTAAGCTTGATTTGACATTTTTCTTTATTCGTCCTTACGAGTCTCTTGCCATGATCGACACGGCCACCACTTGTGGAAGGCTGGCGAGGAGCGAGAGAAGCTAGCCAAGCTCATGCTGGCTAAAAGAATGAGGAGCTATTGAAACTTGAGGAGGAGGCGGCCAAGGTGGAGGAGGCGAAGGAGGATAAAAGAAACTTCGAGCCGAGCTCGAGAAGACAAAAGAAGAGCGCTCGACACGGACGGCGCCTATGAAACTACGAAGCTTGTCAAAGATAATGAAATCAAGGCCAAAGAGGAGGCTGGGCTCGAGTGGGAGAAGCTAATAAAGAGCTTGCGTCCTTAGGGAGGAGAAGAAGACAATATCTGCGATCTCGGGCGGCGACTCAACAAGCTGGAGGAAGTGCCAATTACCTTGGCCAAGAAACGGGGAAGAGCTAGAGGCTGCTCGACTCAAGTGGGAAGGTGAGCTTGCGATGCCATAAGGAAAGCTAAAGAGGACGCTATCCGGGTTTACAAAGATAGTGATGAGCTCCATGATCATGTCACTAAGGAGGCCCAGGTATTCTTCAAAGTAGGGATGAGCCATATGGCCGGGACGTATTGTTGTGGATCCTTCGGTTGACATATCAATCGAGAAGCTAGCTCAATGGGCTTCGAAGATCCCTACAATACCGCGGCTCGTCAAGGCCACTCCTTGGTGCCTTACACGATAATGACATGGAGCTTATCACTAAAGATGATGAAGAGGCCGAAGCGAGCGCCACGGAACCCTCTGAGGTAGCAAAGGTTAACTTTGACACTATCTGGCTGAACTTGATGATTACGAGGACCCGGCTTTTAATGAAGAGACCCCAAAGTACACATTCGGTGATTCACGGAAGGTGGTTTACCGAGCGAAGATGTTCTTGGTGAGTCATCTACCGTGGGAGGTCAAGGCGAGGCGATCTGCACTCGTCATTGGCCGGGTGGAAGGCACTCCCCATGAATAGATTTTGGTTTTTGATGGTTATTGTAATGGAACAAGCTTGAAACACTTTTACTTTTTGTTCTTGATACTTGAATGCCTTGGCCCTATTTCATGGGAGGCATGATACTTTTTGTAATATTTATTTGTCTAAGTCTCGGCCCACTTTGGGAGACTTATTTCTATCTTAGTGACTTCTTTTATTGCATGTTGTATGCCTTTGATGCGAGTGTCGAGCTAGATGTAGATAGGATAAATGTGTCAACTTCATTGTTTGAACAAGATTGACTATGAGTAAAACAGCTTACATTGTTGAAGGCGACCTAAGGGTCGAGCTAATTGAAGCAGTGACTAAGAGTCGAGTTATTAGAACGAAGTCGACCAAGAGTCGGACTTGTTAAATAAACAAAGGCGATTGAGAATCGAGCTTGTTAAAACGAAGGCTGAATAAGGGTCGAGCTTGTTAGAACGAAGTCGACTAAGAGTCGGACTTGTTAAATAAGCAAAGGCGATTAAGAATCGAGTGAGTAGATCGAGCGACTAAGAGTCGAGTTTGTTAGAACGAAGTCGACTAAGAGTCGGACTTGTTAAATGAATAAAGGCGATTAAGAATCGAGCTTATTAGGACGAGGGCGACTAAGAGTCGAGCTCGTTGGGATTGGTGCAACACTATGTTTGATCGAATAAAGCGCACTTTTTATTGAATTGGGAAACATGCTTACATCATCTTGAAACTGGAACTAACACAAACTTGAACTTTGAAAAGAAAGCTAGAAGTAATATTTGATCGGGTGAGTAGCATGCCAAGGATGTTTCAACTCGTCACCTCGGGGTGGGCTATCATGTAAGTTCCTTCCTTGACGACTCGAGTGACTACATAGGGACCTTCCCGGTTAGGAGATAGCTTGTTCTGTGGGTCCTTCTACCCGTTGCTTCAATCTTTCTCAACACGTAATCTCCAACTGGAATGACCTTGCCTTGACCTTCTTGTCGTGGTAACTCTTAGTTATTTGTTTGTAGTTGACCATTCGGAGGTAAGTTTGTTTCTCGTTTCTCGTCGATTAGATCCGGGTCGATCAATCTGTTGGTATCATTCTGCTCCTGATTGAAGAAAGTCACTGCAGCGGTAGGGAATCTGAGTTCGGCAGTGCCATGGCCTCGACCCATATGTGAGAGCGAAAGGGGTTTCCCGTAGGCCCCAGTGGTTGTACGAAGCGCCCCCGAAGAGCAAGCGGGGAGTTCGTCCCAACCAATTGTTACGTCGACCTACGAGTCCTGTCTTGAGCGAAGATAGAACAAGCTTATTTCTTTGCCTCGGCTTGCCCATTTCCTTGAGGATATGCGACGGAAGATTGCCAATGCTTGATTCCTACCCGATTCATCTACGCTTCGAAGGCTCTTGAAGCGTAGTCCGTTGTCGAGATCTTATGGCTCTTGGAAAACCAAATCGGCACCAAATGAAATCATGAATGAAGTTTATAGCATTCTCCTCCAGTGATGCGAGCTAATGGTTTAGCCTCAACCCATTTAGTGAAGTAATCTATAGCAACGATCACATACTTGCAATTTCCTCGGGCGGGAGGGAAGGGTCCAATCAAGTCGACACCCCACATGTCGAATGGCCAGTACCAGTGCGGAGTCTGCTCGGTTGTAGGCATGTGAGGTAAGTTGGCAAACCTTTGGCATTGATCACATTGCTGAACAAAGTTGTGAGTGTCAGCTCTCATATGTGGCCAGTAGTATCCCAAAGTGATTAACTTGTCTGCAAGAGTCCACGGCCCCGGGTGTCCACCACGAGATCCCAGCTGTGTACTTCCTGTATCAATAGGGCAACCTCTTGAGGGTGGATGCACTTTAGTAATGGCCGAGTATAAGATCTCCTGAACAGGTCGCCCCCTTGAATGACATATCTCGGAGCTTTCTTTTTGATAGCTCGAGCCTTCTTCTCGTCTTACGCGGCTCGCCACTTTCTAAGTATGCTTTCATTTCCTCAATCCAACATTTCTCCTGAGTCCAATTTCTTGAGGGATCATCTATGCCTTGAATTTTTACCCTCTCATGTTTGGATTTTCGAGGAAGGAGATGGGCTCGTCATGTGGCTCGTCTGAAGTAGCAAGTTTCGAGAGGAGGTCGGCCAGCTCGTTATCTTCTCTTCCAATCCTTTGAATCTCCCAGAATTCTAAGTCCTTTATCGGCTCTTTCACCGGGTCGCGGTATTTGATGAGAGTAGAACTAAGCACTTCGTACTCGCCTTTGACACAGTTGACTATCAATTGTGAGTCACGGTAGGCCATGATCTTAGTTGCTCAGAAGCATTTGGCGTACTCAATAGGCTGCGATCAAGGCCTCATATTCGGCTTGGTTGTTGGAAGCGTCAAATTTGAACCTTAAGCGATTCCTCGTAAACAGTCCCAGACTACGGCTCGACCAAGACAATTCCGGCTCACTTGACATTTTTGGTTGCGGCCGTCTGAATAGACCTTCCAACACTCGACGGGTCGAGTGATGGCGACTTGTGACTCTGGCTCTTTCCCTTTTTCCTTTTCTTTTGGAGCTCTTGCTCGTCATCTTCCTTGGTGAACGTAAGCTCGACCAAGAAGTCGGCGAGCTTGAGCTTTCAACGCCTTTCGAGGTCGATACTCAATGTCAAATTCAGTGAGGGCAATTGACCAATTGAGTAGTCGACCTGAACTCTCCGGCTTGTGCAGTATTTTTCTTAAGGGAGCATTGGTAAGAACCACGATCGGATGAGCTAGAAAATAAGCTCGTAACTTTCTTGAAGCTACGACTAGGGCATAAGCAACTTTCTCAGCGTTGTAATACCTGCTTTCCACATCGATAATGCTTTGAGATATAGTACACGAGCTTACGAAGCCCTTCATCCTCTCTAATCAATCTGCGGACAGCGACTTGTCTCCTACGAGATAGATACACAAATAAAGTCTCACCGGTCATCGGACTGCGAGTAGAGGTGGAGTAGCAAGATAATCCTTCAATTGTTGGAACGACGAATGACATTCGGTCGTCCATTCAAAACTTTTCGTCCCCCTCAATGCTTTGAAGAAGGGGAGAGACCTTTCTGCTGACTTTGATATGAAGCGACCAAGAGCTGCTACCGCTTCCATTAAGTCGGCATCTCCTTGATAGTGGTGGGAGCCTTCATGTCGACTAAAGCCTTTATCTTCTACGGATTAGCTTCTATGCCCCTACGAGATACCATGAATCCCAAGAACTTGCCAGTGCCACTCCAAACACACATTTACTTGGGGTTGAGTTTCATGTCGTTTGCTCGTAGATTGGCGAATGTCTCCTTTAAGTCGACCACGTGACTCCGGCCTTAGTTTTAATGACCATGTCGTCAACGTAGGCCTCCATATTTCGACCAATCTGTGAGGCAAAGACCTTGTTCACCATCCTCTGATATGTAGCTCCTGCATTCTTCAATCCAAAAGGCATCATATTATAGCAGTAGATGCCTCCAGAATTTGCCGAAATCTTTGTCTTCACTATGTCATCCTCGTGCATCTTTATGCGGTGGTATCCAGAGTAAGCATCCAGGGGGAAACCGAGAGTGGAATGACCGGCAATGGAATCAACAAGCTTGTCAATTCTAGGAAGAGGATAGCTATCCTTTGGGCAAGCTAGATTGAGAGTAGTGAAGTCGACACACATCCGCCACTTGCCATTTGATTTCTTCACCATGACCACGTTGGCCAACCACGTTGTATGAGTGGCCTCTTTGATTATACACACTCAAAAGTTTTTGTACCTCTGCTTTGATAGCCTCTTCCTTGTCGCGAGCAAAACTTCTCAGCTTTTGGGGTCTCGGCTTTATGGTCGGGTTGACTTCCAGTCTGTGAACAGCGACCTCCTCCTTGATTCCCCTCATGTCTTCTACCTTCCATGCAAAGACATCATTACTTTCTTTGAGTAGCTCGATGATTTTTGCTCGCTCCTCAACTGATAGCTGCTTCCCAATCTGAATTTTTTGATCGGGGTAAGAAGGGTTGGTGATTACTGACTCTAGCTCATCCATGACTTCTAGCTACGGTCCATCTACGAATTGTAGAGTCTCCACTATGATTTCCCTGACCTTTTGTCTTTCCTCAGCTCCCAAGTGTGGAGCCTCCTCAGCTATCATATCATCAAGCTTGTCTGCAACCTTGTTGGTAGGGGCCCCCGAGTTATTGTCTATCTGGAGACATAGGTCACCTATGACGACTTGATCGACCATAACTACATCTGAATCGACCTCAGTGGTGTTAGAGTGACGTGTCGACTCAAGCATGACCTCGTCATTTGAGCGATAGGTCGACTCTACCACGTCGTGGTGTTGACGGTCGGGTAGTTTTGGTGGCCCGGCGAGACGGCTTCAAGTAACCCTCGGCGGTCTCAATCTCCGGCTCCCTTTTCTTTCTTTCTCTCGAGAACATGATCCGAGATATGCACGAGTGTGCCTTGTACGCAACCCACTCCGGCGAGGTGTGGGGAACTTTACTCATTGGTGAGGAATTGATGCTACCATTCCAAGAGCGACTGTCCGGGAATTCCAAGTATGGCGGCATAGTCACTATTTACATCAATTACGATAAATTGTACCTTCGAGACAATCCCGAGGGGGTCTGGCCTAGGTCGACGTCGAGCACTATCGGCCTTTAGCATCAACTCGGTGGTTGGTGAAGCCCTCCAACTGCCGTCATATCTCTCCATTTGTTCATCATTAAGACCCATCTCCTTGAAAGTTTTATAAAACAAAATATCCTCTTGTAGGCCCCAGGTGTCGACTAAGAGTACGCTCAAGTCGTACATCCATCAATGAGACTGGGATGACGAGAACTTGCTCCCTAGCCGCCATATTGGTTGCCAATTCATGGGGGTAGAAGGCGGTGCTTCATCTCTTACTTCTCTCCTTGGAGGCACATGTGGGGCCTTATTGGTGGAATATCTTGTGCTTGATGGCCGTGTTGCTTGCTTGTTCGGTGATGACCCCCGGGTTCGATCCTAGGCTGCCTAGGTCCTTGTTGCCCACCTGATGGCTGCTCACCTCCCCCAGCTTGAGGTCTCTTCACATAAGCTTCGAGTCTTCCCTAGTCGACCATTCTCTGGATGATACGCTTTAATCCCAAGCAATCCTCTGTGAGATGACCAGTGTCCTTGTGATAGTCGCAGTACTTGCTGTTGTCCCTTCTAAACTTGTTGCTGGATTCATTGGGACTCGGAGGAGCCGGCTCGACAAAGCATTTAAAATCTCGGTTCGACTCACCGTGAGGAGTGAAAGCTTCGGGCACCTTCTCTGTCGCCCTAGTTACATTTCTTTCCATTTTTATTGTTCCCCCATTCTTGTTGGAGTCCTTTTTATCGTCGGCGACTTCAACCTTGGGGCTCTTACCATTCTTCTTTTCTTTCCTTTCCTCGACGGAAGCGACGTTGTATACCTTCTCAAACAACTCCTGTCGAGTTGTGACCGTTCGGGCTGTGAGCTCGTAGTCCATGTCTTCGAGGAAATACCACTTCGGAAGCAATTGATTACTTCCCTGCAGCGAGGTCTTCCTCTATTTTATCAACCATCTCTTTGAACTTGGTGAAATAGCTCATCGAGCTTTCATTCTTACCACTGCGCCCAAGTTATTCGGATCGATGTGACGGTTATCTTTCGAGCTCTGCAATCGAGAAGCGATCTAAGAATTTTGTTACGAAGGATGCCCACGTGGTGATACTACCGGCGGCCAAACCATTGAACCAAGTTAAGGCTGCCCGGTAAGTGTGCTTAGGAGAGCTTTGCACATGTTGTCGTCCTCATTGGCGACAAAACACATAGTGGCCTCCGGATGTGATATGTGGCTCCCGGCATTTGTTGACCCAGTATTTCTCCGTAAGAGGCAACTGAAAGTAGGAGGAGGTCGACTATCTCTAATTTCTTTGGAAAAAGGTCGAAGAGCAAAGTCAATTCGTTCAACCTTTCCCGTCTCTTTTTCTTCTCCTCCTCCCATTGCTCAAATTTCTTTTTCATCATCAACCATTCTCTCGGCATCGGGTCTCTCATCTCCTGGAGGGGAGCAGACGTGGACCTCTCGGCCTTCACTTGGGGGAGTCACCTGCCTACTCCTTCGTCCTGTGAGAATTGGTCCTTTACGATCTTATTGGAGATCTATGTGCATTTACTTCTTTGAGGCGACTGCGCCTCTCGGCGAGAGCGGCGACCTGCGCCTGTGATCTCCATGTGGCGACCTGCGCCTTTCCCTCTGCGGCGACCTATTCCCATTTCTGTCTCTTTGAGACCACGATCTCTCGTGTTCCTGGGTGGGAAATATGTGCATTTCTATTGGTGCATTGGCTGAGTTCTCAAATCGAGATTGAGCCTCCTGTTCTCTGTTTCGTTGAGGCTAGCTCTCGGGGTCGTTACTCGGCACATGCACGATGGTAGGAGCTCGCGAACTATCCTGTTGTCACCATTCTGTCCCACACCTTCATTTGGCCTCATACTCCTGTGTTGTCCATTAGAGACACGAGTACGATCCACTCTTTCGGAGCGCACGTCGGCTGCTTCGCCTCTTCCATAGCTATTAGGTCGGCCAAAATCTGGGCCCTCTAACATCATCTCTTTCTTGCTCATGGGGTTGGTGGAGGGACTGCCTGTATCCAACGTTCACCTGAGCGATTGGACGTTTAGGAGGGTGGAGCTCCTTGTCCATCCATTGTGCCTTTTGCCTCTCCTTGTGTCGCAAACCCCGCCATCAACGATACCGGTAGAGCGTGTGGCTCTACCATGAGGACGATTTGGTGGGGAGGAGGCAAATTCAAGTTTTCGGCATTTGCATTTGCATTAGTGTTGTTGTTGTTGTTCACTTCTTCATGCCCAAGTGAGGCCTCGGATACGTGTCCGTCCGAAGTTACCATTGTTGCAGTTGTTAAAAAATCTCGAGGTCAAGTTGAAGCACGATTCCGGCAATGGAACCAAGCGTCGATGCGGCAGAATTGTGCTTATCAATCTTCCTCCACGTGGCGGGACTGATCACCTCGGCTCCTTGACTCCGAAAACAGAACCCACGACTAGCCGGATGTGTCTCCCACAAGACGCTCGGGCGTGAGAGTAAGATCACAGTTGTATATAGCTCAAGATGTATAGAATAATGAATTCTGATAACAAAATGGCAGTTACCTTTCACCGTTTGGTAGTGATGAAGTATTTATAGGCAAGAGTGATGTATTTTTGGGGAGGCGACATGTCCTCCGAGATTATAGCGGCGGTTACTTGGTCATGGGCACGTGTCTATAACGGTCCCTGATTTGTAGGGATGTGGTTATGAGAATTGTTCAACCAAATACGCCGGCAAGTGTCAGGTCGTCACTTGTTGATTTAGGTCGAGGTCGCCACTCGTGGAATGGTCGACCTGACTGTCGGGTAGAGCATGGTTCGTACCCGAATTGTGATTTGGATCATGAGGTCGGACTAAGTTAGGTCGGGACCTGGTAGGTCGGACCATGGGCTTAGTCGACTGATACAAGAGATGGGCTTTGGGCCTTGTTCTGATTGGGTCAGCCTCATTGAGAATGCGGTGGCCAAGGGTGTCTGTGACTGGGCTTTACTCGTCCGGCCCAACTCGATACTTTTAGTATGTTCAATACTATAGATTTTTGAGGCAAATGAAGAGTATTTTTTTAAAAAAATATTCATTGAGACGAAGGAAGTAATGCTCATTTATTTGGGATAAAAAATGTAGTATTATTTTTTGATTATTCATTTTGTTTCGAAAGTAATATTTATTTTTGAAATGAAGAATATAATTTTTTATAGAAGTACATTTTTTAAAAATATTTATTTGAGATAAAAAAAAAATATTTCTATTTAATTTTTTTTATTAATACATAATTATTTTTGTATTATTATTTTGTAATTTAAAACGGAACGAATACAAACCTTTACTTTGTACTTGGTTTTTTGGATGGTTTTTTGGACGGACTTTGTTTGCTTGAATAGAATAGTGTACTGTCTTAATTTGAAATCGCTACTTAGTGTAGCGATTTCAAATTTAGGTTTTTTTTTTTAATAGCAAATAGCATAAATATTAAAATAAAATTTAGCAAATTTAAAATTGCTACACCGTGTAGCGATTTTAATTGAAAAATTTTAAACTCGCTACACGGTGTAGCGAGTTTTGAAAAAATGGGACATTTTGAGAAAAAGTTTGAACAGTAAATCACTTTGATAAATAAAATTTTAAAAATGAATTATTTGAGAAAAAATTCGGTTGACCTGGCTCCAACCGCCACTCGAACTGGCGAACCTTTTCGATCTGGGCCGCTCCAGGTCCAATACGAGCCAAGCCCAATCCCGCGCGCAGCCCACCAATCGAGCCCTGAGCAGCCCACAACCCTCCGGACTGGACTGAACCTTACCGGACTTAGCCCAAACGAACCACAGGCTGAACCACTATCGAGCCGAACTTTGTCAAAAGTTTAAGGCTCTAGTGCGAAATGGAAAGTGCACCCTAAAGTGCAACATAAATCACCCATTCCGCCCTTCGCGGGTCTTGTGTCAATTTGGAGCTAGTCCAAAATTGATACTATTGGGTTGTTAGTTGCATTGATGGCCCAATGATCCACTTGGTTGGCCCAATGATGAAACAACTTGATAACTCCTTCTTAGATGCTCACATTAATATGGTGTCTTTAATCTCCCTTTCTTAGCAATGTGGAATATAACTTCTCATTACCCATTTACTTTTCAACTATTAGTTTAAGTTGCTAACTCACCCGAAATTGCTTTTAATGAAATAAATATACCACGTTAATCTACTCCGAATGTAAATTAATAATTTGCAACTTAAATTCATTTTCCATAAAATAATGAAACTCTTGGAACTTTGATCAGGTTAGTCAAACCTAATTTCCTATACCAATTTCCAACATTTTATTTCATCTGTCGTTTGTCCGTTATTTTTTATGGTGTTCATTTATTGTACTCTCAAGGATTTCAATCAATTACATGAGAAAATCCAATTTAGTTTAAAATATAATAATAATAATAATAAAAAAATATATACTACCTCTCTATCTACCCCGTTTAATGTTTTTAATTTGACTTTACACGAGAATTAAGAAAAAATAAATGTTGTTTGAGAGCAATGAGTTGAACCAATATCTCTTCAGTTCAGCTGAAATCGACCCGATCGATGACCCGTTTAAACAACAGGCTGAGGCTGAGAGGTCCAAATGAACCATTTTAACCACCTTGCCTATAGCTTCATTGGTATGCCACCATCAACCTGATTGCTTAATTCTTTAGGTATGACACCACGAAGGTCATTCCCGACTAGGGAAAGGTGATTGAAGACGAAGAAGAATTAGTAACTGTTTCTTCTTATAATTTGTTTTTACATTCATGATTTATTTACTTTTCAACTTCTTCAAAATTTAATTAGCGTGCAGATTGTAATTCCCGGGGGCGGATTCAGCCCTATTTGACGTGTCAGATCTCAGAATTTTGAAAAAAAGAAAAAGAAAATATTTTTTTACCTAAGTCACCGACTATAAGCCCACGCGGTTCAAAAATCCCGATCCGCGCCCTGGTAATTCCAAAAAGATACTAGCATGAGGTTGGCCTATAATTTCTTCTTCTTTTTTTTGTTTTTTTGAAATCAAAGTCAGTTTCCTTCTTCTGATGGCTAAGATCTCCATGTGCTTTGAATAAGGAGGTCAATTAGCTCCAAACCTAGTTTGATGACACTGATGGAGGTCTTGGATGCTTATCTTGCTATAATTTCTAATGTAGGTTTGTGAGACCTATGGTATTGGGTTCTGCAACATGGGAGCCGCATGTTTCGACACCCATGGGACAACCGCGACGCCGAGAGGCTTGGTGGAAAGTATGCACTCTACCATCTCACCCAAAGGTGCTACTTCCCATATGAACGTCCTTTGGAGGACCATGTGAAGGGTTACCGCTCCAACGCATGGAAGGAGTGGGATGGGTAAGTACAGGGCTTGGGCTGATGAGACTTGTGGTTTGTGATTTGGCATTACCTAGACATTAGTTTTTTCCCCTACGAGACGTGCGGTTTTTTATCACTAGAACATAGGTCCTATGGTATGAAATGCCTAGATTGAGAAAGGAACAAATATATCAGAACCTATATGTTCTACTACCCTTGCAGAACTATGGAGGCTTGACTTGGTCACAGCAACTAGTATCAAAAAAGGGCACGACACGGGTACATTACAATATGGTGTTTCAAAACGCACAAGAGCGAAATATTCTCGTAGCCAAACATTAGCTCATTCTTCCAGTAACTTGAATGAAAACATTCAGCTTCAAAGGCGGTTTGGCACTACTATTATTAACGAGAAAGAAGTCGCTGATTGAATGCAGAGACAGTATATCTCCAAATAAAAGACTCAAAATGACAAGTTATTCAAACCAAGTGAGTTTAGAGGAAGTTCCGAATGTCGATAGACTTCACGTCAGGCATTTCCTCGTCCTTGAATTCTTCCCTGAAAATAGTAAGAGACGAGCATTAATTAAAAAACCAGTGGCGGATTTTTTAAAGGGCGGCAAAAATAGTTTCATCAAGTAAAAAGGGGTAAAATAATGTGCGAACAAGCACACACAAAAGAGTACCAACGATAGTTCAGCTAGAAAAAAAAAAATATTGACAGGACATGAAAATATACCTTTTCTTCTGTACTTCCATAGCTTCAAGAGCGTCCTTCTTCAGTTCTTCCAATTGTGCTTTGGCAATTTTAAGTTCCAATTGTTCTTCATACTTGGGCAAGTCTTCCTTGCGGATGCCAAGCCTAAATCATATCAATACAATAAAAAGTTAGAAAATCTCATAACTAGGAGTATACAGTAGTATTCAGACCTTACTAGCGATCAAACTATCGTTAATACATTTATTGCAACCCAATACTTTAGCAGAAGACTCCCATTTTAAATTTTTTCTCGTCTTTTACTTTGCAACAAATAATCTTACTTCTGGTTGATCTTGTCAAACTCTGCCGTGAGAAGAGCCATCCCCTTCTTGTCATTCCTCATTAGTGGCTTCTTCAGTTCTTTCTCAACCTTCTCCAGTGCATCCATCATCATAGCCTCTGCACCTAGTTCATCGGTAAGCCCCCTCCTGCCAACAAATTCATGACATGGAGATGAGAGAAGAACAGATCTTGTATAATGAATTAGTAATCACGCAAAACATGTAATTGAGTACTCCAAAGAATATCTAAATAGTCAATGCCATAGAAACAGGTCACTAATGAAAATGTAACCTTATGCTCCTCCGTTCCACGTAAAGACTCCACTATTCTCATTTTGGATGTTTCGCTTTAAGAATCCACTTTCACTAATTAGGCTAAAAATATTTGATTTCTTTTCTCATAATGTTTCTTTCATGTTCATACTATGTCAAGTTTCTTGCATATTATATAAAAAGGACATACCTATAATAAAACTTGCAAGTAATACAAAGGTGTCAAAGTACAAAAAAACAAAAAGTTCAACCGTAGACTCTAAGCGTGGAACGCAGGGAGAGTACTTCAAATGCAAAATATTGCATGTGTCGAACTCGGTCAACCCTAAACGGGTGTCTGTTTTGAGTTTAAAGGAACTTCAAGAAAGTTGACTTTCACAAGCACCCTTACTATCCACCTTATAGACATAGTATTGCAAGTGTACATTGAAAGATGATACTCCGAAACAAATGTCTCTTTTTCCAACAAAAAAAAAATGTCCCAAAATTAATGTCATATTTTTTTCTAGAATTCCCTCCATATATTAGGACTTCTCGAATGTCCCTAAAAGTGAAACTTGGACATGCATTTAGGGATGGAGGGAGTGTCTGTGAAAGGGAAATTTAGTAACTTCCTTCAAAATTGATACTCAAGGGACAAAACTTTTAAGAAAGTGTTCATTTAGGGACAGAGGGAACTTCTCACATAACCATAGTTCCTTCAGGACCACTTGAAATAAGGAGTAAAATAGACATACTTGATACGTATTTCCTTCAGCATCAACAAGTATGATCGAGCATCTGGAATCCCTTGGGTTCGCGTTTGGATGGTGTATTGGATCCTTTGAGACTCAGAAAACAGATCTGCCCTGCAGGCATATCCAGATATAATGAAGTTTAAATGAGAAATCTGCAACATAGGGAAAAGATTGCAAAGTTATCATGAACAGTGTCTGCATAAGCTTCATTTGGAGTCAAATATAAGTCATTTGAACAAGTGTCAAGTAAAAGAGCACACCCAAGGGGGGTCATGATACAGCTATAATACTAGATCAGCCGAATGCAAAAACATACAGCCAAATAGAGTGTGTAAGTGTGTGTGTGTGAGAGAGTGTGTGTAAAAGCAGCTCCAGAAAGTCATACTCATGGCTCAAAATTCCTATGAGCCATTTGTCTGAATAAGTAGTTGACCAAGTTTAGTAATAAGACGTTCATGAAGCCCCTTGGCACCGCTTCTTGGGGGGTACTTTTGATCTTTTGGGCTTCCTGGATTGCAGTAATCATGATGCTTGAATCAATTTTAAGTTCTAGCTATCATCCGTATACGTAGGTGTTCGTGTAGGTGAATGAAAATCGAGAGAGCACGGTCATGCAAATGAAATGCAGTCCCTAACACCCACAAACTGAATTGCATATCAACGTTTATTTTTGTTTTTATTTTTGCCAACTTAATGTTTTAACTACAACGCGGGGAGTGGATCGGAGCCTTGACCTTCCAAAAGGAACACAAAAAGCAACTAGGATTAGCTAGAGGATTCACAATTACAATACATCAAGGTTCTAAAATCGCTAGGCGGATGCTAGGCGGCGGAGCCGAGCCTAGCGCCTAGGCGGGACAAGTCGGGATTAGTCGGGAATAGTCGGGACCTAGACGGGGCTTAGAACTAGGCGTTGGAGAGGGGCCTAGCGCCTAGGCGGGGCCTAGCGCCTAGGCGGGGCCTGCGCAGCGCCTAGGCGGGGCCTAGGCGCCCTTAGGCGGGGTCTTTTAGAACACTGCAATACATGCGCTAGTGCGAAGAATAGAGACTGAAATAATCCACTTGCTAAAGAGTACAAAAGAAATTTGTAAAAGGGTAAGACAGATAATAATGTAACTCCAACCTTTTTCAAAATGAATATAATCTCTTAAATTCATGCATAAATAGCAGCCTTAACATTTGAGAAACAATGAAGTGACATGAACAAAAATAGTATGAAAGACTGAAGAGAACTAAGCTTTTTATATTCCTGATTTATCACTATTATTCATTGCATACTTGCTCTCATTGAAATTAAGGGAATAGACATACACATCTGCAAGGATTCAACTTTGGGAAGACCCATAGAATCAATCGAGAAGCAACAACAAGATCTTACTTTTGTCGTACAGTCTTCATGACATTTGCGTACTGTTGCACGGCAGCAGGGTCCTCGGGATCAAGAGTAATTTTCTCTTTTCTTAGCACACTCATTGCTGTATCAAATTTCTTCTTAACATCAAGAAAAATGTTCTTCAACATCTCTTCAATTACAAGTTCAAATATCACCATTAGTAGAACTCAAATGTAAATTTTAATATTGTAACACAATACAGGTACTAACTTACAATTTATTAGAACTCTCCCTAATCACATTCCATAATGAAGCTGACAAACTAGTCAAATATTTGACCATCATCTTTTTCTAACCAGTTCAAAGGTTCAAAAGGGAAACAATAAACACACACATATATGGAAAGTCTACTCCACTCACCCAAAACCAATTAAAAGGGAAAAACCAATTTTCCTAGTTCTTCCAACATTGCCTTTCCCAAGCTGAATAAAGTTGTGAAATACTCCCTCCGTCCCAATCTAAATGTCCAAAAATGGGTCCGGCGCGAGAATTAAGGAAAGTGAGGTAGGAAAGAGAAAAAGTGAGGTAGGAAAGAGAAAAAGTTTAAATGTTGTGAGTATGAAAAATTAAATAGGAGAGAGAATGAGTGGGAGGAATAGTTAGGAGAGAGAATGTTGTGAGTGTAAAAGTAAAGTAGGAGAGAGAATGAGTGGGTGAAATAGTGAAAAAAACTTTCCTTTTTTGGAAATGAGACATTTTAAATGGGACGCCCAAAATGGAAAGTTTGGACATTTAGATTGGGACGGAGGGAGTATAATATATCAACACACTGTGGTTAATATCCAAAAGGTTTATAGATCCCATAGGCGGAAAGCCAAATTTAAGGATCAGAGCATATCCTCCTCAAACATGCATTGGGCTTCCCACAATGCCTTTGATAGCCTGAAGCTCTAATGCTCGGACTCTTTGGTTTACCCCGCCGTACCCGTGTCAGACACTCCTATTTTAGTCTTGTTGACAAGGGTCCGACGAGGTAAACCAAAGAGTCCGAGCATCATAGGCCTGAAGTGATGCCAAATCTTGTACCATGAAAACACTTGGTTCTATTAAGAGCACGCACCATAAGAAAATGGAATGCTTACCGAACAAGCAACATACCAACTCTAATTATCAATCAATGCAACCTACTTGTTAGTTCATATCGAATAATGCCACGTATTAGTTTGTTTGTTTTTTTATAAACTTATGTCATCAAAAAAATAACGGAATGGCCAGCTTGGCACTGCATGCCAGTGCCATGTCATCAAAGTTAAAAGTCATGACATGGCGCCAACGAGGCAGTGCCACATTGGCAATTCCGTTAGTTTATTGACGCCATAAGTAAAAAACTACTAGTTGCATTATTTGATATGTTTGTAAAAAGTATGTAACACAAATCCAGAACTAACAAGTAGGTTATTAATTGATGAAAAATGAAAAGTACGTTGCATATCTAGGTCGTTTGTCCATTTGAAAATAACAGATACTAAACATTTCCGGAGAAGTTAATTTCTGAGACTTACCATCTCCCTTAAGGGCTTGGGGAGCGGGAGCAGCTTCTTTGGCAAAGTAACGAACTGGAACTGCATGCTCTGGCAGGATATGTTGGCTGCTATATAACTGTACAACCACAAGAAATATAAATTATCGACATCATTATCTACCTCAAAATATGTGGTAAATCTAAGTGTGAAACTTGAGGTCAACACACAAATTGAACACTGAAAACCACCAAGTAATTACAACTTTAAGGCCTTATCATCATGTATTATAATCTTACAATTGGATTACATGCTGCCAGTAACCTATAAACACCCACGAGGAATCAGCAGAATAGGAATGATCAACGCCATATTGATTAGTGAGCATTAGCTATCAAAAGTAAAGGTGGCTTATACAAGAAAAGCAGATGGACCGACTAGCGTCTTGTTTATGGGGCTCCCAAATGCAAAACTAGAGGAACATATCCAATAAATATAAGCACATTTGCTAAAAAAAAAAAAAATTGTCCTTAAATGAGTGTCCTCTTCAAAATGTTTTTATCCTAAGATGGGCGTCTCATTTTCCTATGAAGTTACAAATTCATGCTTGTTATTTGTCACATTGCTATTTATCATGTCCCTAATGTGAGTTATCAATAGTAAGGGTATTCATGTATAATTATGGCAATGTGACAGGACAGTATGGGATTTGCCTTGCCCATTGCCAACCCCTTATAATTTTTCATTCCCATTACTGTGATGGGAAATTAAAGTTAACCATATTCTTATTTTGTTACAATTTTTTCATCACCATAAGTACTCTTACGTCAAAACCAAAAAATTATTGACAAATTGAAATTGTTATGCCCAGAAGTCCGAAAATGCAGAGCAGGTGTCCTACTGCACAAGAGCCATCACCGATACAACTAATGCCAACAATATGTCCCTCTAGTATCCTAACCAGAACTCACATTTCATACTTCATAGTTAATGTGCTAACACACTTAGACAAATAAGTATACTCCAAATATGATATTCAAAGATGGTATCCAAAACATGCACAAATACATGAAGTCACTTCTAGATTCCTAGTTCTGAATGTGAGATGAAAACAAAGCTCAACTCTTGTACTCCCTCCGTCCCAAAATGAATACAACAACAACAACCAAAAAAAAATCAAATTTTCTCTTGATTGATCAAGAGCAAGTTTGAAAAAAAAAATGGTCATTCATTTTAGGACAGAGGTAGTAATAGTTTGGTAACTATCACTATCATACACAACCATGCACTCTACTAAAGAAAACCTTCATTTCCTCACTTCCCATTCCACCATTTCTTATTGACTATTTGCTTGATATGTGATTATCTTTTCTGCTTTTCACTGTTGCTATTCATGAAACAATCCCAACTAATTTTATAATAACATGGCCTTTATTTCAAATAAAATTCAATATACGTAAAACTTAAACACATGCAGACAAATATAATAAAATGCAACATGATTTAAAAAGTTGTCACACAACCGTCTTAAGTAGCCGTATCATCTTTTTACTCCCATGGTCACTACAATTCTACCTCTACCATTGTGTATACTCCGACTGTTTGCATCAACAAAAAGCTAAAGTCTTTAGAAGTAACACATCCTCAAACTGAACCCAATGCAGCTAATTAGACAACCACAATAATATCAAGTATAAACACATTATATCATAACCTAGCACACAAAACCCATAAAATTTACTTCATTCTAAATCACGACCCCCCCCCCCCAATGCATTCGTTTAACTTAACCCAATGAGGTGATGCAAGATTTTGGTTCTAAACTCTATAATGAGCAAATAAAATCCATAAAAATAAAATATATATATATATATATATATATATATATATATATATATAATATATATATATATATATATATATATATATATATATATATATATATATATATATATATATATATATATATATATATATATATATATATATATATATATATATATATATATATAATATATACTCCCTCCGTCCACAATAATATGTAAACTTTCTATTTCTGCCCCACAATAATATCTAACTTTCCCAAAATGGAAAGGAATCTTTACTATTCCCTTCACTCATTCTCTCTCCTACATTATTTTAATACTCACATCACCATTATAATTTACTATTCTCTCCACTCATTCTCTCTCCTATTTTATTTTCACACTCACAACACTTTCAATATAATAATTTCTCCTTAATCCCCGTGCATTTTGCAAAAGTCCATAAAATTGTGGGACGGAGGGAGTATATATATATATATATATATATATATATATATAACATTCAAACAACGAGATGCGTTTTCCAAACCGCTAAAAAACTCAAAATCAAGAAAACAACAAACAAATAAGTACGGATTAAAGATGTCAAATTTAGGGTTAACGAAAAAAAAGTAGCTATAGAATGAAGACAGTTGACCTATAAGTGAAGATTAAATTACCTGACGAGTGGATCGAGATAAGAGTCGAGAAGCGAGCGCCATTGATGTTGAAGATGATCGGATTGATGTGATCGGTGGCGATCGGCGGAGCGGAGTGGATTTCTCCGATTATCTGTTTATCAGCTTAGACCTGGAAAATGGGATTGCTGTTTCTTAAATTTCCCGATGAAGGAGTTTGTGGATGATGTAAAGTCTGAAATGCCCTCGTATTTTGCCCTCTTAATTTTTTTTCTTATAATTTATAGGACACTTTTTTTCCCTACTTCTAATAATGAGTAACTCTCGTAAAAAATTAGTTTTTTTCAAAATGTCATAAAAAACTAGTTTTTAGAACAGTTCATCACTTTTATTAGTTAGACTTAATACTTTAAAACTAATTTTTTTTTCTTATATTACGAAAAAACTAATTTTTTACAAGATTTTGGCTTTCTCTAATTAGTTGTAAATATTTTTATTCCATCCATTTTTATATAGGAAATTAACAAATCTTGTTAAAAGTTTATCATAGGCGGCTGTGACGGATTTAGGAATTTTCGTCAACGAGACCAAAATTGCACAACAAAGTTTTTTTTAACTGTATTTTCGTCGATTGGGGAAAAAAATAAAAATCTAGTATATTACTTATTTTATCCCAACGCGAGCAAATTTCAACAAATTTGCACTAGTAAATTTTTACTTTTTTAAAATCAATGGGGTCAATTGCCCCCCTTTTCCCCTTGGTAGCTCCGGGTCACTTGACCAATAAGTTAAAATGTATAAACTAAAATAATTTTTTTGTTAAAAATGTAAAAGATCAGTTGATCATAAAAACACTCCCTCCTCTCATTAAGTTTACTTTATTGAAATTTTAATAAATTTTGAGCAATAATTTTAAGTTACTTAATTATCCTAACGAAAATCTAAAATAATTTAACAATCGCTAGATCACTAATCAATGGTATTATTAGAGATTGAGAAGCTCAATGCAGTTATTTCACCTTTCCTGCTGGGCAGATGAAGAACAGCAATATCATTCATACATAAGACTTCACATTCATACTGTCTCGACGCAGAGGCGGACCTAAGTAGGTGCGAAGCATGCCAACCGGCCACCGCTTGACCTTTTTTTTTTGTTACACTAAACGACGTCGTATCGTACATAGTATAAATAAAACCTTCGCCAATAGAATTAGAATAGCAAAAGAGAAAATTAAAGGATTGTATCTGCGACTCAAGACGGAACGACGAATGACGGAAATGTCACCACTAGTAGAGGGCCGAATTTGAACGGTTTAAAAGATTTACAATATATAAATGCCATCTTCATTGGAAATCTTTTGAAGCCAAAAGGACTAGTGTGTTTGATCGTCTCATTCGGATGATTGGTTCAATAGAGGTAATTTTATGGCATTATGTACAAAAAAAAAAAGGTATGTAGTCGAACACAGCTGCTTAGATTATTTTAATCGCATTAAAGTTGTATTGCGTATGTGGAAAAAATAGCCAAAAAAAAAAAAAAAAAAAAAAAAAAAAAAAAAACCTTTGCTCCAAAGAATCTTGGTCCCCCCATTCTTAATTTCCTGCGTCCGCCACTGTCTTGACGCCAAGGCTGATGTTGTTTCTTTCCGGGTCATTGATAATTCGCCTTCATACGTGATTCCATCTGTCTTTACCAGAAAATACAGCATCATTCTCACTCTTCAACATATACAAATCAGTTTAACTCTTCAACATATACGAGAATGGGTATGTATGTATATAACATGGCACGCATATGAGAAGCGAGTAAAGCATTAAACATTATGTACATCTGCAAGCAAAGAGGAGGCCAAGATAAGTGAGACGTAAAGTGAGAAAACATTTCATTTAATACGCATCCACATCTGCATCCACATCCACACAGTCTTCTTTTTCCCGTTTACAAATATTAAGGAGACTTTCTATAGTGCACTATATCAACGTAGCAGTGAGGGAAGCTTCGTATCTTTTTGCTACGGAGTATTTCATATTAAAGGTCTATACAACCAATCCACAAGAAAATAATAAAAATATTTTTCCGTCTCAACTTCACATATATACTTGTACTCAACAATTAACTTTGAGCAAAGTGTTTTAGACTTGCCTGCTGCTGCTGCTGAAGAGAACAAGGTAAAGTGGATCTTGTGATGATAGATGGCGAAGCTGCCACACTATATATACGCATGTAGCCGTGCTGAGAAAGCGAAAAAAAAAAATATAAGTACAAAGTAAAATAATGAATTTAAGCCACCTTTTCAACCAACATATCATGCTTGAATAATAGAGGTAACCTGTGTAACAAAGAGAGTCTCACTTTTCTTTTTGGTTGGTACAAAAGATAGTCACATTTTTAAAAGGATACTCCTCCGTCCCATAGTCCCTCTTTCACATGGTCAACTCAATCAAACTTTGACCATAATTTTATGAAAACTCAATTATCACTATGTAATTCTAAAAAATTGTTATTGATAGTATTCCTAATGGTGAATCAATAACTTCTTATAGAATAGAATAGGGATAACTAGATTTTCATAAAGTTTTGGTCAAAGTTTGATTGTGCTGCTGACCATGAAAGTCAAAGTGGGACTATCTTTCCGAAATGGAGGGAGTAAAATATTAGTGCAATTTAGAGGAGGCATAAACAATTAAAACTATGCCGAAAGACAGTTTCAAAGTCCACTTGTTAATTTCATACTAAAAAAAATGGAAAACCCCGGTGCGCCAAGCGCTCCCCACTTTGCTGACAATTGCCAAGAGGCTGTTCGAACCTGTGACCATAAGGTCACCAAAGGAGCAACATAACCGTTGCGCCAAGGCTCGCCCTCGTTAATTTCATACTTATATTAAAGAAATAATGTATAATCAAGAAGCATGGCACTCTAATCTCTATATATATAAAGAGAGGATTGTCAAAATCCCGCCCAAACCAGGGGTATTTCGGTCATTTCACACAGTGGCAAAATAGAAGTTTTAGTGATATCGGCAGACGTGGCTGGCGCTGAGTGGATCAAAATTTGGCGCGTGCGTTACACGCGCCGACAAAGGCGCGTGTACGCAAAAGGGATTTTCTTTTTTTTTTTTTTTTTAACGGGACATGTGGCGAATTCTGATTGGCTGGAATATTTTCAGATTTTTATTTTTCATCCCGTTTTTTCGACCTCAAATTTTTTATAAAAAAAAATTTTTTTAAAAAAAAAAATTTACACCAAAATTCATAATTTTTTTTCCTCTTTAATTAGAGACTAATTTCATTTAATTTGGACACAAAAAAAATACTATTTTTTAAATATAAATTTCTTAATTACATTTTCTTTATTTTCCTTTTTAATTTTTCAATATTTTTTTTTTTGAAAATTAATTAAATGTGAAGTATATTTTTGTATTATAAATGATGATAATAATAATCATAATTTTAATAATATGAATATTAGTATTGCTTCGTTCACCTCAAAAATTAATGTTTTTAATGTTATTTCCTTCGGTTCAAAATTTGACATTACTTGTTTATACATATTAAGTAATATTTTATAAAATATTCATTAGGACGAATATAGTAATTTATTTTTTTACCCGAAGTCGTATTATTTTGTAAAAATTAATGTTCATAATATTCGTGTCTTCGTGTCAGAAAATAAATATTAATTTTTGAGACAAGTAAATTCATTGAGGCAAAAGAAGCATTTTTTTTTTGGATATAGAAAGTAGTATTAATTATGGGATGAAAGTAATATTCATTTTTGAATTGAAGGAATTTTTTTTTTTGTTAAAAAGTATAATTATTTTATATGTCCAAAAAAAAATGAACATTGCTTCTTTCATCTCAATGAACATTTTAAAAAATAATGTCAATTTATTCGTCTAAAAATTTAATGTAATATTTTGAGACGAAGACACTAACATTACAAACATTAATTGAAGAGGCGAATGAAGTAGTATTATTTTTAAAAATATTTGCTCATTTTTTAATTGAATTAATTTTTTTCCATAAAAAGTAGAATTTTTTTATATGTCGGCAAAAAAATTACCATTGCTTCCTTTGTCTCAATGAACCTTTTAAAAAATAATACTACTTTATTCACCTAATAAATTAATGTCATATTTTAAAATAGTAATTTTTTTTTTTTGCTTAAGTTGTAGTATTTTGTAAAAATCAATGTTTATAATGCTAGTTTCTTCGTCTCAGAAAATAAATATTAATTTTTTGGACAAGTAAATTCCTTGAGGCAAATGAAGTATTTTTTTTTTTATATATATAGAAAGTAGTATTAATTATGGGATGAAAGAAATATTCATTTTTGAATTGAAGGACAAATTTTTTTCCTTAAATGTACTTTCGAAATAATGAAAAACATATTATTATTATTAATTTTCATTGAGTTTATTTTTTTACAATACCTTTTATATTAAGTTCGTCTCGGTCGGTTTTTTTTTTTTTTTGAAACAATTCCTATTGATCGCTTTTAAAAAATGATGGGTTATTACTAAAGAACTTTAGATTAATGATAAAAAAATGTGGAAGCCATTTGATATAATATTTTTTTATTTAAAGAGTAGTTGAAGTATATTAGTGAAATTAAAAAGCTTATTATTGTCTATAAATATAATTATTAGAGCTATTTATGTTTTAATTTTTATTTTATCAGAATTTGATGGATTATTAATCTTGGTTTCATTTATTTGTGCATTTTTTTATAAAATATTTATGCATTAATTGTAATTTTCCGTATTTAAGAATTAAAAAAACGAAGAAAAGTATAATAAAAAACAAAGTGAACCAAATCAAAACATCGATTAGGATTTGCTGTAGTTAGTTTTATACAATTCGAGTAAAAAAAATCAAATACTCTGTCAATAAAAAAATCTTCTTAATAAATAAGTTAAATACTTTTTTATTCAAACAATTGCTATTTTATATTAATATTTTGAGCTTGCTTGGTAACTGAAATGTTTATGATTTATTATTTATATTACCTATTCTTACTTTTTCTCCAATATCCCATTAAGAATATGTTTACAGAAGAAAGTGGCAAAAATGAAGATAACAAGCAAATACTTTTAAAAAAATATAATATAATAATTATTAATAAAGAAAACTCAATTGAAATATTATTTTTCCCATCTCAATTAAATAGTTTAAAAAATTGTAATCTTCATTGGGATGAAGAAAGTAATATTAATTTTAAAAATATTTATTAGGATGAAAGAAGTAATTCTCATTTTTATTTGGAAAAAAAATTTAGTATTATTTATTGGTTATTTATTGGTTATTCATTTTGAGTCGAAAATAATATTTACTTTTTAAATGAATAATATATTTTTTTTGAAAGTATATATTTAAAGAATTTCTTTGAGAT
>JAFEMH010000471.1:732500-761816 GCA_022495995.1 Adenophora triphylla var. japonica
CAATAGGAATTTTTAGAATTTCATGAACATAATTAAATTGTCATATATTTGTGATCAAAGTTCAACAAAAAAGTCAAATGGGACAAACATTTTGGGACGGAGGGAGAATATAATAATCTCACCCTTTTAAATCATATGAATGTGAATTAGAATTTATCGTTTGATAACTCAATAATTTTCCAAAAAAAATGAATATTATAAAATATTATTTTTGAAAAAAATAAATAAATTTCATATGTAAACCCAAAAAAAAAAATTAACGGAAATGTTGTTTTTAGGGAAATGTTGTTTTTAGGGGAAACCTGTTTCCCTTAAGTTATAAAAAGCCCACTTTTCATTCTTAAAAATATAGAATTTAGACCTTAAAACATTGAGTTTAGGCCTTAAAATATCTAGAAAATAAAATAGTGAGTTTAGGCCTTAAAATATTTAGAAAATAAAATAGTGAGTTTAGGCGTTAAAACAGTAAGTTTAAGCTAGAAAATAAAATAGCGAATTTAGGCCTTAAAACAGTGAGTTTAGGCTTTAAAACACCAAATCAATATATTTAAAAACAGGACTTTTTATAACTTATGGAGAAACAAATTTTTCCCAAAATTTTCGATTAACGGAAAATATAAAATAATCATCAATCTAAACACGGTCTTGATTTTTTTTCTTAATGATTTTGTGCTTTTTTGTTGATTCTCTTTTCCTAACTCAATAGTCAAACCACCCGTCTTTATTTTAAATTCAATAATTAGAAAAAAAACAAGAGTTTAGAAATTTCAAAACACACTGATTAAGATTTCCAAAATATAGCAACACTAGTACATGTCCGTGTTCAAGGACACGGGATTTTTTTTTTTTTTAATTAAAAAAAAAATTTTAAGGGCAAAATGGAAAAAAGACAAAATAGTAAGGGCAAAATGGTAAAAAACCCATTTGAAACAATTCATACAACTATTCACCCTTCCCTCATTTATACTATAGATGATTCATGGCTAGTTCATTTTGTTCAACACGGTTTCGTAACTATCTTAATCCAGATTTTAATAGTTTCTTCCCCGTCACTCCTTCTAGTTATTATCATGGAAAATCAATCATGAAAAAAAAAAAGTCTTTTGTACATCTCTCTTGGCGGATTCAGAAATTTTACTGTACGAGGACCAAAAAAAATTATGCCACACGATTTTTTATGTGCAAAAATATTTTCTTGCTAATAAACGGAAATCGCGTGCTCCCCGTGTCCCTAAATATAAATGGCGAAAAAAAATCAAATTTGATTTTGATCAATATTAATTTTGAAATATTTTTCGAAATGCATTTAATAACGAAGAGAGTATGAAACTATTTCTTAAAGTCTGTCGGCTTGCTAACATTTTTAAAAAATATTTGATGCTTTTAGAAATTTATTCAACTCTACTTAATCCTAAAATCACAAAATTTGAACATAAAAAATAAGGAACGGAGTATGTAGTGATTGGATTTGACTGTCATTATCGTCTTCAACAATTCATGTGTATTATTTTTTTTAACTTTTGGAAAATCACTACTATCTCCGGCTCAAAGTGAATATTTAAATTTATTTAATCTCAAATTTGGACGTTTATTTTTAGACGGAGGAAAAAGTATATTTTGAGGAAGCCAAAGACATTTTGAAAAAAAAAAAACTTGTTTAACTTTGCTTTTAGCATCTTATTTTTTTTTTTTTTTTTAATGAAAAGTCGATGTGTGGGTTATGGCCCACACTCGTCTATACATGAAACCGCCCTGTTCATCTTGAAATCAATTAATGGCGCAAAACTAAGTCATTGTGAGCTTTTTCTGGACTCGCATGTGTAAAAAGTCTGATCTAATACAGTGACGGGCCCATTATTTTTTTGAAACAGGTGCAAGATTACTTATATTTTAGAACACTATATACTCCCTCCGTCCCACCTTACTTGACACCTTTGAGGTGGGTACGGGAACTAAGAAAAAAAAAATGTGTGATAGAAAATGAAGAGAGAAAATGAGTGGGGTAAATAGTAGTGTTGGTTGAATAAATTGAGTGGTGGAAAATGAAGAGAGAGAATGAGTGGTGGGGTAGAGTGAATATAAAATTATAAAAAGTAGGCTATTTTGGGAAGTGTCAAGTGAGCTGGAACGGCCCAAAATGAAAATAAGTGTCAAGTGAGGTGGGGCGGAAGGAGTATGTGATATCAAAATTTAATTCAAACAGTGGACAAAAAACTACTCCCTCCGTCCCCCCCCCCCAACTGTGAACCAAAGTTTTGGGCACAATAATTAAGAAATATTACTAAGATAATGAAAATGTGTGGTAGAAAATGAAGAGAGAGAATGAGTGGAGTTAATGAGTGGTTGGTTGAATAAATTGTATGGTGGAGAATGAGTGGAGTTAATGAGTGGGTGGGGTATGGAGAATATAAAATATTAAAATCTTTTTCATTTTTGATAATTCACACTCGACTGAGACGAACCAAAAGGAAAATAAGTGTACACTCGATGGGACGGAGAGAGTATATCATAAGACTATTTTTTTCTTGATAAAGGGGTGATCAAAATTTAATAATACTAATATGATACAATTTCAAAAGTTAGGGGGGGGGGGGACAAATGCCCCCTTATCCTCTAGGGTAGGTCCGCCTTTGCTCTAAGAGTAGTCACCCAAATATTTATACATCTTCTATCTATATCTTATAACAAGATTGCATTTCATAAATGGAAAAATCCCGCTCAAAAATGTCGCTTTCAATGGCAACAAAAATGGAAAGTTTCATTAAGGGTATTTTCGGAAATGCATAATTCATCTCTATATATATTAAAGGAAGGAAGTGGTAAATGTTGTCACAATTAAGGGCAAATTTGTCATTTTTCATTGCTTTGAATAAGACAAAAATTTAGTCTACCAAGAAAAGATGCTTTATTTTATTTGGCAAAGAGAAAATGACACGTATATGTAAAACTTTGACAATTGTATGTATGCACACTCCACGAGAAAACAAAGTACTTGCTCCCTACTCTTTCTTTTCTCTTTATCATTTTTTGTGATTAAAAAAAGTACTTGCTCCCATTGCTTTGAATAAGACAAATATTTATCAATTTTCATGGATGAATTTTCTATTTTATTGATTTAACTTGCAAGAGAAGCTCTACATTAGATTAGCTTGCTGAATACATTTTAGATTGTTGACCAGATCATTTTTTAAAAATTTGCATACGTTTTGATTGGATTAGGCAACGGTGCACATTTTTCATTGCTTTGAATAAGACAAATATTTATCGATTTTCATGGATGAATTTTCTATTTTATTGCTTTAACTTGCAAGAGAAGCTCTACATTAGATTAGCTTGCTGAATACATATTAGATTGTTGACTAGATCATTTTTTAAAAATTTGCATGTGTTTTGATTGAATTAGGCAAAGGTGCACATTTTCACATGTTGTCCTCTACTCATTTAAAAGAGTCAGCCTATTCCTTCTTTCTTCTCTCCTCATACTTTCTCAATATTTAAAAAACACACACAAACACGCAGACACACAGAAATTGAAGGAAACACAAACACACACACAAGCACATAATTACACACCAAACACGCAGAAGCACACACTTTCACACACGAAGTTTATTACTCTCTCTGTTTGATGAGTAGACTCAAGTAATCAGGGTTATTCGTTTCTTGGCTTGGCAATCTCCAGATGTAGATCTTTGATATTGCAACCGAGGTTGTAGCCATGGCGGAGTTATCTTCTTACCTGATCACTTACAGATCTGAACCTTTCTTTACCCTATAATGAAGTATTCAAAGGGTGGTGTAGGTTTATAGAAAGTGGTCATGGAGAGGATTGGAGAAGATTGTTGATTTGAAGAAAGGATTAAATTGGCTAAGAAGCGTGTTAGAAAAGATGAAATTTGGCTAGGGATTTTGACTTTGGAAGGATGAGAGGGTTGGATTTGGATCTTACCGGAATGAGGATTGAGGAAGCCGGTCGGGAGTAGTTTGGGGAAGGAGGGATAAATGGAGGCGATGGGCGGCGGTGATGATGGTGGTGGGAGGCGGTAGTGGGTTTGGATTTGGTCGTTAGATTGAGATTGGGAGTCTTGATTTTCTTGAGAGTTTTTGAGAATTTGAATCTCTTTCGGTAACGAGTGGTGCTGACGTTTTTTAAGGTGTGGCGGTGGTAGGGCGGCGCCATTGATGGGTAGAGAAAGAAACCGAGAGATTGGGTAGAGATGTAGATAGATAGATAGATAGAGAGAGAGAAAGAGAGAGAGAAGCAATGTTTGAAGGAAAGAGAAATAAGGGAGACAGAGAGAGTTTTGAAATTAAAAATTAAAATGTAAGAGTATTAAATTAAATGCAGTGATTTAACAACTTATTTGAACACTCACCCTATTTAATCGTCTAAAAAATGAATAAGCAAAAGAAAATTTAATTTGCATTTGAAATATTTTTTTTTTGAGAAATATACTAATTTTAGTAATTATATTTAACAATTATTTAAATGTTGTATCTTTTTTCTATTTAGTGAAAATATTTAACATTTGAATAAAAGAGACAATTGAATAAAAATAATTATAAAAATTTCATTTTGAATAATAAAATTTATCAACGAGACTCCCAAAATAAAAATGTGTGCCTCTTATTACAGATTGGAGGAAATATTCTTTTCTTTATTTATTTCACTTAAAGGTAAATATCGTATTTTTTATGTAGAAACTGTATGTTAAAGTAAGAAATAATATTATTACTACATCTGTCTCAAATAAATGACCAATTTTGGTTCATATTTGATTGATCTTTTGGTCCACAAATGTTATCGGATGTTGTATATAAGAAAGTAGTTGAGAATGTATAATAAGAGACTTTTATTTGAGTCGTGTGTAATTAAATTGCAATGTATTTGAAAAAATATTTCATTTTCCATTATCACTTATCGTTATATTTTGATCATTATAATTAAAATTGTTAATGTGTAAATTTAAAAAGTTGTTGTTTTACTTCTTCACTTATACTTATAATTTTATCACAACCAATTTTTTTTTTTTTGTAAATTAAAAAAAAATCTTATATCGCCGTGCATCGCACGGGGGTACTGCTAGTTGATAACTAAGCCAGTTGATTATCATCGTGGGATAAGTGATTTAACGGTCTTTACTAAAGATGTTTTGTCTAACTTAGTCTCCGTCCGTTTGTTTAGCGTAAAATATTTTTTGGAAAATGATTTTCAGTAAAATATTTTTTGGAAAATGAAAATGTTATTCGAAAAATAAGATCAACATGTTTTTGACTAACATTTTTCGATGCGAAACAAATACCGGGAAATGGGGAAAATATTTTCCGGAAAACATTTTTTTCCAAACAAACGGAGCCTAAGGCTCCGTTTGTTTAGCGTAAAACATTTTTCGGAAAATGATTTCCGGCAAAATGTTTTTCGAAAAATGAAAATGTTTTCCGAAAAATAAGATAAAAATGAAATTTCCCCATTTTCTGGTACAAAACAAACACCGAAAAATGAGGAATATATTTTTCAGAAAACATTTTCCCCCAACCAAACGGAGCCTTAGTGTCATGTAGGTCCCAAAAATGAGTTTTCAATTTTCAAAATACTTTGTTTCAAAATAGTTGATTCATATTTAGAAGAAAACTACTTTGTGTCTTTGCACGAAAATTAAAAAAAGTGATGTAGGAAAGAGAAAAAGTGTATAATGGAATAAATGTTGTGAGTGAAAGGTGATGTAAGAAAGAGAAAGTGGGGAAGGAAATAGTTAGTGGATATTTATTGTGAGAGTATGACAAGTAGGTCCCACAAATAAAGAAGTAATAAAAAACTTTTCATTTTTGGGTTGTGCCCTTTTAAATGGGACGCCCAAAAAGGAAATTTGTGCCCTTTCGAACGGGACGAAGGGAGTAATAGTGAGTGTACATATACACATAACGCATTATTTGTTCCTGAATGAATATCTAATTTTTAAAACATTTTATTGCTAATGAAATTATATCTATTTTTTGTCTAGAGACTACTCAACTCTTAATTATCAATCATCTTTCCATTTATAATCATGATGTCAATGAAGAAATTATTAATAATATCTATTTATTTATCATTTTTATACGAAAAATCAGAGTTCAATCCGTATCACGTGTATTTATCCTATTAAAATTAGCGTAAAATCTAGGGAGAAACGCGTTTCTCCATAAGTTATGGAGAAACGGGTTACGGGTATCCAGAAGCTATTGAAAGGATATCCAGAAACTTTTTGTATTGGCCATGACCTTGTCCCATGGTTACTTACGGATATCGATCTCAAAGGTTCCGGATATCGAGAACTCTTTGAAAGGATATCCGAAGCTTATGAAAGTGATATCCGAAACCTTCAAAATGATATCCAGAAACTTTCAAAATGTTTCTGGATATTCATTTGATGGTTTCTGGATATACATTCGAAGGTTACGGATATCCGAAAACCTTCAATAAGCATTTTACGGTCTTGGCCTTGGATTTGGCTTCAAATATGTTTCTCGGATATTCATTTGATGGTTTACGGATATACATTTGAAGGTTTACTGATATCCGAAACCTTCAATAAGCAATTTGTGGTCTTGGCCTTGAATTTGGCTTCAAATCTATTTTTTCTGGATATCCGCCCAAAGGCTTCTGGATATCCGTTCCAAAGCTTCTGGATATCCAGAACCCTTTGAGACTGATATCCAGAAATTTTCTTCTGGTTATCAAACGTATAACTTCTGGCTATTAAAAATGCGTTTCTCCATAGTTATGGAGAAACGCGTTTCTCAGCAGACCTACTCTAAAATTAGTTACAAATTATATTTCATATATTTCACACTATGCTTTGCCCAAAAAAAAAATCACATTATTTAAAACTAATGAACATTCATTTATTAATAGGGGAAATTTTAGAATTTGTAAAAAAAAATTATATCAAAACTTATCTTATTTAAAAATGACAACCATATATTGGCGATTATTGTTTCAATGAATAAAGTAGTTGCCAAATTCTCTGCACATTCACATGGAGACAAGGCAAGGACGTGGTAATCAAGAGATTGAAGCACTACCGTAAATTATAGCAAAAACCTGTGTTCAAGGACACGTGTTTTATTTTTATTTTTTTATTTTTTATTTTTTAAATTAAAAAAAAAATCTTTTTTTAATTAAAAAAAAAAAATTTTAAGGGCAAAATGGGAAAGTGACAACTTAGTGAGGGCAAAATGAGAAATTCGACACTTAAAACTGTTCATTCAACTGTAGCAAGGACCGTTCTAATTTATACTATAAATTAAAAATTGGGTAAGATAAAATAGAGCGGTTCAAATGTGAGTATGAGTTGGACGTTCAAATGTGAGTATGGGATGGAATGGATCGATGATAATAGTCAATAGAGTATATCGGAGGTTTTACATTAAAATTAATTGTTGTTAATTGAAAAGGTCATTAAGTTTATATATTGATTTATGTTTTTCTCTTTAATAATAGATGTGACATAATTGTTTAACAAATTAATAGTAGCGCTTTTTGTCATATAAAAATGATGTGAAATCGGAAAAGTATGGGAAAATGATTTGCATGTTCGATCCACCTAGTAGATCAAAAGCAGCTTTAGAAGGTTAGAATTTGGGTCATACTATATACAAGTTATGTGCAAATGATCAAAATACTCTCATATATATACTTAAAAAAAAAACATTCCTTCCCTCCACCATTTAAAACAAAACACCGTTCTTCTCTCTCTCTTTCTGCGCGGCTCTCTCTCTCTCTCAACACACACGGTGAATCAACGGACCACCACAACACCACCACCATACACAACAAAATGAAGAGAAACAAGCTGTCTATCACCGGTGGAAAGTCCGGAGCCGCCTCTTCTACCGCCGCTCCAAAAGTAATCTAATTTCTAAACCTAAATTTATATTTGAAAACCCAACATTAATTTTATGCCTAAAATCGATTATATAATGCTTAATGTTGTTTAAACCTATTCTAAATGGTTCTAATTGCGATTTTGTAACATAAATTTGGGTTTTTTGTTTGAATCGGATACGAATTCGTGTGCCTAAAATTTGAAATTGTCGGCGTGTGTTTCGTATGAACACACACGAAATGGTCACCACATTTCGTGTAATGGCACACGAAATGTAAACTGATTCATCAGTTTACATTTTGTGTGCCAATACACGAAATGTTGATGACCATTTCGTGTTGTAGTACACGAGATACTTTTCACATTTCGTATATTAGGACACGAAATGTAAATTGATTTATCAGTTTGCATTTCGTGCTCTAATACACGATATGTGGTGAGGTTTCTCGTGTCTTTATACACGAAATGATCACCAACATTTCGGGTATTTTCACACGAAATGTCAACTGATTCTTGAAAATTAATTGTCTCTTATTTAATTTTGTGTAGGGACGTAAATCTGTGACTGCCTCTAATAGAAAGAGGAAGGCCGAGGAGGCAGCTGTAGCTACAGCAGATAAACGGAGCAAAAAGAAGAACGAAAAGAATGTCGTGATTGAGCAGATTGTGGATGATGAGACAGATAGTGAGGGTAGAGATTATAGTACGGGGTCGGAGGAGGATTCATCTTCTCGTACTCTTTCCCGAGGTGCATCTGTGCATGAGGCACAGTTATCTAGTGATGAGGAGGAGGAGGAGCAGGAGGAGGTGGAGGAGAGTTTATCTGTGAGGCCTCGCAAGAGGCGGGAGACACGGGCCAGAAAGGGGAAAGGGGCTAAGGATGAACAGTGGCAGCTTAAGAGTAACCCCGGTGGCAGCCCGAAGGAGGTTGATTTGTTGTACGGGTTTGGTCATCATCGAGCCCATAAGATATGGGAGAACGCCACTTGTGAGCCGGTGTTGAAGCGCCAAACGAGGCAGCAGATTCTAGATAAGTAAGTATATGATTTGTTTATTAAATAGCTTTATTATTTGTTGTTATTGTTTTAAACCTCCTCTGTTCCAGAAAAACAGTCTCATTTGACTTTTTGTTAAAAAAAAATTCAAAATGGGACTGTTTTTCTGAAACAGAGGGAGTATTAATTTTAATGTTTTGTTTGGAATCAACAGGTTCTCGCATGCTTCTTTACCGGTGGATGATAGAGCTTGGTGGGCTCATGTTCAGGGTACCGGCCTCCATTACCTACATGATGCTACCATTCGCCGGCCTAGCATGGCGCTCCTAACGGCGTTTGTGGAACGGTGGTCTCCCGAGACTAATACCTTCCACATGCCGTGGGGAGAGATGACGATCACTATGCATGACGTCACTCATATCCTAGGTATATTCTTGTTTGTTGTCTATTTTTTATAAATTACATAAATTTTATCAATTTTATTAATTATTTCATTTTCAATTTGTAGGTATCAGCTGTTCAGGTGGCCCTGTTACGAAGGCGGTTCCAGAGCCTAACGTAGCCGGTATCAGGGCACGCCTTGATACATGTCGGAAGGGCACGACGTACTCTTTAGATGGCCTCCGCCGGTCCTTTGAGTCCCCTTCCGACATGACTGACGATGAGCGCGCTTCTACGTACATCATGTTCCTCCTCGGCTCCACGCTGTTCGTGGACAAGACTCAGGATAAGATGCCCTCAGACTACCTTTCATTGTGCGTGGATATTGACAGAGTGGGGGCTCTATCCTGGGGAACAGCTGCATTGGTATATCTATACCGGGAGTTGGGGAAGGCATCTAGATACGGATGCAAGCAGATCGGTGGTTGTTTGAGTCTTTTAGAGGTAATATTTAACAATCATTTAATAATTACAACATGTATTTATGGTTATAACATTGTTAACTTATTTATTTCATACATTTGCAGGCCTGGATATACGAGCACTTTCCGGTTTTCCGGAGAGATATTGACCCGTTATGGACGGAGGGCCAGCCGAGGGCTCGTAGATGGGTACGTACTGATACGGCCGGAAGGGATATGCCCCATCTATTGAAGTTTCGGTATACCCTGGACACGATGACGGTTGATAGGGTGAGTTAGTTATATTTAAAGTTTTACAAATTGTTATAATTTATTATTTCTGTTGACGGTGTCTAACAAATTCATTTTTAGGTTTGTTGGACTCCCTACGGTACCACCCCAGAGGCGCTTTTGCCGGTCTCATACTTCCGTGGGGTTATACGCTTCCAGGATATCACGGAAGCGTATATGCCTGACCGTGTTACACGGCAGTTTGGGATCCAGCAGAAAATCCCCAGAGACCCCATATCTTGCGGCACAGGTTGTTCATTGATGGCCGGTCAAAAGGGTTACAAGAAGTCCTATGGACCGCGTGATGAGGTATGGGAGGATTGGTTAGAGGACGGCTTGGGGGTTTTCGATCCAGTGCGTAGATGGGGGCCGTCCGTGAGCGCATCTGATCCTGTTACTTCCACGTATATGCAGTGGTTCCTGGCTAGGACTCATGTTCGGATTACTAATCCGAATCATGATGCCCTAGTTAACGTTCCACCACCGCCTAGGGTTGTAGAGGCACGAGGCATACTACTTTCGCTGCTCACGGATGACAGGTTACCCGCGGATGTCAAAGATAAGATTAGACGGGCGCACGATCTATACGGAGACGCTTGATGATTATGTAGTTTAAGATTTGGTTGTTTATGTTTTGGGATATGTTCATTTTGGTTTGTAAATTTTGGATACAATGTTTGTATTTGGGATATGTTCATTTTGGTTGTTTATGTTTTGGAATATGTTTGGGATATGTTCATTTTGGTTTGTAAATATTGGAATCAGTTTGTTTCAGTTTGTGTTTCAGTTTGTTTGTATCAGTTTGTTAGTTTCAGTGGCTGTTTTTTTTTAGTACAGAGACCATCTCGTGTGCTTATACACGAGATGGTTTGACTCATCTCGTATATATACACACGACATTTTTTCTTTCATCTCGTATGAACACACACGAGATAAATTACTGGGTAGTTAGTGTATTTCGTGTAATGTTCATATGACATAAATGAAATACGTCGTGTATATTTATAATTTAAGTACTACATCAAGTGATCCAATTTTAATATACTATATCCGTCCCAAAACTTCATACAAAAAATAATTAATACGCTATACACATAAACTATGGCCTATTTCCTGCAATTCGTGCTTCGTTCGCCATAATTGAGAGTCGGTTGAATGTTTCTATCCGAGTTCTGTATGGCATGATCAGGTTACTTGCGCTTGGATGACGTTGCTCCCCCCAATATAGTGCTACTGATGGTATCGGGTAATCACTATCGGACATGTGCAGCTGCAAAAGTAATAAAATAGTCAAATATAACAAATTTAGAAAATATAGTTAAGTATAACAAATTTAAATAAGATAGTTAAATATAACGAATTAAAGTATCATACCAATATAAAATGGTTTCCCACATGTCCCAACACAAGTGTGTCTGTGGGTGGTCTTGTTCCTTGTGGTACGATCTCACCGGTAGGCATGTGAAGCCAGCGGTTTGCGAGTACGAGACAAACACCACATTATACACCGTGGCTATGATGTGCCCTATCTCTGGGAGTATCAACCAATAATATTCCGAACAAGGGGAGGCATAGTGAGTAATGCGACTATAGAGCTCGTACATATCTCTCCAAGGCATAACTCTCTCATAAAGCTCGCGGCGATGAAGCAGCTCCTTGGCACAATCTGAGCACACTCTTTGCCACATCTCCTCTGTTCCGTATATTTGCGCCCTTTCACGCTCTATATCCACAATTTCCATTACCCATCACATCTGTGAAGCCATCAATAAATGGGACAATGAGAGGGGTAAGCAACATCCTATGCACAGAAGTATGTATATCATTGACTTGTCCATTTCCACGACCCCGACCCCGTCCCTGTCCCCGTCCCCGTCCCCGACCTCGACCTCGACCTCTCCCACGACCTGAAGCAGCTAGTGGTGGAAGAGATGTAGGAATGGTAGGCCTAGATGGTGTAGTGTTTGAAGCTGATTTCGGATTTGGTGACTCCCGCGACATCAAACATGATTGGGTTGATGCAATAAATGAAGATCTAGACCTGCTGCTAGTGGAGGGTGGTGTAGTGGGGACTCCAAAATGTCTGTCGGTACGCTCCCAATCTGACAGTACTCTACAACTGGTGGTCCGGGGTTTATTTGCCTTTGAAATATGATCTGGCTCAGAAGCATCTCCGGTTTGTGGATGTAGCCCTTCATTTATCGTTTGAAATAACATTCTCTTTACAGGTCCAGGTGCGTTCTTGTAAGTGCTCCAATTTGAGCTTGTTAGTATTTTCTTTAGAAAATTAACGAAAGTTATAACATTTCTAACAATTCCTAACATTCCTAACTTTTCTAACCAAGCAAGGGCAAAGTGGGCATTGTTATTTAAGGTTAAACCTACAAAAGAATCTAAAAAAGCAAAAGAAATTGAAAAAACCCAATCTGGTAAGTTGAAAAACATAACCAGTTTGAATTTTCAAAAGATTATTCTTCCTGTCCAAAGCCTGGAGCTGCATTTAATGAACAGTGCACGTTTACAATCCTATCCGCGCGGACATGTTTGACATTTCCAGAGGGCTATAAATTGAACCCTCCTCTCTCAGTTTACACAACACAATTTGCTCACAGCAACAGCATTCTGGCGAAAAATAGAGAGAAAACAGTGGGAATTCCCTTGAATTGCCACCATTTTCTCTTGAATCTTTCCCAAACCCCACTCACTCCAAATACTCTCAAATCACTCCCATTCATACACAAGCCCAAGCTTCAATCACCCCTTAAGAGGAGGATTAGAGAGAAAACATAGAGGACTTAATTGTTATCTACTTGTTTTCTCTTTGACCAACTCTAATCACAAACCCTAAACACATTCAAGCCTTGAATCCACTCAAACACAAATCCAAACACCAAATCTTGATACTCCTCAAGTCAAATTCCAAGCCTAGGAAGATAGGGTGTCACCATTGGTAAAGCCCTCCTTCTCAAAACCCTAAAATCCTCTTTTAACTTCTTGTTCATCTTGTTCTTCTTACTTGGATCTACTTGATGTCTAGTTTAACTTAAGTTTTGACCCAAGATGGTCATCTTGAAGTTCATCTTCATGAATGACCATCTCAAATGGTCCACATTTTAAATCTCTAGTTGATTTGTCTCTTTAATTTCATTTCTACAAAATATCCCCTTTCCCTTTGCAAAGGACATGTTTAAACCCCATAAATTCCCCAAGGATGACTTGAATATGATAACCACTTAACAAAAAGTAGTGGTATCAAGTCTAGGGATGAAAATGGGGTGAACATAGATGCAAATCCCCCAAAAATCACATTTTCCCTCAAGAACATCTTGCTGTCCAGTAGCATTGTTCTGAGACCTCAGTCCATTTTCCTATTTTTTTGGACCCAGTAAAACTTGGAATTGGGTGTTGACTACAAAATACTTTTTGTAGCCAACATCCAGAGCTTTCCAGAAATATTTTTATTTTATTTTTTTTGTGAGTAAAACTCCCTTTTTCAAATTTTCTTTTAAAGGTCAGTTCATCAGTTTCTGGAAATCCAGATTTCATATCTGAGATTTCCAGAAGGTTTTGGCCGCTCAAATCACCCCCAAAATGGAAATTTCCTTTTCATAAACCCTATTTAAGGTGTTCTAAGCAACTTTCATTCTCGGACTTTTCCCAGATTCTGAGTTTTTGAAGCCCTAAAGTCCATTTCAAAGTCAAGGGTCAACTGCCTTTTTCATTCTGGCAGAAATAATTTCCAACTTCAAAAGGTCTTTTGAGTACCAAATTTCAAACCAAAAATCATCCAAAAAATCATGGGATCAGTTTAAAGTCTTCAAAAGAGATCCCAATTTTTGCTTTTCTCAGTTTCAAATTATTTTGGTCAAAACACACACACACACACAAACAAATGGTTTTTGAGCTTGGAAGACTCATTTTATGAGGCGTTTCGGGTGCACACTAACGTCCTTCCCGGCGCGTAACGTGACCTCCGAACTCGAATCTCTTGATTCCGGGCATTTTTCAAAGTTTTGGCTCTCAAAACAAAAATGGAGTGGCGACTCCGTTTGATTTCAAAAATCGGGTACATCACAGTGGCGACTCCGCTGGGGAAATATAAGCTTTTTTCTAAAAAAAAATGATATTTGGTATATTGGTGGAAACCATTAAACTTCCCGTTATCGCCTCCTAACACGAGTCGGGGATAAATTGTGGTTTAACAATCCCACGTACCGGTATCATCGTTTTCAAAAAAAAAAGAGAAAAGCTTTTGAGGGTCAAGCTTCCGTCCCGGCTTTAAAAATCATTTGTTGTGTGTGTTGATTTTTGCACATTTTTGCGTTGTCTTGGCCGCCTCGGAAAAAGTCAAAATTTTGACTGTCGGAATCATGTCCCTAACTGTCGGAATTTTTGTGCTTATGTGCTTATGTGTTCATTAATTTTCAAAAAAAAAAAAGATTTCAAAAAAAAATTTCAAAAAAAAAAATTTCAAAAAAAAAGGGATTTTCAAAAAAAAAAAAAGAAAATTTTCAAAAAAAGAATCATGCATCATATTTTTAAGACACATGAAAAATTTCTATTTTACTCGTAAAAGAAAATAGATCGCTTGCACACTACGCGCACGTGACCTTACACCGCACACTACGTCCCTAACCCGGGAAAATTCTTGTCGCGGCCCGTTTGGTCTTATTACGCCTCTCGGTGCAAGCACAGGACTACCCAAACATCCCATGGAGCCTCGTGTCGACCATGCACCTGTCCGTGACACACTTTGTCCGAGACCCGGTTGGTTTTTAGTTTGGTCTGTGTCATGCCCTGTCTGTGTATAGACCTTTCCTTTCAAGCCTTTGTCGGCATACCGACTCAATATCTTTCGGGTCCCTAATCAGTTGAAGTCATGCCGGTTTTCCGCCGCAGACTTTGACCAAGATATTGACCGGCGCCTTGACTTTGACTTTGACTGGCACAAATTATACACAGACTCCCAGCATGACACTGAGTCATCAAGTATTAACGGTTATTCCATGCCTAATTACGGCCTCATTGACGACAAGTCAAGATCAATTGTGGACGCTTATCAGTCCAAATCATGCCGACTTTACTGTCGAGCTCTCGGACATGATCTTGACTTTGACGTCAGCTTTGTCCGTCATTTACGTCGAATGCTCGTTAAGACTCGATTACCCGCCAGACTTTTAGGATCGTTTTTCTTTCGGTCGGTGGGACCCGCTTGCCCTATAGGACCCTCGCCCGGGGCTGTCCACCCTGGGAGGTCGAAATACAGGTGGAATACGAGGGGCTTATAGACGTAGTGACGGGGCCCACTGATCCAGATCGAGTAGTTTGCGAAAAAGAAGAGCAATCTTTTCCAACCGATTAGGTTAATAAAATATGTTTTAAGTAAACGTGAACAAATAACCGCATGTTGCATGAGCCCAAACCCCAAACACCTACCCACCTTCAATTCCCAAACATCTGAACCTTCGTGCCTTTTCCCCGCATGCCTCCTCACAAAGCTTGGTTTCGGCACCGGGTCATCGTTTGATCGCTGGGAAGAGTCAAGCGCGTCGTCGCCTTCACCGTTTGTTCCGACTCCGGGTTTCGTAATGTCCGCATCGGTGGTAACGAGGGGGACAACGTCACTCCGCCTCCCGGGACTCCTCGACGTAACCGCAAAGGAATCGGTTAGCGTAACGTATGAAAGTGCGACAGAAGCACACTGAATAGGCTTATGGAGGCTATTAAGCGCCATGGTCTGGCCGCTAGCCTTAACCCCGATGGCACCTTCACCGTGGAAGAAGAGGAAGACTCCAATCCTAATCTTTGTCGCCCCGACTACTCCAAAGATGCCACTACCAACCTCCTTCGGTGCTACCGTAACTCCATGCTCCTCGATCTCCGGGTCGGACCACCGGATCCACCGCAGCTGATGGGACGAATCGGTTGCACGGCTCCTCGGTGGGGGCAAAAGTCGATGCGGAATGTCCTCTCGCGGTTGGGGATACCTCGGAATGCCACAGCAGATTGGAATCCCACCGCAGCTGAAACCGATCAATCCGAACCTTCACAACCACGAGCTTTGGAATGCCGCCACGCTAGTTCTCGGGCCACGCCAGAGCCCTCCTCGTAATGGTACCGGTTCGCTGCTCCTCACACGCCTTTCACAAATCCATTTATCACTCGGGGTTCGATGGGTTACCAAACCTCCATCCCGGTTTCATCGTAATCACCAGACCACAAGATCCTCTCGGTTATGCATCCTCGCCACAACCGGCCATGCAATTCAACAACCGGGGACAAGCGGCCCGCACTTAAGCCTACTTATGGGCCTCACTCCGAAATCCAATCCATCTCGGCTACCTCGAGATCTGCCTCCATCTTCTCTCGCCGATTGGAAGCCAACAAAGAAGTCGGCTGGGTTCTATCCTTTTGCCCCAGCTCCTACCTACACTCCCCGGGGTAATTTGGGCCAAGGACGAGTTTTCACCTATGCTCCGGAATATGGTATTCCTTCCACCAATGCACCACCAACAGCCTAGTCCTCTTCCTAGCTCAAATATCGGCTCGAGAATTCCCGCTCCACCTCTGGATCCCCAATTGGCTTGGTTTATGGAGCAACACAAGGAAATGAAAGCACGTATTGCTGAATTGACCGCCAAAAAGAACACTGCTTGCTCTTCGGCCTACGGATCCCGAGGCTCGATTGTCCCCCGCCTCACAAGTTTGTGATGCCCACTCTGGAATTGTTTGACGGGAGTGCATGCCCTAAAACTCACTTGGACACCTATACTTTGGCAATGAAGGCTAGGGATGCACAAACCAAATAGTTGGGCCGATTACTTTAGTCTCTCTTTGAAGTCGTGGGCTTTGAAATGGTTTTTCCGATTGCGGCTGAAGCTAGGGATACTTGGGAACGGATTACCGGTACTTTCACGAGATAAGTATAAAGCCAACTTGGAATGGGAGACAAACAGAGTTGACACGCAAACAACGATGCAAATACTCTAATGAGAATATTGGGGATTTCTATAAGAGGTGGAACTTAAAGCTCGGTGAAATGGCCATTCCTCCCTCCGACGAGGAGCGCTTAGACATCTTTCGCCATGCTTGAAGCCGCATTCGAGAGCTTCCTCGGCCCACTTCCCCTACGCTGACTTGCGTGCAATGGTTAATTCCGAGGCTAAGTTTGAAAAGGCTTACAATCAGCAGCCGACTGCAGCACCTGCCTACAGATATCGGGCTCCTCCCTCCAACAATGCTCTCGCTCCCGCTAAAGGCAAAGAGGCAACCGGCTACGCGGGACAGATCGTAACAATGCCACTTCCTTTGTTCCCAAGAGACTCTGATGCATCCGGATCTCGGCTCCAAGGCTTCGAGAAACCTTGGGATGCCTTTAAGTGATATCTTTAGAGGATTGGTAAAAGAAGGTTTGCTCCGGCCTTTGGATAATTATCGCCCAAGAAACCCCAACGCTCCTTTGGATACCTCCAAGCATTGTGCCTTTCATCGCACTACGGGCACTGACGGATGATTGCGTCCCCCTGAAAAAGGCCATCCAAGGTTTGATTGAGCAAGGAGGTTAGAGATGCCCGAAGGGCCTAATACTATCAATAACCCGCTCCCTAACAACATGAGTGTCAACATGATCGAGTTTGGTGGTTCAAGCCTTGTGGGCATAATGGAATTTGACTCGCCCCCTTGTGAGGTCGGTGAATCGGCCATCGCAGCGATGAAAGTGGTTGGATTAAGCAAGAGATTGCCAAGGAAATCCCGATGGAAAGATCTGCAATAGCTCCCGTCTCTAGCGTCGAAGAATAGATGCATGGTTTAACAAAGAAAGAGCGGCTAGATTAGGGGCTACCTATCTCTAAATTAGTCTTTTAGTCAACCTTCGTAGGTTCTAGTACTTTTCCCTTTCACCTAAGTCCTTCCCGGACATTTGTCGTTGTAGTCCATTTTGGACACAGTAGTTAAATGCCTAGCTTTTAATATAAGTCTTTTTTCTCTTCTTGCTAGACTCGAGACATCACTTGCGCACCCACGTTACATTTAATTGAAATGGTTTTATCCTAGATGATCACTTGTCTTTGCTCGGACCACTAATTCTTTGAAATGATTAATATTTAAATTAATCGGAGTGAGAAAATCAATTGATATCCTTCCCAAATTGGGGCTTACCAACTCCCCATCTTGTATATCATATGCTCACATCCCTTTCATCATCATCCTCTCGTTGCTCGATGAATTTGCATGGATCTTTTCTCATTTAAAGCTTAAGCAAGCAATGAAGACTTAATCTCGTTTAGGTCATCCTAAGAGGATTGCGGTTGAAGCCTTTCACCCATAGGAAAGCCGTTACCTCACCCTCACTAAACAATACCCTTTCATTTCAAGATCGGCATGTTTTTGAAACCCTGTTTAGCCATCACCTTTGCTCCTTATTGAGAGAAGTTCAAGCAACGCCAAAGAAGTTAGCTTCGAGAGTCGGCGATGCATAAAATGTTCAAGTTGTGAAGGAAGGAAAGATCAACTCCTCAAAGAGGCCTTCCGAATTCTCAAAAGAAGGATTTTAAAATCCTCACAATCTCGGATATAATTCCAAGCTTCCTCGGGAAGCCTTCCAAAAAAAAAAAAAAAAAAAAAAGAAAAAGAAAAGAAGAGCTCTCCAATGATCAAAAGGAGCCCGAATTCTCGCAAGATCGCAAAAGTTCTCGATAGCTTGGACTTCCTCTCACCATTACCTTAAATCAATCCTAAGCCATCCTCTCGATTTTAGAGGATACTCCCATTACCATTATCCTCGCCTTCGCCAAAGTCAAAATTTGACCTCTCATTCTTAGAGGAAATTAATCTTCCCCGCCATAGATTTTCCCAAAACACATCCCCGCAAGCCAACTTCTCATCTTTAGAGGATCAACAACAAAGGCCCAACCGACCTCTCATCTTAAGAGGTCATAATTTCCCAAACCACCCGATGGCCGATCGAAGCCCGGAAACCCAACTACGGTCCTACTGGATAGCATTTTCATTCTAATATCCTCGATCGGGATCAAATTAATGCTTCATTGCTTGCTTAATTTGGAATCTAATCCATTTTGGTTCAAAATTACCAATCAAAGATTGTGCAAATTCAAATCTCGATGTGAGCATAATTCATTTCTACTCCACAAACACTTGCCGTGGATGTCCCACTCGACTTCGCATCCGTGTCTTTCATGGACACTCTAAGGGGATATGTTATTCAATCCTCCAAATCCTCAAAATCCCCAAAGGTCCTCATCCTCGAATTTCAACATTCGTTCTCTTTTCATTCGGGATAAGCCCGAACTACGGCGACCCGAGCTCTTCATAATGGAGGGAACGTAGGCAACCGAAATGGTCCGTCGAAATCACAAACAAATCCCCAAAAAAAAAAAAAAAAAAATCCGGTCTCATCAAGGATCGTCCCTATACACTTTCCGTTCTTCCGAGCTTGATTCTCGATATCGCTGATTTTCTCCTCGTGATTAATCAAAATATTTGTTCATATCGTATTTAGGGATTGAATAACTCGAACATTAACAAAGGGTTTTAAGCAGCCTTGTGATCATCATGAATAAGACAAGTTTTCAAGTGTCTCGACAAGTCTTCTTTCTCCATCATAGGGAAATAGAGCCAAAAGCTCTTTGTCTTTACGTCTGGCGAGGGCCTTCCATACACTTTTCCACACCTTGTGATGCTTATACTCTCTCAAAAGAGACAAACCAAAAGCGAGAGTGTCATACACAAATTCGGGAGACATTCCCACCTTTCAAAAGATATGCCCCCGCACGTAAACATTTCCGAGTCTTGTCTGACTAAGGTATGTCCGAAAAGATGGGTGCCTCCTCTCCGTAAGACTACTCTGAATTTCTTCACGCCGGGGCTTTGCTAAGCGGTTCTCCTGTGTTCTCCCGTAGACGCCTCTTCAAGCCGGGGCTTATATAGTCGTCTTTGGGTCCACATGGGTTCTTCACTACAAGATAGATTCGATCTTCATCGATTATTTTCAGTGATTGCTTTGTATTACCAATCGATTGGGGCTCGCTAATTGTGTCGAAATCACAACGAGGTTATAAGATGGGGCTTCGCCAAGTCACTTCTTCGAAATCTGACTTTGCCAAGCCGGTCCTCCGACTCCGAATTTTATCAAGTCACAAGAAAGGTCTAGTCACATCAACGACTGGATTTTCACTTAACTTGGTACATAGCGGCTTCCCGTAGCATTGGAACTTAAGATCGTGGTTTCTCCCGCATTAGCAATTTCATCAAATCATTCTCCGAATAAGGTTTCGGCCGCAGTCACAGCTCACCCAAATGAAAGAGGCTTCACTCGTATCAACGCGCCCTAGAGCCTCGTCGCAGACGCTTTCAAATGACCAAGATTGAGAGGGAAAATTTCAATCAAGACCCGGATCCGAATCCAATCTCATCAAAATTGAGGTCCATGTGATACTATTAACAAAACCTCACCAACAACCGCTGTTTAAATCGCGATCAAGGGTTCTCATCCCCCACATGCTCAAAATCTGTTCCAGTCTCCAGACACATACATCACCATGCATCCCCACAAAAATCTCCCAAGGGCTCATGTAGCATGCACAAAACTTGAGTCAATAGGAACAATCCTAAGTGATTGAAGATCATAAATCGTAATTTCCCTGCCAAAAGCTTAGGCTAGGTGCATTTTCGAAAGCAAGTAAATGCATCATCTCATAATCATTTTTGGTTCTATGCATGCATCCGCCGTCATGAATGCCGTATATGCATCTTCCTCTTCACTAACGAATGCAGGAATTCAAACGTAATCCCCCTTTTTGGCAAGGATGATCTTCACCAAAGACGACCTCCAATGTCCACAAATGGATGAAAACAGCCCCCAATGTTAGTCAAATATATGCTTTGGCTTAGAATTGCTTAATCCCAATCATAACAAGCATTAATGAGGACCCCTAATTTAGTTAGATCAAAATAGAATTTTTCTATGTACCATAGGATCCCTTAGTGCTCGTGCCCAGTGTTTTTGCAATGTATTTTTCTCAAAGATTTGATGACTTGAAGACCAGAGAATTTCCATCAGCAATGTGTGAGTTACCGGTTGAAGTCATTTACCGGTCAAAGCTCCTTTACCGGTTTACCTATCTTACCGGTTGAGTTACCGGTCCATCCTTTACCTGTTATGTAACCGATTATAGCTTACTCCTCAAGATTGTTAGCAGCTTGCCGGTGCATTAATTGCTCCCAACCACCCAGCCATCAACTTTAGCTAAAGTTGGTAAAGCAAGCATGCTGACATGACATCTCTGCAACAAATCAGTACCTTCTTTGAGAATGTCAAGTAACCGGCACTACGAGCTCCCATCTATCTCTCGAAATCCTCTCTATCCAATCTCGGGCATTTAATGCAAGGATCTTCCCATTTAATGCTCGAGTCCAAGTCATCATTGCAACCTCTTCAAAGACAACGGCTCCTTTTCAAAGTTCACTATAAATAGCTTTCTGGAGCATTGAAGTTAAGGTTGGTGCATTTATGATTCTTGAGAGTGAAGCCGCTTTGAACTACCAACCCGCACATTCTCTAGTTCAAAGCATTCAAAGCAAGTCCCTTTATTCACTAGACATCTCTGTTAGGACTTATACACTGGCACCTCAATCAATTTTGTAGTGTTCATCCATTAGACTACTTATGGAACACATTGATTGATTCACACACAACACCCTAGAGAAATCAGCTCAGCTTGTGAGCACATCTCTAGAAAACACCAGGTCTTTGTTGTACAGAAGACGACCCATTAGTGGTCACCTCTAGTTTGGCCGCTCTTTCAATCATTGGCTTGCAACTTGTAATAGGTAGAATCCATTAATAAAGTAGTACACCTTCACAAATCCAAGTTCGACTCAAACTTGGTAGAGGACGTAGCAGCTATTTAACACCGTGAACCTCTTCAAACAATGTGTCATTTATTGCTTTGTTTGTTTTTACTGTTGTGTAGTTGTAATCGCTGATAATCTCTCAACCGGTCACAACCTATTGACTTCACTTACCGCTCATTTTGTTTGTCTTACTTGGAAATAATTTTTGTCTTGACTTGCATGATATTTTGTCTTACCTAAGCTTGCCTTTTCTCTAAACCGAAAACTTAATTTCCGCCGTGCAAAATCACTTACCGGTGAGCTAGAGTTTTTCAAAACTAGTTTTAGCAAAAAGTTATAAGCAAAGCTATTCACCCCCTCTAGCCTCGATTCCTACCATTTCCGGGACCTAACAATTGGTATCAGTAGCCTACAATTTTCGAAAATCATTTTTCCAAGCTTAACCGCTTGAATTGCCAATTCCAAAATGGCAGGAAAAATCATGCAAACATACAACTTGACATCCGTTCCCATGTTTAACGATAACGAATTTCCGGTATGGAAAACAGAATCATGCGATACTTGGACTCAATAGATGATAGGCTAACTATCAGCCAGTCGAGATGGTCCCATGGACACCCCCGAAAATCAATCTTGCAACTAGAGCACCCAAAACTCCTCTCACGGATCATGCGAGATAGAGTCTCGAACAAGATTTTGAGGTTTATGAAACTTATGTGCCAAAACCACGAGAAGAATGGACTGAGGATGACAAACCGTGTGACTCCTTGGACGAAAAGCTTTGCACATCATAACCTCGGGACTTGATGACAGCATCGTACAAACAAGTACAATGCTATGAGACCGCTCAACAAGTGTGGCAGAGTCTACCTCCGGGATATTTTGAAGGAGATCAAGTGGCCAAGGACAATGTAGACTCTACAAAAGTGTTGCTGAAGCCTGAGTCCTTCAAGAAGAATCCAAATGAAACAACGTGAAGGAAACGTACGACCGATTCTCATGAGGCGAGTAACTCTCAGGCATCTTTAGGTAGAGTCTATACTACATGAAAGACCTAAACATGAGATTCCTCAATTCTCTTTGAGACTTGTGGCATGTGAAGGTCGCTATTTTGAAAGAGTACGAAGTGACTTGAACATTACTCATATCCGTAACATTGTGTCTACTTTGTTCTTATATGAGGAAGAGCTCAACCTAAAGTGGAAATGGAGTGCAAAAACAATTTAAAAATTTATCTCTGCCCGGCTCGGACGAGATCTTCCCGGCTCTTCGATGCTTTCCACCAAACTACTACCATTGACTCTCCTCAATATCTCGGCCTCAACCAACTAAAGCCAATACCTCATCTAGCACACCTCTTGAGGTAGAGGATGAATTCTACCGCATTTGCTAGAAATTACAAAAAGTTTAAGGATTTTATGAAATCCCACAAAGAAATCATTCCAACCCAAATCCTCATCATTCCATAGATCCGGGAACTATCAAAGAAAAGGCCAAACCTCAACCTCAACCGACGGAAAAATGCCCAAGATGAGCTTGTGTGTTACAATCAGAAAACCCGGCCATTTTGCCTCCAAATGCCCTCAACCGAAATATGAATTTCTGAGGAAGAAACCATTCAAGAAATTTCCTAGATCTAAGAGTTTAGTAGCGGAGGATGCAACCGAAAAGGCTTTACCTGTTTGGTTTGAGACCGACTCTGAGAATGAGGAAGCTGACTATGCCGACTCGGATGAAGATGTTGATGTCGCTTTGTTGCTATGGATGGAACTTATGATAAACCCATCTCCCTACAAACTCCTATCTTTAGACACCCCAACTCCAATGAACAATCATCCTATGTTGACCGTACTCCACCTATGAGATCTCCCTTGACATACTTTGATGATCCCATTCCTATTCCAAAGGTAGATGCAGTGAAATCCATATAATTTCAAAAATTCAAAACATAGGTGGATCCCTTTATCGTCGCTCCTAAAACCATGCCCACTCGCACCGCTGATGCAACCAATTCAATTGACCTTTCAAGCTCAAGCCTTACCGATCGCCTCTTATCAACCGATGCTTGAGAACCGACCGATTCACTTAAAGCCTCTAACCGAGCCTAACCCTGTACCGATATCATCACTACCAAATTTTGATCCCAATTTTGAACCATCATCCTCTTCCCCTCACCTCTACTATTGACCCTATGCCCAATATGTCAAAGTCTCGAAATGGCAGAGGTGATGAATGAGCTCTTCTCCGATTTTGAAAAAATTAAATGAAGCTCACAAAATTATGGATGATAATTTCAAAATAATCTCTACCGAAAATGACTCTTTGAAAGCCGAAATAAAAGATTTGAAAGAAAGCAAGCTAGAGTCGCTTCGCTTAAAAAAGATAATCAAGAACTCACCGAGAGAATGAACATTTCGTTTGTCAAATTGCCGATCTTGTGTCAAGAAATAATTCTCTTTCTAAAACTATTGACACTTTCACAAAATCCCGAGCCGCTATGAGACTATCATACAAGATCGATATCTCCTAACCGAGATGTTACAAGCCGGAATAAGTTTTACCTCCAGCAAGAAGGAAAAAGACAAAGAATGACAAACCGGCTACCAAGTCTGCCTCTCGAGAACTTGATGGGTAAATTTGATGATGCTCAATCCAAATTGATTAAGAGAGAGTTAACTAAACCTTTCAAAGTGTTCCACACACCTATCCCAAGGGAAGGGAACAGATGAAAGCTTATTTGGGCAAAAACAAATCCCAATGGACCGAGGTAGCTGATCCCGAGCTAGGACAATATGTTCCACTGATGGTAGCATGAAAGAAGGTGGAATTAAAATTGCTAACCAGGTTGCAGTAAGGAAACTACACCCGGTAAGGAAGCCATCACCGGTAAGGGACCAACCGGCCGACAACCGTCACCGCCAACCAACCTGAGGCTCCCAACCGTAATAGATCTTCCAAACCAATGCAACCGGTCAACAAAGCTAAATCCATTACCTTCGTCCCCAAAGGATCTGCTTTTCGCTCAAACAAGCTGAGCTCTTCAAGCCAAAGGCTATATTGAACATCCAATCATCTAAGCCCCCTCGGCCATCATCTAACAAATGTATAAATTGTGGTTTTATTGGTCACAAGGCTTATGAATGCCTCTTGAAGCACCTATCCGGGACCCACCGAGCTCTAAAAGCTCGTGTGGTGGCCTGTATGGCCGCCAAAGAGGAACTAACTCTTTGGACCCAAAAGAATAAGGGGGACCATAAGCTTCACCGTTTATTTCAGAATGCTTAATGGCCTCAACCGGCCGTGCCGGTAAGGATGTTTCGATTATGGACAGTGGATGCTCTAGGCATATGATCGACATGCCGATCTCCTCACCGATCCGGAAGAAGCATTCGGTCCTCCAGCTTGTCTTTGGTGACAACGCAAAGTGGTAAAATTATCTGGCCGTGGATCCATCAAAAGAGGTACAGCTTATTGTACGAAGGTATCTTTCGTGGATGGTCCGAAACATAACCTTCTCTCCATATCACAATTTCGTGATAAAGGTATGCATTGTGTTTTCAATTCTTCCAATTGCTATGTGAAAAACATTGCTACGGGTGAAACACTTCTCACCGGATATAGAAAAGGTAACGTATATGCTATTGATTTAAACAATGTTTCGAATGTTACTAATGTTTGTTTTGTAGCTAAGAACATCGGTGAGAACTCCCTGCTATGGCATAAGAGACTCGGCCACTTGAATTTCAAATATCTATCCAAGCTAGCAAATAAAAATCTAGTTGCCGGCTTGCCTCAAGTGTCTCGCTAATCATGATAGGAAATGCAGAGCTTGCCGCCTAGGAAAATGTAAAGATAAAGAATCTTTCCACAAAGAAGCCCTGTTTGTCCACCTCTAGATGCCTCCGGTTGCTACATATGGATCTGTTTGGCCCCACAACTACCGCGCATAGGGGTAGCAGATATGCTTTGGTTGTTGTAGACGACTTCTCAAGATATACCCAGGTGGAGATGTTTGCTTCAAAAGATGATACATATGAAGTAGCCACCAGATTATTTCGTCTACCGCAAACCCAAAGAGTGTGACATCATCGTATGAGATCGATAATGGAACCAATTCAAAAATCTTGGAATTGCTCGATCTTGTGATGATCATGGAATAGATCATAATTTCTCATTTCTTCGGTACTCCGCAACAAAATGGTGTAGTTGAGAGAAAGAAACAGGACCTTGATTGAAGCTGGAAAAATAATGATATCCGAAGCTAGGCTTCCCAAGTATTTCGCCGAAGCTATCCATACCGCTCGCTTCACCTGCACAGATCCTTGGTCAACAAGTTTCATAACAAGACCCCTTATGAGCTATGGCGGCGTAATCCCTAACATTGGTTTCTTCAAGATCTTCTGGCCGCAAATGATATGTACTTTACAACGGTAAAGAGCGCCGAGGTAAATTTGATGAAAAAGCTGATGAAGGTATCTTTGTGGGATACGCCAAGCAAAGAAGGCATTTAGAGTTTTTAATAAACGGTTGTTGAAAATTGTTGAATCTGCTCATGTTACTTTTGATGAATTTGGATTTGCTAGAGTCTCGATAAGGCTCCAAATAGTACTCGATAATTTCGTGTGTTTGAGACAGTGAAACCAAAGAATCAAAACTCCAATCATTCCACCCGCTCTAATGCAAATCAATCCCCGCCCACCCTTCACCAAGTGGTGTAACTTGTAGAGACTTAGTTGATGACTCCTTCTTTCCTCAATCGGTTAGGCAATCCAATAGACAACCCCGGTAACCGATTTATTACCAACCGGTCCTCATATTAATTTTCCCAATTCACCTCCCGAAGCCGAACCTATTTCAAACAATTTACCGTTTCCTTCCCCACTTACCGATCACCGCTCCATCACCTTCTCCAAATCGATCTCCTTTCGGCCACATCTCCCTTTACCGATTCTACTCCTCCATTAGAAAACCTTAGACAAGAATCGGTCGTGCAAGACCTCCCTAGGGAAGTGAGAACAGTGAGAGATCACCCTTTAGAAAATGTGATAGGTGATGTCTTTGGTCCCTTAATGACTAGAGGCCAATTAAGAAGCATGGAGGATCAACATGGATTATTTTCCTCTCCTATAGTCTCAAATATTGAACCAAAGAAGACCGAGGAAGCACTAGATGACCCCACCGGGTAGAAGCTATGCAAGAAGAGCTTAATCGCTTTGATAGATGTAAAGTTTGGGAGTTAGTGCCTAGACCTATGATCAAACCGTGATTGGAACGAAATGGGTTTATAGGAATAAATTGGATGAGACTGGAAAAATTATAAGGAACAAGGCTAGACTAGTGGCGAAAGGGTATAAGGAAGAAGGCATGAACATGATGAGACTTTTGCTCCCGTAGCTAGATTAGAAGCCATTAGGTTATTCCTTGCCTATGCACCTACAAAGAGTTCAAGCTATATCAAATGGATGTGAAAAGTGCCTTTCTCAATGGGGAACTTCAAGAACTTGTTTATGTAGATCAACTCTCCGGTTTTGAAGATTCCAAGAAGCCTAATCACGTATACAAATTGAATAAAGCTTTGTATCGGCCTCAAGCAAGCACCTCGAGCATGGTATGAAACTCTCTTCAAATTCCTACTTTGTGAGAAGTTTGAACGAGGTAAAATCGACACCACCTTATTTATTGCTAAGCATAATGGTCATTCATTGTTAGTTCAAATATATGTTGATGACATTATTTTTGGATCTACTAACGAGAAATTATGCAAGAGATTTGAGAAACTTATGCAGAGCAAATTTGAGATGAGCATGATGGGTGAACTTACATTTTTCCTTGGACTTCAAGTCAAGCAAACCCAAGAAGGTATTTTTATAAATCAAGCCAAATACACCAATGATCTAATCAAGAAATTTGGTCTTGACTCGCTCATCCTCAAAGCACTCACTGTGGCCGCGATGTACACCTTGACAAAGATGAATCCGGTAAGAAAGTAGATATGACACTCTACCGAGGTATGATAGGCTCTCTACTTTACTTAACCGCCGCAGGCCGATATCATGTTTGTCGTATGTGTATGTGCTAGATTTCAAGTCGACCTAGAGAATCTCATTTGCGAAAGCCGTTAAAAGAATTATAAGATATCTTTGGGAGCTGCTAACTTAGGTTTGTGGTATCCAAAAGATTCTTCATTTACACTTATTGGATATTCGTATGCCGATTTTGCAGCTTGTAGGGTCACCAGAAAAGTACTAGTGGAACTTGTCAATTTCGGGTAACCGTTTGGTTTCTACAGTCGTGCGAGAAACAAGCATCAATTTCCTACTTCTACGATCAAGCCGAGTACATAGGCTGGCCGGGAGTTGCTGCTCACAAATTCTATGGATGAAGTAACAACTAGTGGACTATGAAATCCCTCAAGAAGTATGTCCTATCTATTGTGATAACACCTTAGCTATCTCAGTCTCCAACAATCCTGTGATGCATTCAAAGACTAAGCACATAGACATCAAATACCACTTCCTCAAGGATCATGTTGAAAAGGGTAACATTGTTCTTTTAAAAGTCCATACCGATTATCAATTAGCCGATATCTTAACAAAACCATTGGACATTAAAAGATTTGAATTCCTTAGAGGAGAACTAGGCATGATTGATATTCGATAAACATTATGTGCTAACTTTGTAATCTGTGTAAGCTCTCAACAAAGATCATAGGTGACCTCACTCGTTTACCGCTATTTGCTAGTGCTCATTTACCGGTATCCCTTACCGGTAAGGCAAGACTCCCTTTACCGGTCCTCTTACCGACATACCCATCGGTAAATGGTGTCTCTATCCGATGGTTCTTTACCGATGAAAGTCTCTCTTACCGGTCAAGATACTCGACCGGTTAGCTACCTTACCGATTGCCCTTCTGCCGACGAAATGCGGGTAGGATCCAAATTTGCAATCCGTATTTAACCGGCTCGTTTGTCATCATTGCCTATCAAGTCGCATCAATCCTTTCGCCAAGGCAGCCCGCAACCTACCGTACTATCCCTTACCTCGTTCCCCATGCTTCCTATACAAAAGAAGTAGATCAATTTTAAATAATTGATCAAAAAGGTAATATATGTATCATTCATTTTTATCAAAAAGGTTATCTTTTTGTACTTTATTATATTTTGATATAATCGCTTTCGCACACACGTTCATATTTTCTATTACACATCTTTAATTTCGTGAAAACATAGCGTGAATCAATGTGCACTGACAGCTTAAAAAACCATTAAGCTTCTTTTTGCTTTAACCACTTGACACACCTCTTCATCCTTCCCGCTCTTTTGTCTCCCTATATAAGGATTTCAAAAATCTGATTAAACTTTACGGATTCTACTCTGCTCTCCTAAAAGCAACTATAGACGCAACCGGCCAAATGATTTACTCATACTTCATCTTACTCCTTCTCCA